>OX940982.1:17588623-17907958 GCA_954871275.1 Leptopterna dolabrata | reverse complement strand
GGGGCTTAGTCCGCGGCGCACACCATCTATTGCACGATCGCACCTCCTTGGAGTGTGCTGATCACCGGATGGTGTGGGCCATTGCACACGGCAACTAAGAGTAGACAACCCTCAAGACCAAGGTGTACACGCCGTGCTGATGGTCTGCATGGTGCAGAGGGTAATGTGCACATCCAACGGCTGCTCCCAGGGTACCGGCCGACCCCCTGGGTGTACTTAGGCTTGCCCATACATGCGGGGCTCTGTATGGGTGGACGACCCCCTTTCCCTAGCTACTCGTGGGACCAAAATGAAACCCGTAATAGAAAACACACCTTTAAAAACCAACGATGCCAGTGAAGAGGAGAGCTGTACTGAACTCTCCTCCTCACTGACAGAAATGGCAATCTCGGATGCTGGGGCTGTACAAACCCCGGCATCTATGGATTGTGAAGGTGCAAGTGGCAGTTCGCAGGAACAAACCGCTGGCACCCAACGGTCTGGCCGCAAACCCTCTGGCGCTCAGCTGAGGAAGGCGGCCAGACAGAAGGCTCTTGAGAGAGGGGAGCCAATTAGGCCTCGGAAAAGAAAAAAGAGGCCGGGGAAGCTGGCTCCTGGTGCTGGGGCGGCGGGGGCTCGTGACGGAGCAGCCACCTCACGAGGGGCAGATACGCTAATCAGCGTTGACCAACCCCTTGTACCTGGTGGCGCCTCTGGAGTGGGTTCCCGCCCGCCTCTGGCGTTGGGACCGGTTGGGGGTGAGGTAGGGGCAAGTACGCCGGGAAAACGGCGACGCAACCCCAACACCACCCCTCCCTCGGCCTCAATTCCCAGGACCAAGAGGGCACGGGGAGGGACCCCTGCCCAATCCGGAGATTCACCCCAGGGTGATAGCTCTGGCGGGTACAGCGGTGCACTCTCCACCACCAAGATGGTCATAATCCATGGCAACCACCCCGTGGAAAGACTGTCGGAAGTGGAGGCCAGCTTGGCCCTGGGAGAAATAGTGCGGGCAACGTTCTTGGAGCCGGCTGGCCAGGGACCGCAGTTCACAAACGGCTACACCAGTAATGGAGTGGTCCACCTGACCTGCTCCAATAGCCAATCGAAGGGTTGGCTGGAGGAAAGGGTTGGGGAGCTGCGGCCCTGGGATGGAGCCACACTCCGGACGGGGCCTGCAAAAGTACTATTGGAGGGTCAGGTGAAGGTTGGGGTCTGGATCCCCACCGACTTCCTTGACCGCTCCGATGCTAGGAAGCTAATTCCCTTGTTTGAGATCCAGAACCCTGGACTCTCAACAAAGGAATGGCGACTACTGAACAGCCGAGCAGACGAGAAGGGGATGGAACTTGTGCTGACAGTAGACAAGGACTCTCTGGAATGGTTGAAGGGGCATAACTTCAAACCCCACTTCCACACCCGGAGAGTCACCTTCAGGCAGCTGTCCACACCACCAAGTGATGCTGCGGGTCATCCAAATAAACCTGCAGCATAACAAGGTGGCAACAGCCGCCCTGTGCCAGCTGCTTGCAGCTGGCAAATACGACATCGCCTTGATACAGGAACCCTGGGTCTACCGGGGCGAAATCAGGGGCCTCAATAACGCAGGAGGTAGGTTAATCTATAAACGCAATTGCGTTGATAATGTACGTGCCTGCGTATTTGTCAAAAATGACATCAATTCACTAGCTATGTCTGAGTTCTGTTTCAGGGACTTAGTAGCGGTGAAGATAACCCTCTCTGAAAACGGCCAAAGGGAGCACATAGTAACTGCCTCAGCCTACTTTCCAGGGAACTCATCTGAGGGGCCACCACCTGCAGAAATGCCGGACCTCGTTGAAAAATGCCGCGCAGACAACGTGCAGCTCCTAGTCGGCGCAGATGCCAACGCCCACCATGTTGCCTGGGGAAGCACTGACACCAACACCAGAGGTAAATGCTTGTTTGACTACCTGGTAGCGAGTAATTTATACGTAGCAAACCGGGGAAACAAACCAACATTTGTCACCACCAACAGGGAAGAGGTCCTTGACATTACCATTATTACCCCTCCACTAGATCAGAGAATAAGGAAATGGTTCGTATCCGATATCCCCTCCTACTCGGATCATAGGTACATTGTTGTGGAAATCCAAGGCGTGGGTAAAACACAGCAATCTTACCGCAATCCACGGAAGACGAACTGGGAGGCATACAGGGAGGAAGTGGAGGGCTGGTTGAGAGGGACTCGAACCAAGTTGCACAACATAGACGATATCGAGGCAGTAGCGGGAGAACTGGAAGAGGCGCTACTCACCTCATTCAACAATCACACCCCTATGACAACTAAACTCTCAACCACCGGGGTTCCCTGGTGGAACAGGGAGATAGAGGTCGTAAGGCGTGAAACACGCAAACTATATAATAGGGCGCAAAAGACGGGCAACTGGGATGCTTACAAGACCAAGTTAGCCCAACTCAGGAGCCTTATAAAGAAAGCAAAACGGGACACGTGGAGGAAGTTCTGTGAAGAGGTGGAAAACACCTCAGAATGTGCAAGACTCCAAAGAGTCCTATCTAAGGCTCCTATCAATCCAATTGGCACATTAGTTAAACCAGATGGAAGCTACACCACAACAGCTGGGGACACTCTAGTACTTTTACTGGAGACTCACTTCCCTGGCTCAGTGGTGACCGACGTTCAGGGACCTTCACCTCACCCACCAACCGGGGCTCAGGGTAGGAGAGCGACCAGAGCAGACTGGGAAGTGGCAAAGGGTGTAGCCTCCATGGAACGAATCAAGTGGGCCATCAGCACCTTTAGCCCATACAAATCGCCTGGCCCAGATGGCATTATCCCCAAACTGCTTCAGGAGGGGGGCCATGGGGTAACCAGGATACTGAGTGCTCTCTTTAGGGCTTGCCTGGCAACAGGTACAATACCCCAAAGATGGAGCAAAGCAAGGGTCATCTTTCTGCCTAAGCCAGGGAAACCTTGGTACAACCAGGCAAAGGCTTTCAGACCCATCTGTCTAACGTCCTTCATCCTGAAGACATTAGAAAAATTGGTTGACAGGTATCTGAGGGAAACCTCTCTCTCAGAGAGGCCTCTACACACCAATCAGTTTGCCTATCAACCGGGCAGATCCTGTGAGGCAGCACTGCACCACCTGATATCACGGGTGGAATCGGTGCTAGCAGCTAAGGAACTTGCCATTGGTGTATTTCTGGATATAGAGGGCGCCTTTGACAACACCTCTATAGACTCAATTATAAACTCAGCGCGCCAGCATGGAACAAACGACACCCTGTGTAGGTGGATCAAAACCATGCTGACAAGCAGAACAGTAGAGGCAGAGCTCCTTGGGGAGTCCGTGGAGATGTCTGTGGCAAGGGGTTGCCCGCAGGGCGGGGTACTGTCCCCCCTTCTGTGGGACCTTGTTGTGGACTCTCTGCTGGAGAAACTCAGCGGTCAAGGCCTCTACGTACAGGGCTATGCTGACGATGTGGTGATCCTAGTTAGGGGTCCCTTTGTCGGCACAGTCTCAGATCTGACACAATCAGCTCTGAAAGCAGTGGAAGACTGGTGTGGCACAGAGGGCTTAAAAGTAAACCCAAATAAAACCACGCTGGTTCAATTCACAAGAAAGAGGAATCTGAGAGGTCTCTCAGAACCCCAGTTTTACAATTCAAGGGTACCGTTTCAGCGTGGGGTGAAGTACCTGGGCGTCTACCTGGATGCAACACTCACCTGGAACAAACACCTTGAATACATAGCAAATAGGGGCAAGGGAGCCCTTATGTGCGCAAAACGCACATGCGGAAAAACATGGGGCCTACAGCCGCGGATGGTCCACTGGATCTACTCCGCGATAGTACGACCCATTCTTACGTACTGCTGCGCAGTGTGGTGGCCAAAGGTCAGTCAGGTAGGGGCCTGCCAAACCCTCACCAGTGTACAGCGACTGGCCTGTCTAACCATCACAGGCGCTATGCATGGTACACCCACTGCAGCCATGGAGATTCTACTGGGCCTACCCCCAATAGACATCTACATCAAAGGGGAGGCCGCAATGGCCTCCCTGAGGCTGAAATGGAATGGTACCTGGCGGGATACACCCCACCCAGGTCACACCAACATACTAAAGGCTATACAAGAACCACTGCTCGACATGGTGGCAGATGTTATGCCAAAAATCCTACCTCAACCACGCCCATATGCATCCGTGCTGATGTGGGCGGGGCATGGCTGGAAAAAATGCTGCTCCAACGATATAATCTGGTACACAGATGGATCAAAAATGGATGCAGGTACTGGTGCTGGAGTGTACGGAGCAGGACCCAGGTGGGAATTTTCCACCCCACTAGGGAATTACACCTCCGTTTTCCAGGCAGAAATATTGGCAATTGATGCTGCCGCCTCTGAGAGCTTGAGGAGGGGACATCGTGGATCCCACACCCGCATACTCTCGGACAGCCAAGCATCGATAAAAGCACTCACAGCCCCCACTGTCTCATCCAGAGTGGTCTGGGACTGTATGCAAACTCTCAACGCCCTGGCGAAACACAACAGAGTTACTCTGGAGTGGGTGCCAGGCCATAGAGGAATCACAGGCAATGAAAACGCCGATTCTCTCGCCAGAAAGGGCTCTCAAACACCCTTCACTGGCCCAGAACCGGCGGTCGGCCTATCAAAAACCACCATCAGAGGGGCCATCAACCGGTGGGTCCGCACTCAGACCACCAAAAGATGGTCACGTATAGATGGACATGCTCATAGTAAGCGGATGATGGCTAGACCCAACTCCAATGCTACTAAGGAGCTTCTCAGATTAAACCGCAGAGAGTTAAGGCAAACAGTCGGCTTCTTAACCGGCTTCCTCCCCCTGCGCTTCCATCTAAGTCGCATAGGGGTTACACAATCAACAACCCAGTGCAGATTATGTGAGGAGGCAGAAGAAAAAGTATCCCACATAATATTTGAGTGCCCAGCACTCGCCCAGCGCAGGTACAACCTCTTTGGGGCCCCAACCCCAATGAGGGAATTTCCCAGCGAAAATATAATCAAAAACCTAACAACCCTCACCAGGGGCCTGGGGTTATTTGATTAAACTGGGACACTCAGGAAAAGTACAATAAGCCAATAGGCTTCCGTGCTTTGGGGCAACCAATCCCCACCCCTGAGCGATCCCAAATACAATCTACAATCTACTTTTCTTAAAATTATGTAATTTTTTCGTGATTTTAGCCATTTTTGCCGATGCTTGACCCTAATAAAGTCAAATTTGACCCACCTGTTTCTGAGAAAAATAATCATCGAGATAGCCCCTCCTTCGTGATTAACCATCCCGCACTACGTCAGCTGAATTAATATGGATTTTAGCCATTACTACCAATTTTTTACCCCCCCAAAAATCAAAATTTTACCCCTATTCTGTGTGAAAAACAACTGAAATGGTATTTTTCTATCTTTATACTCACCTTTCCACACCACTTCCAGTGATTTTATATCAATTGTTTGCCATTTTAGTCGTTTTTACCGACTTCTTACCCTTAAAAACTCCAATTTGACCCCCTTGAAATTTTTAAAAATTGCTCATCTTCGAACTCCTCCTTTTGTTTGGCAATAAAAACGTTTTGGAGAAATTTGGAATTTTTATAACGAACCCAAGGACAGATATCATCTGGAGTGGCGCATAAATATATATACATGTGATGAATTTAAAATTGGCTAAAATTCACCACGAGAGGCGAGGGGGGAATTTGCCAGATCTGGTTAAGGGCGAGACCTCCACCATCGGCTGGATCTTTTTGGATATGTGCGGTTAAGGGCGGACCTCCACCGTTCTTTTAGTGAATTTGCCAGTTCTGGTTAAGGGCGTTACCTCCACCATCGGCTGGATCTTTTTGGATATGTTTGTGCGGTTAAGGGCGGACCTCCCCCGATCTTTTAGGAGTGTTTGCTAGTTCTGGTTAAGGGCGAACCTCCACCATCGGTTAGATCTTTTGGGAGTAGGAGAGAGACATGGTAAGGAGAGAGAGAGAGTAGCCAGCGGCTAGAGGAATCGTAGAATGAGAGAAAAGTCGCAGGATCCGGGGTTTTATAGGCCCTGGAAGCCTTCTCCTTCCACTCCCTTGCTGGGAGAGGATGGAGGGGTTCCAGGTTGTGTACCAGCTCCTGCGGCTTTGGTCCCCACTCGTACCGTTTATTAACAGGAACTAAAGTTGGCTAGTGAAATGTTTGTGAGAACTTAAGTCTGCTAGGAGTAGTCCCGGGAGGGACTCACGACAATACATAATATATAAATTGTTGTTAAAATCTAGGGATAAACCCTGAGGATGCTCTGAAACGGATTTGCCTACAAAAATATTTCAAAAATGCATGTTCTGAATATGTTACCCATTGCAATAGCTTTATTTTCTTTAAAAAATCCCTAATAAGGTTTGACAATACAAAGCTGAATTTAAATTAAATTTAACAAAGCACTAAATGCTACGGGTAACGTTAGGTAAGATAAACTGACGAAATAAAAAATTTATTTGGCTACAATGTTCCCGAGTTTTCAAAGAAAATGAAGCTTTTGCAATGGGTTCACAATTTTCAGAATATAAGTTTTTGAAATTTTTTTTATAGGCAAATCCGTTCATCCCTAGATTTTAAAAAAAATGCATACGCATAGGTATTATCTATGTTTATTTATGTGTCACTCCAGAAGATATCTGACATTGGGTATGTGATAAACATTCTAAATTTCGCCAAATGTTTATTATTGCCAAAAAAAAGGATGAGCAATTTTCAAAATCAAAGGGGGTCAAATTTGAGTTTTTAGGGGTCAAAAATTGGTAAAAACGGCTAAAATTTATATATAAAATCACTGAAAGTGGTATAGAAGGATGAGTGAAGACAGGAAAATACCATTTCAGTTGTTTTTCACACAGAATAGGGGTCTAATTAGGATTTTTGGGGGTCAACAATTGGTATTACCTAAGGTCTAAAATCAATATTAATTCACCTGAAGTGGGATGATGACGGTGAGGGACTATTTTGATAAGTATTTTGAAATCATTCTTAAGATTTAATTTTAATTTGTGGTAAAGTTTTCGAGCTAATGGGGGGGGGGGGGGGTTATGACCCCCACTAACCCCCCCCCCCCCCCCCGGCTACGCCACTGCTAGTAGTATAAAGTAGGTAGTGACACCTAGATGCACGCTTTCTGTTTCAAGTTCTGCTCATGGTGGCCGAACTGTTTAAGAAAAAGGAAAAATCAGATGGGTTGGAATCAAACCTGAGGCAGTGGCCCATTTTTCTTCATTTTCCTGGCGCCTGTCTTTCTAACTTTAAACATAAAAAACCACTGCAAATTGTTCCATTAAGTAAACAATAGACACAGCAGCAGATTGAATTATCATAATTTACGGGTAGGTATTCGTATTTATGATTAATTTGCCCCTCAACTACCTAGGTTTCAAAAATAGTAGGTATACTTATTTTTATTGCAGTGAGTTAGGCCAGGACCAAGTTCACGACTACAAAAACACACTAAACGGTCAGTGCAAAAAGGAGATAGACGCTGTGAGGAAAAATTGCGCTGTGAGGAAAGATTTTTACGGAACCAATTTCCTACGGGCAGTCACGGCTGCTCTTATCATCTTCTGGGTCAGATCGCTGATCGAGTACTTCCGTGGGCATCTTGACAACCCCAAAAGCGACAACGGAATCAATAAGTAAGTGAGAAATGATTATTTTTATTTTTATTTTTCAAATACTACAGTGTATACAACCCCGTCATCTACCTACGTAGATTACCTGATGTGCCGATGTGAATATTTACCTATGGAATTTGAATGGATCAACTGGTGGTTAGGTGTCTCAACAATATTATAAGAATTTTCGGTACAATCCCAATATAGGCAGGTACTTAAACTAAGAAAATCTATGTTTCTAAGATTTGCCAGTTTACTTCGATTAGCGTACTTTCTATACATCATAAATATTACGTTTACGCCCAGTTACATAAACATCATGCTACAAGATAAATCATCAAGGTACTGGCCCTCAACAGGTCTTAGCCCATCATCACCCCTTGAGTTCAAAATATACAACAGCTGCATTTGCTTGAATGTTTCCCCTGCAGGAACCTACCCGTCCCAACATACTTGCCCTACGAGAGTCACGAATGGCCAGGATACCATTTTGCACTTTTATGTGAAGTGGCTGTGGTGATGATGTCATACTTCTTAGTAGTTGGTAAGTGCTGTTCTGTACACGAGTGTTTTCACGATTCTCTCAGGCCATGTCTGAGTGAAATGGGATACATTTTAAATGCTGACGCATTCCTTGATTATTGGAATAATAAGGTACCACCTACGTACTACCTAGGCACAAGGTATGTAACAGATATATCCAGGCGACAAGCAGAATCTCAATTAATTTGGAATGTACAATAACATCACTACCACACGACACACACTGTAAGATGTGTGACAGTATAACTAGGTACCTACTTACCTATTCATGTGTGTAACTTTTAGGGCATGACTGTTCGTTCATCTCCTTTTCTGAAGAGATTCTTAAAGAATTGGAGATCGTCATTATCACACTTAGGGAAGTTGAGGGGCGGAGTGAACACGTGAGAAAAGAGGTTAACTATAAAATCTCTCAAAAAGAAAGCATAAATCTGTGCTTGAGGCATTCAGTACGCCACCACCAAAAAGTTATTCAGTAAGTTACATCCAGATACCTACTACTTCCAACCCTTTGCACAGTAACAAGAATCAAGTATACAAGCCAAACGTACTGAAGTGTGGGAAAAACCACTGGTTCATATTCTCGAAATCTTGTCTACCCGTTTTGTAAAGGTTTTCCGTTCTCCAGTTTTCTAATTTTGTGGTAGATCTGTACAGAATGGTGACATTACATGAAGTATACTCGTAAATTGGTTGGAATGATTATTAAGTTGAACGGAACAGTTAATGAGTTCCTAGAAAAGAAGATACTTTTCCAGCAATTCATGTCAATTTGGTTGACATGATTATCAGTATGACTACAAAATGCAATATAGGTACCTACCTACCTCTTGTCTTCGACGTTTTCAGCATTTTTGATTGTTTCCGACGGTACTGCTTCTTGTCCATGTTCGCGATGTTGACCGGAGGAGCGTTCCTCATTTGCCTCAGCACCCTCATGTTTACATCGGTGTGTACCTATTCATGTTCTCGTCTAACCAGTAAGCCAACTCAAGGTACTGCACGTATTACTGATACAAACCGTCAAATTGATGTTACGTCCATGTAGATGTAGATGTACTCTCGGATCCTGGTGGAAAGCCAAATGGTGTCGGATACGGACGATATTTCGCTAAACGATTCTTACACAATAATTTCATGATAAATGCGACAAATTTTATCTTTAAGTTTTATTCCAGAACAAAATGAGCCTTCATGACAAAAGCGTATTCTTGATGTTCCTCGGTAATGAGCTGTTTCAAATTTTCATATTCTGCTACTACGGCGAACACATCATGGAGAAGGTATGTACAGAAACAACAGAATTATTCTTTGCGTAGGTAATTTATACAAACAAGGTATTGCCATTGAGAGAAAAAATTGTATATTCTTTTTCATACTTTTTTTTCAAATTCTATTTTAATTTATTAAGTATTGGCTAATCGAGCAACAGAAAAAAGTTCGTGAAGTGGGGTAGTTGCGTGTCAAAGTTTATCTGCCAGTTTGCAGCAACCTTGTAAATAATGTAGGTACACTATGAGGGGCAACAGCCCTATGTACAATAAACGATTTACAATTACAGTTTAACCTCACTCTGCTCTGCCTCAGTTACAACTAGAGTAAGTAATTTTTTTCCCCCTTTCAACATGTAGGAATTTTAGCGCTGATTACAAACAATGGATTTATATTCCAAGTTTCTAACTTCTTCGATGCTCTCCGAAGTACAAGGTCCTTCAAAAGTTCTGTAATTTTTATTTATTTATTTTTTTTCTCCAATACCCATTTGCCTTTTCCACCCTGGGTTAACACTGAGGGGAACATGTGTCTGGCAGACACAGTTCTCAGAACTACCTCTAGGAGTACCAAGGTTCCCCATTTCGGGCGCAGGTGTTGTGAGAATCTTCGGTCAGAAGTCACAGGTCAAATGGTGAAGCTGGCATCGACTTCGCTTCAACTTTCCCGCCCAACGCAATCATCGCCCTTGAAATGCGGTGTCTGAGACACGTATTCCACACAGAAGTAAGTTCTCAGTTTCTCACATTTATTCCCAAACTCCCACCATTTTCGTTCAGGTGTCTCAGACTCAGAGACACACATTCCAGTCATTCTTATATTGTTTATTACATATTTATTCGTACAATTTTCATAAATACTCTCTTCTGAACTACAATGTTAGCTGTTATAAACTAGGTACCTACTTCAAACCATTGTTGCTCTTGTAGCCAGTCTTATTACCTCCATTACATTATCCATTTATTTTTTTCTTCAATATTCCTTCGTTAGATATTACATCTAGGTACTCTTCCATTACCTGCCTACTTGGAAATAATTTGTTCATCACAATTGTTTTGGTTTGTTGATTCTATTTCTTAATTTGCATAATCTTCTCTTTGTTACAGTTCGCCATGGCAGGTATAATCCCTGCTTTTTTGTAAATAGTTATCTATTTAAAAAATTCATGTTCAAAAATTATTAATTTTCATTACCTACTTCGGCTTATCTTTTTTGATCAGCCGCTCTCAAAGGTTAATCTAGTTCGAATTTCAGATGTAATTAAGATTTTAGAATACAGAGCTTGTAAAGTAATTATATACAGAGATTATGATAGATTTTAGAACACAGAGCTTGATTTTAGAATACAGGCATATTAAGACTGATCTCTTATAACTTTTTTTTCAATGATAGTCACGGCTATGTATGTTCCGAGGAACGCAGTTCCGCTCTAAGTGTTAAATGGTTACGGTGTCACCGATTTGCCCCCTTGGAGTGCTTAAAACACACATTCCACCCAACATGGTACAATGAAGGGGCATATTTATACCACAGCAAATTCTAACAGAATATGGAAGTTTCAAGAGTTGTGTATTATTACAGTCATGATAATTAGGTACTCACCAGAAGATAACAACTGGAAGGAACTCATATGTTTTTCGTGGGACCTACTGCCCTGAATAACACGGCAGGGTACTGAGAGAGAGAGAGTTTATTTCCACAACAAATTTACAATACATGAAATTAGTTGGTACATACCTACTGCAAAATTTAAAAAAATCCATAGAAAATTTACGAACTAAGTAATATACTAAAAGGAACACATCTGGATATTTAAAAAGTGAAAAATAATAGAAGGGTAGGCACAAATAAATTGAAAATATAATGTATTGATATCAGTGAATCAGTGAAAGAAATAATATATATTAGTTATATTGGAATGTGGAACCCACAAGGCAAAACAGCCAGGGTGTGGGGATAGTACTATTGATTCATTTAAATGGCCGCGATTTGTTGAGTGAGCAGGTGGAAATAGTTCCTATTTAATTTATATGGAATTATTTTAGTTATCATGTGGGATAATTTCAAATGGAAGGGAATTGATTAGAGGAAAAATTTAGTTAGTTCATGAGAGGTTAAATTTGAAATATAATTTTTGATTGAAGATTTTTGTCTGTAAGGTTTGTCAAGTGATATTAAGGGATGCTATTGAAAAGTTTAGGGCAAATGAATGTTATGTGGCGAATTCCTAGCTTACTATTACATTGGGGAATGTGAATTGTATTGTTTCTCTTAGTTGTTTTATTCAAAATGTTTTTTTTAAAGAGGCTTTGATTGTTCAGGAGATATTTAAGAGCTTGGATTACTTAGTTATAATTTCCTGACGCTGAGAATGTTGCTATCCTGAAATAATCGGGCTGACGGGAATCTCATATTTTTACTACTACTACTACTTTTTTTCATACTTTTACTACTACTTTCTACTACTAGGGTACTACTGTACCTACTGCCCTGATAACTCAGCAGCTGCTCATGGGGGCGGAGTCCAACGAATGTTTATGATAAGACGTATCAAATGTAAACGCAACCATAGAGAAGACATTCGAAACCCAGTTATCATTTGCGCCGTTTTTCGAGCCACTTACACATTTGACCTGTTTAAACAGTTAGGTACCTACCCCACTTCACTGAAAACTTGTTGATTCATGTTCATCATGATACCCATTTCCAGTGAAACTTAATTGATTTGCATCAATCATGGCTGAAGTCTGTGAACCGTTATTTTCAGAGCACAGAAGTAGGCAATAGTCTTTACAACAGTTCATGGATCCGCATAGCTCAGTACGTGAAGCCAGTGTTTGTCATGTTAAAACTCAGGTGTCAATCACCCTTGAGCATATCGGCTGGAGGTTTCATGACACTGGGCTACGAGACTTATGGCAACGTAAGTATCACATTTGACTATGCCTTTACCATATCACTGTCTGTTGTTAAAAGCTCAACTAGCTGTACTGCCCGGTGTTCCAACTGTTTTTTTTTTGTTTTTTTTCAATATTTCGTTTGCCAGTGCGGCCTAACTGTCGAGTGCTAGCAGTCTTCACTTACTCCACTGCTAAAATAAAACTACACAAATTAAAACCTAAAATCTCGTCCTTCACAAACGTGCATCGCTACAGTCATAGAGGTCATCTTCACTAAAAATAATGGTATTCGTTACAGGTTCTACGTACAGCATATTCTTACCTGAACTTGTTACAGGCCACTAACTAAGACCTCCAAGAATTTGATGATTCGCATGAATTTAGGAGTCTAAGAAAACAACTCAAGTAATTCATTACAATATTCTCAGTTGTAATAATACAGTGGAATCCTGCTAATTCGAATCTTCAAGGCACCAGCAAAAAATTCGAATTACCGAATCAGCGAGGTAGGTATCTAGTAAGCGAGATTTCGAATTTGGGGTATCACATGAAACAATTTCGAATTATTGGGGATTTATTACAAATACTGCAAAAAACTACTTCAAAATACATTATTATTATTGTGCACATTATACATACCTACATATTGTATACGTAGGTACCATTCAATTTCTCTTTACAAAAAATTAATGTAACAAGCGAACAAAGAGCGAAATTCCTCCTAAATCTTCGAGCTAACCCTCATGAATTCGAATTCGTCGACTATTTATTTCTAAACAGTCGAAATTTTCGGATTAATGAGGGTTAGCTCGCAAAAAAAGTCTAAATGCCGGGAGGACCAGAATACATTGGTTTTCTTCGAATTAGCGCAATTTTTCGAAGGGACCGAGCATTTTCTTCGAATTAGCGGGGTTTGAATTAGCGGGATTCCACTGAAGTACCTACCTATTTGTTTACCCACAAGATGTCTGTGTATGCTGTTCACTTACCCAGCTAAATACCGGGCCTGCGTAGGTATGATTGTAATCAAGCAATCAGGTGTGGTTGGTAATTTCGAGCAATCTGATAATTTACCAACGGCAAAGACAATAAGAAATTTGAAACAAGATTTCATTGAGAAGAATTTACAACAGCTGTGAATCGTTATCGTCGTTAACGCTCGACTCCCTAGTTGAGTGATAGTAAATAGGTAGTGCCTACACCAGAGTGTAATTTACTCGTCATATCACTCTGATAATTAATTAATTAAGATTTTCTTGTTGTAGTCACTAATAAACCCATATGACGACCCATATTTTATTATTCGCTGCCAGGATCTACCTAAATCATATAACTACCTAATACAGACAACAGAATAGCTTCCAGCCTAGGTATTGACTTTCCATCTTCTGTATGGCACTAGCGCTGTAAGAGAGATGAGAATGTTACTGAGTAGCAAATGCAACCAAAGTGATCATATATTAATCCAACGACACAAAAATAAACCAACGATGCACCGTTAGAAAACAGGGTCGAATATCATCGAAATAACCAGGACTAGAGTTCGTCTCATCAATGCCTGTTAAACTACTTCGAAACTTAAAAATAGGCACATGATGAATTTAAGACCGCAATAAGAATATGAGTATCTTGACAAACAGAACTGGCATAAATATTTAACATGATTTATGTTTCACGCAACGTAGTCACTTAGGATTGTTGGTAAAAAAAAATTACTACATAGGTAATTACAAACATAAATACCTGTCAGTTCCAGGAACCTAGGTTTCGATTTCGATTGCACGACATCGATTACTGTCGCTATATTCTGATAACATGCTCGCTCTGTCTGGGAAACTACAGGAAGCCAACATGGCGGAACCACATATTGAATATCCACAGCCAGAGAACTCAACAGAGTGGTGAAAAATGCTAGGTACGGAAATTCAAATGCCAACTGAACACATGGTTGGAGCTTTTTTCACTCTTAGTGTTTCTGGGTGCTGGGGCAGTGGCCCAAGTGGCCTTATGGACACAACGCCCCTGCCCCGTACGAACATTCGAGCACCATCAATTACTGTTCAAGTACCCTATCGACTGGTTCATAATCGAACTTGACACTCGTATTCCCTAGAACTTACCACAGGCCTTTGGGGAGCTGATGGGACGGATGGGGCAGTGATCACATCTTCTACTCCGTGCCACTAGGTGTGCTGCACTCGTGTTGCACGCTGTGAACCTATCAAATGACCGGACACAAGCAGAGCAGGAAATACGGCGCGTCAGTTAAAAATCTCAAGAAAACGGCGGACGTGCCTTAATTTTCCCTGACTCGCCACTCGATTTCCCTGACTTCCCTGGCCAACATTTTTTTCCCTGACTTCCCTGACTGGTCGCCACCCTGCAAACATCAAACAGGACATAACGCACATATGTACCACAAATACATCTGTCATCGGAACCAGACCGAATGCAAGACGCACAAAATTGAAAACTGACAACAGACTCAACAGAGAAAGAGAGAGAGGTTGTTTATTCAGAAAAATAAGTAAATACAAACATTTTTCTAGTTAGTAGGTACATACAAAAGTATTGTAAAGATAGGTAGGTTTTTCAGGTGGACAACACTATTTCTAAGTTGAAAAAATATGTAGTTTCACAACTACAACTAAAATCACAAGGGATTGTGATTCACCAGACACTAAAAACAAATAGGAAGACGAAGAAGCATCTTGTATCAAGATGACAATTTGAATTGTAGGGATCGAATCGGTTGTGAAGATCAACAATTTTAGAGTGGAAACCAGATTCCGGGAGACAGGGCCCTAAGTGCAAGGGCAATCAACATTTTTACTTGACTGAGCATGCGGAAACGGGCCAATTTTTTCAGTTGCCATGGAAACACTAGGTCCCAGGACCTACCTGCCATTTTCAGGATCCCAGGTTTCGATTTCGATTGTGGTTCATCGATTACTGTCGCTTTATTCCGATAACATGCTTGGTCTATGGAGCTAACACGAAGGAACCACCATGCTGTACTAAATACTGGATATCCATAGCCAGAGAAATCTAGCGAGTTGCTGTTGAAATTTTCTGAACAATGGTTAGAGTTTGCTTTACTCCTAGTGTTTTTGGGTGCCGGGGCAGTGGCCTTGTGGACGCAACACCCCTGATTTGGAGTCACATTGTGCGACATAAATACTAAAAATAAGAAATGGAGAAGGAAAATTAAAAGGGATTTACTCATCTTGAAACGTTTTGGGTACCATTCCGACGCCCTTAACCACCATTCCCCCACTCACAGGTCTCTGCGTGTACCTGGCCATTTAGACCCGACCTACCTAGTTTTTGATCTTTTCCTCTACTGTTTCCAAGAAATTTCATTTACAAATGGATGATGGAGTGGTTAATTTTTTCTGCTCCATAACATATTTTTCTCTTTATTTAACCATTTACAATTCGTCTTTGGGTGCAGTGTATCGTTCCAAGTTGGAAGGAAGGGGATGGCCGTCGATTTCGTGTGCCAGTTGGAAGAAGCGTTGTCGGACTAGGAACGCCACGCTTTTTGGTTGCCGTTCTCGGGTGAAAATCCCTTTCATGTTTCCTCCCACTCTCGTGACACCTGGAACAAGTTCGTTAGTCAGTCAGCTTGTCTTGTTGGACCCATTCGGGCCATTGAGTGATGTGTCTCTTGACTTACTTTGATCCGTTTTGAAATCGGCAAAATTCCAAATCATCTCTCCAATAAAAAAGTTCTTCTTCCTCAGAGTGTCGAACACTTTGAAATGCTCGGTGAACAGATCCTGTTGGAATTCTTCCGACCAGATGTAGGATGGTTCCTATTTATCAGGAAATAAAATTAGGTACATAACGGGTAATTAGCAGATAAGTTGCTGCAAAAATTCGCTGATTAAGATCATTCTGTTTCAATTATTTTACAGGTGAATTGTCGGGTTTCCGAAGCTTCAGATCAAATAATATTCTAGCTGATTTCATACATAGGTACATTTACAGACCCATCAGTAGACATGGACGTGTCTATAATAATAGTCAGCCTAATTTTTTCAGTCAGGTTCCACTGTCCCAAAGCTAATGGATAACTTCCAAAATGTTACACCAATTATGGAATTAGTAATAGCATTTCCAAATTGAGTTACCTAACGATTTGCCTAATCAAATGAACGATTTCCGATAAAATTAACGGATTTCATCTTTCAAACACCACGGATCCAGCAAAGATCGAATAGGTATGATTGTTTTTGTTTGTTTTTTTTCTTTCAGATATGGATACGCTATTTGCATGCATTTTTTTTTAACTTATCGGAAGTTCATTGCTAAAAAAAAACTTGAAAATGAAGGCATTTAAAAAAAATCATTACCTATTCAATTTACTGTAAACCAAATAAAATCTGAAAATTAAAAACGCTCACATGATTTTATTATTCTCAACTGCATATAGCACGATTTGGACCTCAGTGACAAGAATCTAATACATAGGTGTATTATTCAGGGAATAATAAAGCAAAAAAGGCGAGTGATACATGCAACCCCAGTTCTAAGCATGCCTATTGGCTGGCACTACAGCCTCCTTCAGTTCCTCCCTCAAAGATGGCGTCCTTAGCACCACTTTTTGAGTGTTTCGATTTTAAAAGCCTGTTTCAACTCAAGAAAATCTGTTTAGGCTGCATAATCTCGTTTCATTAGGAACAGTGACAACTCCCAATACACCAATTAACCAGTTATTTGAAATTGTAGTTTTCATGCAAATAGCCCATTTGTATCATTGCCAAGGGAAAAATTGTGATAAGAGTGGGTAAATTGAGAAATTCATTTAAAAAAAGAGGGATGAATAAATTTACATATATTAATGCATTTACCAAATGTAGGCCAGGCATGGTGTCTGCTCCATACTCAGTCAGTATGACGGGCTTGTTGTGTTTCTGATGCCACCCTTCAGCCTCAGCAGCAAGCTTCAGCTGAATCACTTCCAGCTTTCCAGGATCCGTGTACCAGGCGTTGTAGCGGTTGAAACCGATTATGTCCAGTGATTTGGCCTGCAATGGGGAATTTTCGTCAAAAATGTTTCTGGAAAAAAATATTCTGAACTCCTGGAAAAATGGTTGTTAGAAGCCCGTTTTCAAAAATGAGCAATATTTTTTAAATGAGGGTGACTGAATGTAAAAATGTGGCAAGAAATGACGTATTGGATCTATTGATATTTTACTGGTTGTTGGCCCCAAGGAGGCGGAGCTAAGCTTCGGAGGCAAAGGAATTCAATGCTGCCAACAAACCAACATTAGAAATGGCAAACCTTCAAGAACCTTTGCTGTGTTTTCGTGAACCTCCCATCGGTTTGATTTTGAGGACGTTTTTTAAATTTATTTATGAATTTGCAGTTCCATCCATCCAACCATTGTGGTTCTCTGTACATCATTTAAAGTGATGCACTAGCGCTCCAAGCGGGATTTGAGTTGAACTACTTGGTGATTTACCTCGTGCATCATTTCTAGGGGGAACTCAGAAATTCAAACCACACTCGTTTTCTGTATATACACTCCGACATAAACACCTCTTTATGTGGTACATAATTGTTAATCTCCTTTACTGAACAGAATTTGGCCAAAAAAGGGATGTGTAACCCACAAAAATTACCCTTTGTCATAATTCTGCATTTATTGAAAATTCAACTCTGAATATGATTTGGGATTGCAATATTACTAATATTCAGTTATGTAGGTGTGGTAGGTAGTACTAGAAACAATGTGTAGATAGGTAGGTATTACCTGACCACCTTTCCAAGACACCATCTATAGTTGGCAGCATAATGCCCAAATACTATTCACATTAGGGGTGGTTTGCAATCGATATTCGATGTTTTTACTATCGATAATTTTTTAGTAGGTAGTTGATGTTTTTCTACAGTCATTGGTTTCAATCCGATAGTATCGAACATCTTTTTTTTGAATCCAAGTATCAGAAAGTTTTTTTGTAGCTATTTTATATAGGCATTCGTTAAACCGTTTACGGTAGGAGGGTAATTTTAGACCATCCAGCAGAAAGGAAGCAAATTCCTCTTTCAACCTCCATGCTTCACAGACCCACCATGGAACTGGCATTATTGAGGCTGGCTAATGACTAGTTGACTTGGCCAATAAAACGAGAGATTATCAGACTTCAAACGTTCACGTTTATTCTGAGAAGCTATCCAGTTCAATAAATCTACAAGATTGTCTTTTATACGAACTATGATGCAACAACAGTAATCTAGTCGTCTTGTATTGATTTTTTTTAAAGACGATAGGATTTTTTTTTTTAATTACCTAGTGTGGATAGGAACTAGGTACATAGGTACCTACCTACCTATATACATCTTGATATAAAAAACCTAATACTGAGATTTAATAAATTAATAGACCAAAAGCATCAGGAGCAAGTTATTGTGATCTGATACGAAACTGAACGTTAATGGAATACAGATGATATCAAAAACACATCATCTTTAAAGAACGAGAGGTTTTGGATTGTTAATATCGCCGAAAGGTATTCATAGTAAACTACTGACGGTTTAGTTCCGATGGTTTATCTATCGACGGTTTGTTTCGATATTTTAGTCGATGGTTGCTAAGTTTAATCGATGGTTTCAGTGGACATTTTCATTCGCTCCTCATCATTCTAGGTAAGTATAGGTTCATAAGAAAGATAGCATTGAATCATGAATGTGTTTTCTAATAAATTATGAAAAAATGAGATCAGGTAAGTAAGTAAACATATTACATGGGTGGATGGGCGGTACCTACCCAACTACCTCACGCTTCACAGACTTACGGCATGATCCACAGAACAAACTTCACACAGAGCCGCCGTTACAGGTCTACTCGTGTCCAAAGTTTTCACATGATCGACCACCGATCTGAAATTAAAACAAATTAAGCAGAATATCTTTCCTGCGAGCAAACGAGTAAGAACATTTGTCTCGAGACCCAACGTCAGTTTATGCCTTTTGATTATCATTAATTATTAAAGATGTTATGAAGCTCATTCAAGGATGATACTCTCATGATCATGTTTCTCCTGTACAACTAGGCTTACTTGAAGTAGGCTTCTGACGCTTGGTATTGGCTTCCAGGCTCGTTGGCGATCGACCAGAGGATGACGGACGGCCTGTTTTTGTCGCGTTGAATCAGTTGAGTCAGAGAACTCTTATGATTGGCAAGCAGAGCGTCAGAAAATATACTGAAACCCGTAATGAGTTATTATCTTTTCATAATATTAAGATAATGGAGATAGCTACGGGGATTTCAAATGGCTAGTAGGATTTCGATGAAATTCACTGGATTCGTTTACGTGTCGGCAAGTTAGGTACCGTTCTCCCTCCTGTGTTTCAACTCTATTCTAACAAATGTATGTATCTATTATGATGTGATCCACAGCATCTAGTTCCTACTGATTTAATGATTCTATATCAGTGACTGATACAATAGAGATAGCGATCATCGAGGTGGAGTCTAAATTCATGTATCCAAAGATCAATGTAAGTAATAGTGGAATACCAACGAGCAGAGAATCGTGAAAGTGTGTATGTACCAAACGTCAGAACAGGAACTACGCAACAAATTTCATCATTGTTTCACGTTATAGATTTCCTGTACCTAGTCTAAATGTAGGGTTAGGTACCTTGGGTCATTTTCGTCAAATTCAAATTTAGGTATGGTCCAAAAAAATGTTCCGAAAGCACATAGTTTCAGTGACAAGTTGTAGGATAACTTGTAAAGTATTAACAGTTTCACAAATACAACTTCACACTTAGTAGGTACCTACTTACTGTACCGTGGAACTGAATTTTTAGTTCACACTATTTCGACCTGATCTTGAGGGTGGTCCTACTCAAGGTGCACGACTTTACCACAGGTACCTATACCTAAACACTTCACGTACGTTTGACAAGTTATTTAGTTAGACTTTCGTTATTAGCAAACAATAATCATTTTATTAATCTAAAATTTACTAAGACCTACATACTTGGCGTCAACGGCGGGGCATTCGTCTATAATCATGATTCCTTCCCTATCGGCGAAATCCATGATTTCTTCTGCGTAGGGGTAGTGGGACGTCCTGTAGGAGTTAGCACCGACCCATTTCAGAAGGTTGTAGTCCTTGGTGACCAACGCCAGGTCGAGCCCTTTACCCCTAATCTGTAGAACGAGTTGGGATTTACCCTCTTGCATACAATAATGTACTACATACATAGGTACTTCAGTTACAGGAATAGGTTAGCCTCAATGAACGAGGTCCTCATCTGCAGCTCCTTCATTCAGGCCAACTTACTCTATGCCATCTCAGCTTATCAACTGACGATAAATACCAGCATACCTCAATGACACGTTCAATAGGAAAAGTAGGGATAATAATTAAACCAAGGCAGCTTTTCTGAGGGCCGAAGAAAATATTTCACCCTATTTCAACAATGTACGTATACATGCTGAAGGTAGGTATTGCTAGAGTTAGGAAAATTCCTTCTTGCTGACGTGATATGAGTGCTCCTTTGGGACTACGTAGCTACTACGAAGACTACGATAGCTGGGATTACGAAGAGAGGATCGCATAGTTACTCAGTTATTTCATCGTTGGGTGCTTAGCTGATTCGAATTCCAACAGAGTTACACAATCTACAACAAGCTATTCTGACAACTAGGACTAAGAATTGGTTTTCATTGAGGGATACCTTTATAGTGCATATTTTCATACGTAGGCACTAGTCCTCATAGATATGGTAATTAGATACCCGGAGTATAGTTATAATAAGTTGGTAGTCAATTCCTTCCACACCACACCATGATCGTATTTCGTTACTTTCATATTTTCAGAAATAGCTCACGATGGTGAACTACTAATGTCTACTTACGTCTGAATCTTCATGGCGTCCAAAACCTCTCATGTAAACAGGTTTGTTGTTGATTAGCAGCGTCGTGTTGTTCCAAGAGATCGTCCTTACCCCAATCGGGAGCCTGTAGACGTCTTCTATCTCAATGCCTGATTGTTTCATCGTGATTCGAGCCTATGGTGGAGGGGAAAATTCAATTTATTTTATATTATAATTATTACCTATATTCCTTACTGTCGTGGTACCCTTGTAATATACCACTCCTGTAAATATGATTATTACCAATAAAACTACGGAGAAGTCCAGCTGTACGGTGCAATGGACGAGGCCGAGGTAGCTCTCCCTCCAACGGCGGTTCTGGTGGACCAGGGGAGGGTAGAGGCGCTTTTTAAGGCGCCCGGCTTGCCCAGCTCGACATTCATCCAATTTCTCTCGAACCAGAGCATCCTCTTTCAAACCTCACCTCCTCATTACCAACTCCACTTTCTCCCTTACCTCTATATTCTCAACGTGGTGAAAACCAGACAAGAACTTCCTTCAAATACTCAACGTGGTGAAAACCTCTTCCAAATATCCAAGGAGGTGAAAACCGCGCCGATATTTTCCTATCCTAATATCCAACAAGTTGGAAACCAGGCGGATATTCTACCTATCCTACAGGCGTATCCAAGGAGGTGAAAACCGTGCGGATACGTTCCTTCGTGCTCCTCTTTCTTCCAAAACTCCTTTCTATCTCAAAACCCGAGTCATCGCACTTATTTTTGCACAAAGGTATATCGTTGACAAACTGAGGAATAAGGTCATGTACCTTCATAATCAAAAACACACACATCTAAAATTAAAGTTCTATGCTCGATTTTTCCAATAGACCGTCAAACCACATAGACATAATAACCACATCGTCATAATTTTCTTACTGATTTTTCTCATATTTTTTTAAAATTAATTCCACAGGGTTCCAAAGTCTTGTTGCAGGTAATGAATTGGTAGTGTACAGTTCATTTCAAAATAGCGCGTCGGAATCGCTTCAGTTGCGTTGTTTTTAAGATGAATAGAAATGTTTGTTCATTTTGAAGTATGTAGGGAAGCACGAGGAAATATCGAAACAGTGATGAGAAATTCAGTAATTTAAAGGGGCACTTTTCTTGTATGGGTCAAAATAAAGACAGGCGCAACATGCAGGTTGGTGTTTATATTTTACTTTCTCCATCGTTGTCGATTTGAATAAGGAGCGGAAAAAATATATTACCTACGTAGAAAGATATTCAAATTAACATTGAATTTAGTTAGTTCTGGTGTGCCTCCATTTAAATGTGATTTTCAAGGCGGAAACATCCATACAGTAATGGTATACTAAGTAGCGTGAACAAGTGCTTGTTCCTGATTTATTAAATTTAAAACATCGGCGACGGCTTATGAAGGTACTACGAAACACGGAACAATGTTCCACTGAATTTGGTTGGTCCTGTTTCATTTTATTTACTCACTGTCCCATCATCTTTCTGAGGTGGCACGGAATAAATTAGACGTTTGATGCATTAACTCTATCAATAATAGGAAGTGAGTGGGATGCAGCGGAGCAAACTTAAGCTGTATGAGAGCCCAACCCAAGAACGATGGGAACCACTCAGCTCAAAGTCGTAAAAATTACTGATTTCGTCAAACGATTCTTAAAGAAATTAGTGTAGGCACCTAAGACCAGGTTTGGGGTTGGGGTTTGGTACACCATGAAGTTATCGAAATCAGCAATAACTAACTGATGATCTGCGTTGTTCGACACACTCTAATTATAACAATGCCTACTGACCTCCAATGTGTAGAGGTACCCAGGGTTGGGATTCATGAGGTAGGGCCACCATAGATTTGCCTCTGGTATCTCGATCATCCCTGTGAAGCCTGCTCCAGTCGTGTCATTCACCATGTCAATCCCCACAGGTTTGGACTGGGCGTCCAGTATTGTCACCTGGCAGTTGACGTTGTTTCGAGGTCGGGACCCTTTGTAGGTCATATTGAAGTGAATGAGACCTACAATCAAATATTTACAATTCAAAAGTCGTGAAGAATGTTTAGAGTAATACACGAAACTTAGGTAGGTAGGTAATAATTTTTCTGCAGGATAATAAATTATCCGACCTGCAGTCGAGTAGGTACTCAATGCATCGTTCACATAACTTGCCTGTAACTGGCGTTTGATTAAAACATAAAGGACGAGAAATCAAAATTTTTAATTCGAATCATTTCTTACATTATGGTAACCCGCTGCACCCAATGTAATGGAGCAATGAACTAAGAATCGAAAAAAGAAGATTTGCTTACACCACCAAAGAAAACAGACTACATCTCGCGGAGTTTTTTTAGATTAATTACTTTACTTTTTATTTTTTTTAATGAGATTACAGCGGAGAAGAGTAAGTTAGGTACCTAAGCGTAAGGAATGTTCAGGTAGGTAGATAGTATGTAACAGTTAATGGTGAGAGTATTTAGTCACCTGTGGTACCAACGATATCAGTGAGAGCTGTGATGTCATCAATATAAACCGCAGGCGTAGTGTAAAGCACGACTGGACGGTGTATCCCAGCGTAGTTGAAGAAGTCGAACGTATACTGCTGAATCTTCCTCACTCCATCCAGACTGGAAAATGGTAACACAGGTAATAAAGGAATAGTTTATTGATTATCCAAATCACTAGGTCCATCTTAGTCCATATTTTGAGCTCTGAGCTCGAATTTTGTAAATTCCCTTGTTTTACAACTAATTCAGTAATTGGCAATGTTCAGCTAAGTTTCGCTGCAAATTAATTTTAGGCAACGGAAAAAGCATCCGTTTCATCAGCTTTCCGACGGTATGGCAATTTTTACTTTTACCAACGTTATTATTAATCAACAAAATAGAACATAAATTCCGAAAAATATGAAATGTTCATCAAAATCATAGACCGGTTGGGGTCATCATACTGGGGCTGAAGAAAGCCACCAAGGAAAAGAATTTTAATCTCTTCTTTTCATGTTTTAACATTTAAACTTATGTGCCTAAGACAATATTTTGTCTCTCTACCTTGGCAATTTCGAGTTGAAACAAAAAGACGTATCAGCCGTCTGAACTTGTTGATATAAGACATAGGTATAAGTAGATTCGTTAAAAAAAGAATATGGATTCGTAAACTAGAGCGAATGAGCTTTCTGTCAAGCTAACTACATTTCACAAAACTCAACTTCTTCATGAAGAAATTCGAAACACGAAGAGATGTGAAGAAGTTGAGCTTTATGTCTAGTGTTCACTGCACACTTGGGAATGCAGTTGCAACCCCGTGATGGTTTCCTTACTCTATTCCACTGCGAGGTAAATATTCAATCTCCGATTTAATAATTTGGAAAGGAAACTTTGATGGTTAAGTCCCGGCGTCGAGTATGCCTCCTTTGCCTACCTACAATATGCACCTATGCACCTCTCCAGGGGAAAAATTTGGTTTTGGGGTCGAACTCGTTAGATGCGCGACTCAGTACTGCCATTACGCGTTTGTTAAGTTGTAGGACTAACGTTTGTTCTTCGTGTACACTCCCTTGGGGGATGGTAGTCGAACTGAGTGTGTTGTCCAATTCCACGGTGATGCGATTCTCTCGACCGAACATCAGGACACCCGTCACTTCGGTTTCGAAAGGTAAATGGCCGATTTCGTGGTCCATAACTTCCTTTCCGTTCACCCACTGCAAAATGAAATGCAAAAAAATATTAGTGTAACTAGCGTTCAAGAAGGAATTTCAGGAGTGCCACACTGAGCTATAAGATTTGGTACATCCTCAGGAGCCTCTCGAGAATGGGTGTTCGAATAATTAACATCCGAGACCCCCAGGGGGCCGAGTTACGAATGGTGGGTGGGAGGGGGCTACTTGTTCTTTCGTGTAACAGTGTTCTTGGTTGCTAATTAATTCTCCACCATTTAGTTTTTTTCAGGCCTTACCACTTAGTTTTATATAAAGTTGGTATAAAATATACGAAATTCCCGAAAAAAAAGTATGCATCCAACCCATCAATGAAGTTTAAAAGAATCGTACAACAGTAGGGGTTAATAGCCAAAACAGGATGTACGAAAATGCCCCTCAAGGATATTTTCCACAAATTTCAAAACGATACTTCATTTTGGACTGAATTTAGAAATGGCAGCTGCTCTCCGTGCCCGAAAAAACTTGTGCAGCACAGAAACCCAGATTTAAAAAAAAAAATGGAAATGGGGTAGCACCGAAACGGAAAAATGAAAGAAGTTAAATAATAACTAAATAGGAGGTTGATAAGCGGAAGTGACTAGCGCTTGAGCCTCTGTAGTGGCTGGCTCAGTAACTAGCTAACAGAAACTCTACCTGAAACAAGGCCCCTCATTGGATTGATGTCAGTTTCTTCCTGATTTGATTGGACAATCTGATAGAGTAATCTCCCGTTTTAGAAGCCTCCCTTGGGCTGGGCTCCAAGCTATACGCTCCATCTAGCCACATCAGCTACTTCCACTACAGCACCTCTCGCCACATGAAACTACTGAAGTTTGGCAAATTAACAGAAATTTGCACTTGAATTGAGAAATCAAAATTCAACAGTTTTCAATATTTGAATATTTAGTGAAAATTAAAGATAAGCTGTTTATCTTTCATTTCCACTAAATATTCAAATATTGGAAACTGGACTTTGGTTTTTCAATTCAAGTGCAGATTTCTATTCAGAAGGTAGATCGGGTATCTACCTCCACAAATGTTATGCAAAATTATTATTATCCTCTCACTTCCTCCTAATTTTCTTTGCTGATCTTATGATAATCCCTAATCGTCATTAACAAATGGGTTTCTCAAGTAGCCTTACCACTCTAGCCATGTAGTGAGCGCTGCCGAATCTCAGCCAGACCCTCTGAGAATTCTGACTCCAGCTGGTGGGTACGAAAAAGGTCCTGTCATACCAAACAGATCCGACGTGCTCCCTCAAAGATTTGTCCTGGGTGACGTCATTGTAGCTGCTGGGAACTGGCATTGGGATTGTAGGCCCTGTCTGTAAAGTCCCGAAATTAATTTTAGGTAGACCTTTTGGGTGGACCATCTGTCTGAGAAACAGGTAAGAAACTATACTAGCCAACTATATAAGAGGTATATAAGAACTATATAAGAGCAGTGTGTCTTAAAATTGAATTAACGGTTTTCCAAATCAAATTAACGATTTTCCTAACGGAATTAACGGTTTTCTGGACCAAATTAAAAAGCCATAAACTGCTTACCCATGTTTTACCTAAAAAACGGGCCAGCTTTCCTTCCATCCTCCCACGTTAAGCAACACTACCATCACTGTCACTATCATTTATGTTGGCAAAACTGAAAGTGATAGGCGTGAATGAAAAACACGATAATGACTGCATTCGGACGACTGCATTTCACAGGCTATGCAATATAGAACCTTTGTTTGTGCCGTCCCCTCGGGGCTAGCTCCGAGTAGGTTCAGTTTTTGCTTGAAGGGGGGAGGTGTAGGGTGGGCTCTGAACATGCTCGCTTGGAGTAGGGTGAGCCTGGAGCTTGTTCGGAGCACGGGCAGCTCGAACGGGTCGAGGGCATGTCGACGGCGCATACCCGGAACAGCAGGGCTCAGCTGCCCCTGGTCTCCTCGTGGGGCACGGGAGGGCTTGCTCAGAGCAGCTCCGAGGCAGCCCCGCGGCCAGCACGAACACCGAATCATGTGCCCCGGGACAGCACGAACACCGGACCACTTGGCTCGAAGCTCAACCTGGGTCTGCACGAACAGCGAATCTTTGCCTCACCCTTATTGCGCATGCCCAGATTGCTCTGAGGGACTGCACGAACAAAGCTAGAAAATATAGGTATATTCAAATACACATAAAGAAGAGACACAATGCTGGACGCATCCCAGTGAATGGTGGTTCATTTTTCTTTCCTTTCTCATGATCCCATTACGTGGCACTTCGACTGTAGGTACCCATATTTTTGTGGAACCGTCAATTTATTTTAGAAAATCGTTAATTCTGATTTGGAAATGCTATATACAGCAGGCGTAGAGTGCTAAAAAAATTGTTTGCGCGTTCCTAGGCTATCTGAGATGTAAAGGAGGCTCACGACCGACCTGGGCAAACGGCAAATGTGAATGTTATGGCAGGCCTTCTACGTTACGCTCCCGTTGGCCAAGCCCCGTCCACCCTTGGACTTCTACGTTCATAAAATGCAGATAACGTCGCGATTATCACAGTCCTCCAGTCTGGCCGGTCCGGAGTTTGGCAAGTAATGAGCTAATGAGTTTGGAAGAGACTGTCACCGTCGAAACGGAGTGGGCTAGAGGTGCCGGTATGGGTTGTGTTTGATTATAATATGTGTGATAATAAAACGCTGCAAGGTCCTTGTCACAGGGGTTTATTATTCTAGAGGACATAAATAAATGTTGGCTTGTTCATTATTTATTCTTTCATGTACCCATGAATTACATTTATATTACTTTCCCATATGCAAATGGAGTAGATTCCATTCTAAGAATTTTGAAACCAACCTCACTCCCTGCGAAGAATAGTTCTTTTTCAAGAGCTTTCAGGCAACGAGTGACGTCACTGCACCCCTCCCGTCTGGGCGGGACCACCTTGTCCAGTTTGACGTCACGTGTTGCAGAAACATTGAGAGCTCATAGAAAACGCTGGAAATCCCTACACGACGGTTTATTATTTTGTACGGCACACCCTTCTCTTACAGATCACAGCTCTCTCTGTAGAACACCCTTCTGTTACAGATCACAGCTCTGTGTATAGGAACACCCTTTTGTTACAGATCACAGCTCTGTGTATAGGAACATCCTTCTGTTACAGATCACAGCTCTCTCCACAGTTTTTTTCCCCCTCCACACCTTTTCAAAACTAGAAATTAGTATCATGCGTTGAATTTTCAAGCAGTAGCTAAAATGGAAAAAAGAAACCCGTAAATGTAGTTCTGAAGGGAAAAAAAGATGTGAAGTGAAAATAATATTAGGTCCCGAAACCGGGATAAGTTTAAGAGCCCAACCTGGTGGCTGAGAGACAAGTGATGTGCGCTCTCAACCCAGCTTGATGCCTGCATACAAGCTGCTCTTTAAGGCAAATTTTATGGCGACATCTTAGATTGCTCAATAAAATCAGAAAAAATTGAATTATTTAAAAATGCGAGAAAACCCACACCTGAAAATAAAAAATTTTGCTAGTTACGGATACTTTGGATATTTCAACCCCTATTTTTCACCCCTTAGAGTTGACTGATAGTAACGCGGAGCTTCGAGGACCAACTAGAGCCCAAACGGGATGCATATACTTACCTATTTCCGTGAATTTTGGTTCATGAGAACTAAGGAAAAAGCCGCGGACGAACGGAAATTTTTCTTTTCGATAGGTATTCGTATTCTACGTTCCTTGAAACGTAAGCCATGAGATTTTGAGGGGTTAAAAAAAATTTCTAAGTGATTCCAAAGGTCTGTTATTGAAAAAAAAAAAAAACCAAAAGAACTGCTCACCTTAGATTAGTGCGGTTCGTCTCAGCATTCATAGAATGGAATCTACTTTCATATAAATATATAAACAGAAGTCACGGGTGCTCCTCATTATAACAGCTCTTTTTGTTTTACCGATGTTGGTCAAAAAAGGCTCCTATTTTTGACACAACTAATCTGTTGACACTACCTCCTGTGTTATAATACGCTAAGCATTACATGGGTGTATTATTCAGAGAATAATAAACCAATGATGAAATATTAATAGTAATAATCACTAGGTAGGTAGGTAGTAATAACGACCCTACTGTTACAGAACGTCAGGGAAGTTCGTGATTTTGACATCATATGGGTAGCGTAACGTAACTTTTCGAGGGGAGTGACAGAACACATAATAAGGATATGTTTTGTGATCATCGGCGGGAGCGTAAGATAAAATAAGTAGGGAAGCGTAGCGTAGGGATTTTGCACGTCGGGTAACGCTAAGTCCCACGTAAAAGCACCTCGATTCGTCTCGAGCAACACCGACGGTCATCATATTTATACCTTCTGAAAATTAAATCACTAAACCATAAAGTAAGGTAGGCGGCTGTCACTGACCCTCTGACAAGTAACGAAGGATATTTCAAATAATAAGGTAACTTGTGTCCTTTGGAAGGTACGAGTACGGTATGTGTGGGTAAGTACGAGTAGTACCTAGGTATCTACTTTCCAAAAACATAATATCGGCATACGAATACAAACGAATTAATATAATCATCTTATAATATCATTAGGTAGGTAACCTATCACTGATTTTTTGGAACTAAATTAACTGTATACCTACATTTATTGTGCTTGATAAGTTGATAAGTATGTTTGTATTTACCTCTGAAAGTCGTGAATTGAACCACTGGTTGATTCTACCGTGAGATGTCGCATTTTCCGCTCTGAACGTCCATATCCCGTCCAGACTTCTGAGATCTCTGATTTCAGACTCTCTGGGGTAGAGGATGCCTCCAAACGTAGCAGAAATACAACTCACAAGAAGTACACAGGCTATCCAGTGCTCCATGTCGACAGTTCTTGAACATTAATTAACGATGCAGCAGGTGCGAGGCACACAATTTTCCTTATTGTTATACGTACCTACCTATTATTAATAGTAGGTACTCACAGTACGGAATGAATTCCTTATAATATAAATTGAGCTCACCTCAAAACCGTTCCAGACTTACGAGATTTTTTTGCCGGCCTTTTTAGCCAATTTTCGACGAAAAATGAGCTATTTCTGTCTAAATTGCCTGGACTATTTCTACATTTTACTGAACCCTTCTGAGGCAAGTACCACTCGAATACAGCCTTGTACGTCGCCCCCGATTTTTTTCTCTGCCCAACCGCTGTACCGAAACAATCAATATTTATACTTGAACAATAATTTACTTTCGCCCAAGAGTTTCTAATACACGGCGCGCTTATATCTGTACTCGAACAACTAGACTGAAATACACAATTCACAGAAAAGGCTTACATATTAGATGCAGACAGCACGGGTTTTCTAGACTGGATAAAGCAGGTACCAACCTATGACATTCGATAGTAGGTACAATCTTCTATCAGGTTCAATTTTGGCTAGAAGTAAGTTTCTACTCCTGACTACCTTATTACTGAGCTTAGCAAATAAATTTGTTCAGCTCCAAGTACAAGTTCAAAATTCAATTTCACCATCGAACTCATGCAACTGTGAAATTAAGGGCTTTTACGTACACATAAATTGTATGAATGTCCTTATTACTGAAGCGGAGGGACGGAAATCGCTATTGGGTAACAGAATAGAATACTAATCGAGTAACAGGATACTTAGGCGATCGTAATATACGGTAATATTGTAGGTATCTGGCAAAAACTTAACTACACGTACATACCGTCCACAAGGGCTGCCGGCTGACTGACGACTGAATTTGGAAATGTACCTTCAAAATAATTTATACCTACACCTAAATCACATTCTTTATCGGGTATTTCAATCGTCGTACACACATCAATCGTCACATTCCACAACACCTCAGATAAAACAAGAACAATAAGAACCATCTTCAGAGCTTTCGAGAGTACTTTCGATCACTGAGAACGTGGTACATGTAGCTAGTTACAATTCCAATTGAAATCGTTGATTCGAGAGTACCTACCTATTCAGTTGAACAAATAATGATAAACATGTTTTTAGACGCATTCATAATCGTTCCAATAAGGTCAGAGCAGACAGTGCCTAAAATCAAAGATCGCAGCTTTTTCCTTGATTTACTTTTTGCTCGATTGAACTGGAGTTGTTCATCGTGGAATCCCTTCCTGTGAAGGTCATTGGATGGAGCAAGGGAGAGCCACTTTCAAAATGGAAGGAACTGATTGAATAGATAGAAATTTGTTTCCATTTTGGACAACCTGGTTCCTTTGTCTGGCTAAACAGAAAATTAGACAGGGTGGAAGCACTCAACCATTAGTGACTCTCGATAAAACGATATTTCGAATAGTTGTGACGCTACCAGGACTTGCGCAAACCAATCAAATTATAGCAGAATAGTCAATAAGTAACACAAAATCCTCAGTAGCAGCTGACTGCACGATTCTGCAGGGTCTACCGTTACCGCCCTTATTCATGGCATCGAGGCTGGTTTAATTGGGGGTAGGGTCCCACATTCTCGTCGTGGCCGAGTTGGAAATTAGTAGTTAGGTACGCAAGGCCATACAAAATAATAGGTAATAGGCATTTGAAAAATGGTTCCAACTTGTGAATCGGTGTCCACAACATGTCTAACACTAGAAGATTAATTTTCAAATAAAATGAAGCTATTGCAATGAGTCCAAAATTTTCAAAACATGAATTTTTGAAATTCGTTTAGAGGCAAATTCGTTTCGGAGCATCCTGAATTCATTCCAAGATTTAAACAAAAATTATATATGTATACATAATATATGTATTTATATTATATATATTTACTTACGTGTCACTCCATATAATATCTGACCTTGGACATGACAAAAATTCCGGAATTTGCCAAAATGTTTGTACTGCCAAACAAAAGGATGAGTTCGAAGATGAGCAGTTTTCAAAAATTCTAAGGGGATCACATTTGAGTTTTAAGGGCATCTTTTACACAATAGCACGAAGATTTCTTTGAAAATTCGCTCTTATAGCCATGCTGCATGACTGGAACTTTTCTGTTCCCTTTGGCAACTAATATGTCCCACATTAAAATGGAGAATCGAGTGTTTTGAAGTAGACTTTTCTGTTCATCTGACAAGAACAACTGGATATATGGCGCCGCGTCAAATGAAAGGTCATTTAGCCAGATGAGAATCGTCAAGAACTTTCTAAGATCTACTATGACAGATGAACGGCTAAATGCCCTCAACTGCTTAAAACAATGCAAGACTTTTAGCGCAAGAGACAATGGTGAATACCCAAGCGTTCAGTTAATTTTTCTCAATGAAAGTAGATTTTATCCAGAGAATTTTGAGACCAACCGCACTCTCCTACGATAAGAAGTTTTAATTTTCTAAGTTTCATGCACTAGTGCACCCCTCCCACCTGAGCGGCACCCCTTACCCGGTGAGACGTTACTAGTGCACGAAGCTTCTAAAAATCAAGTGGCAAGCGTTGAAAGAGCATTATTTGGTGGAGCAGCCGTCTCTCAAGAGGACAGGAATCGGTATAAAAGGCACGGCATTCGGATTTAAGGCACTATAATCAGGAGGAGTTCCATCAACCCCTATGCTATTGAGATCAGCCGTATCCTCATCAATGCTAACAGGACTGATTAACCCCGACCACATAAAAATCATAAGAAAACAGTCGTTGATAAACGCTTGTATACGAGTCTGCAACGCATTGGGACATTTTCATGTCTTTCCCCTCCTTCCTTCTCACCTACCAAATTAGGTAGGTACCTAATTATAAAGTCGCAATCTAAGTTGTAGTGTTGATCATAAAAGAATTGGTAATTAGTCTTACGACAACGGAATGCAGGTTGTATAAAACGTACAAATAATAAAACGGCGGACGGACAGAAATTGTTGGTTTGTTATTTTCAATAATAAACCTTTGGAATCGAGCATGACAAAAATAACAATTTAACCCCCCCCCCCCCCCCCCACCGTAAAATTTGATAGTTTCCGATTCAGGGTACATAGAATCCGAAAATTTAATAAAAAACCAACAATTTCTGTCCGTCCGCCGTTTTATTATTTTATTTGTTTTATTACGGGAGAATGATCAACACTACAACTTAGATTGCGACTTTATAATTAGGTACCTACCTACCTAATGTGGTAGGTGAGAAGGAAGGAGGGGAAAGACATGAAAATGTCCCAATGCGTTGCAGACTCGTATGCAAGTTTTGATAATTAAATTTAATATACGGTCGAATCCATGGGCTTTGTTTGAAACGTACAACCTCATGCACCTGTATGATCTCAACACCTAAGCTAGCCAAAAGTTGTAACAATCTATAATGAACAACAAAATGTGGCTGTTTTTCGAGCGTTCCTACCAGTTTTTTACACTTTGAGCCTGGGATTAGCTTGTGGTTAATTACTGGGGGAAAATCATTGAATGTCTCGTGTAGATGGGGGGGTGTAACTAAACTAACATTGGCTAAATATCCATAAGGGGATTCATCACTTATGCTAAGGAGGTCAACAGCCGTTGGTGGAATATACTCAAAATCTGATATCGGCAAATAATTTTTCATACAGTGAGCATAGAGACCATTTGCATCTATATAACATAATTCATACAATTCATCGGTGCTAGCGTGTCTAAGGGAAGCAGCACAGTACCCGCCACGAATTGATTGTTCAAAAAGGCTGTAATAATACTGTCATCGGTTATTAATTGGATTTCCACGCCGGTTAGGCTAAGCATTGCTTGTTGTGCGATGCCGGGTAAGGAATATAAATGGAATGGATCGAGTCGATATTCTGATGCTAACATTTCCGAGCGAAAGTTTTGGAAAAACTCTGCTAATAGTAATACGTCAGATGTTAGATAAAGGTCAGCCAACTGCCCCAATGTTTTAACACCAAATGTGTCCCATATTAGCTTGACCCTATCGTACTTTTCCTGTGTGATGTCCTGTTCGTACAGCTCTGAAAAAAAATTTTCTTTGGAAGGTAGAGTGGTTTCGGCAAGTTTCGATATATTGTCCAAATAGTCGTAGCAAAATGTTGATTTTTTCGATAGTAGTTCAATGTGGAGAGGGTCGGATTCGTGTTGACAATATAAATTATTGAGAATGATCACCTGTGTGTAAACAATTTTATTTAAACAATCACGCTCATACCGCAGCTTGTCGGCCACGCACTCCGCAGTGGTTAACTTAATATGGTTAGGTAAATCGAGAGCTATCCAACGAGTGGTGAACGATTTTTGTACGATGATAACTGGCGAAGATAAAGTTCCGTAGCAACGAATCGGTTGTAAGCGAAAATCATCAGAAATATATAACGTAACGGTATTTCGTCACCCAATTTCGTCACTAACGATTTTTAGGTTGTGTGCCACGGCAAAGACATGAAAATGTCAAAATCATAAGATAAAAACTACTTGAGGTAGGTGAGCTAAATCATAAAATAAAAACTTACGTAGGTGAGCGCGGTTGGTACCAAAATATGTACATGTTTCCCCTAGGAGCCACAGGAATTAAGTCAAATCAATAAATTAATAAAATCAGGATTACCATGTACGACTCTTCAGGAACACAAAAGTTTTCCTCAACTGAAATTAATAAAAATAGTACCAGACGCAAAATATGGAAAAGCAAGACCATTGTGGATGAGGGAGGTTAAAATCGGGCGTAACCCGTTTCGGCGAATGTCCCGGGAGTCGAGCCTGAAACGGGGACCCCGTTCGGCAAATAAGTTTGGGAGAAAGAGAGCCTCTTTCGGCGAATGACAGTGAACAATTCCTGCCGCAGCATTTTGTTTGGTTTCACCTGGTTCCTCGTTCATTGTTCGTATTTAGTATCGTCGTGTAACACTATTATGTTGCGTGGATCGAGACGGTTCTGTGAGATAATGGAAGTGGCGATTGACGAAAAATATGAAAGGTGTTCCTGCAATAACAATAATAAATTAATTCAAATTCACTCATTTGAAGCTCAATTCATTTGAAGCTATTTGCCGAAACGGGAACCTCCCTTAAAATCAAGTACCTACCTACCTAACAGCCCTTTGAACATTTCCTCGACCCACCTCTATTCCTCGTCTCTTCTAGTGTTATGAAATAGGAACATCCTCAGCCAGACAGAGATGCAAAATCTTTGAATCTACACAGACCTACCAACTCAAATTTTAAAAAGGGCCCCCCCCCCCCCTCCCGGCAATTTTTGCGTTTTACATACCCATCTACTTCTCTTAAACATAAACCAGCAGATTTTGAGCATGATTTATTCAAAATAAAGATCCTTGGTCGATTACAAAGGCTAATTAGAAGAAAAATCTGCACGCCTTGGGTTTACAGTAATTGATTTCACGAGGCAGGTACCTACTAACGCATTGAAGTGCCCACTTAACCGACCAGTTCAACTTCCACTTCTGTAGCAATTTTATCATAAATCAGTAAGTAACTTTTCGATCCTTTATTAGGTATTTTCATTTACTGCACCTTTGGGAGTGATCAAATATTAGGAACAAAAACTGTAAACGAATTGAATCATCAAGGAATCTTCCACCACGTGATCATAATTATGGGTACAGTAAGTTCGAGAGGTACGGTTTGTACATGTGATACAAACCGTAATTTTCTCGAAGATTATGTATTTGAAATACGTAACACAAACATGTGAGTGGTCACTATTGACAGTTCCATAATATTTTATTTACTTCGAGGGTTGAAACACTGACATCTACCCAGTTTTCTGATTAAAACTCGATTTTTTTAAAGGAAGTTATTCAGTTGTGGGTCACAAATTGATAGTAAAAAATCTGTCCAATCAAAATCATCCATTGATGGATTGGAGCTTTCGATCAAATTAATTTCATTTCTAATCAAATATCGTGGCTTGTGGATGAATCGTCGACTTCAGATTTCCTCACTGGGAAAAATCGCAAGCAGGTCACGTGATTGACAGACCTTAGGTTACCTCCTTGTGCGATATCTAACTAAATAAAGAAACGAGAACATGTTTCAGCCTTCACATTTTTGGTGGTGCGGTCCGCCAAAACCATCAGGCTAGGTACATAACTTAGGTCCGGGTAGGTCCTTCCAACTACCAGCTCACCTAACTTTTCAATTCTATGGTTTTAACTGCAGGGTGTTCCATAAATTTTCCTCTCCACACCCTCTAATTTCAGGCAAATGAAAGTAAATAGAAGAAACTCCACATAGTCTTTGGTGTAGAATACCAATGGTAATCCCAGACATAGAGAAAAACGTTTAAAAAACTATTTTTTTAGCACCTCAAGTTGACCCCCCCCCCCCCAAAGGCTTCAAACAATTGAAAACGTATTTTTTAAATGTTTAGAACAATCGCGAGATAAACATAGCAAAAAGTAGAAGAGAAGAAAAACGAGGAATAAAATTTTGAATTTATTGAAGCTCGAAATTCTTCACATTTGATCAAATAATAATATTCCTTCTTTCAACAATTTTCAGTAATAGTATTACTAAAAAAACTTAAAGGCACATGTTAATACAATTTCAGCTCTCTTTTAGTTCTTCTTTATTTCTCTCGAAAATAAAATTAAAATTAACAGATCCATAATATTAAACTTATTCAATGAGGTTATCCGGGACTTAACATTCGAACGTTCCCACGTCAGTGAGCCGCATCTACTCCTCGACATAGAAAAATCTCCTCACCAACTTAGTTTCTTACGCCTTTCTTCATGATATAGATAAAATATAAGTACGCATTAACTAAGTAGGTATTATAATTTTGATCATTTTATTGACCAAATTAACTATGAAAAAATCAGCACACACAGCTAAATCGGATTTAAAACTAAGGTAACATAATACCTACCTATGTAACTAAACGTGTCGATAATGGTAATTTCAAAAGTTTTCAGAGGTATATAAAAACGTACATAAATAACCCCAACAACGTGGGTCACGTAGCATAAGAACGTGAGTCAAGTTATCAAAAGGCTTGACTGTAATACGTGGTGTAAGCAGTTTGGTTATAAAATAATCTCAGAAATTAATACTTTTCTATTCATTTATGCAGATCATAGTGCACTTTGTTCGCACACCCACCTTTTGGCACTACCCCAAGGGATTTAAAGTAAGTGATAGGTAGGTTATAAGTAACAGGTTATTTGTAATAGGTAGGTGGGCATCTTCAATAACTCAATGTCCACTTACAAAAATTAGAGCTTCATTTTGCGTTTGCAATAAGCCGCAAGTTCCAGATGTTCAATCAATGATATAATGTAAACTTGATTGGGAAAGTCAAAGCTACGTTTTATTATTAACAATTTCAGAGCAAAACATCCACAAAATGAGAGAACACCAAAAAACTGGTTTGGAAAACATCCGAATTTTAAGAATTCCAGAAAGTCACAAAATAACTTGCAAATTAATTTTAAATTCCACACTTACCAATTTAGTAACTCTTCTATTTGAACAAAGATTCGTTTTTAAATAACAACTTTTCGTTTATAGGAACAGCGTTAACACTGGTAAAAAATAATACTGTCGCTATCAACTCTCTAGTGGTTAATGTCTGGCCTTCAGAAAAAGCACTGTCAAATGCTGATCTGAATACTTATCTTCTGCGATAAAAAGTAGGAACCAGGCGTGAGCAAGAGGAAAACTCCAGTAAATTCAACTATCCGAGTTTTGCTAGGGACATATCATGAGTATCGAATCTCAAATTCAGGACTCAGGCTCGGAGGATTTGCTGAAGTAAGTAGGCGACGTACCTACCAACAGTGCGCAAGAATCAGCGGGCACAGGGACAAAATCCTTCACGTCCCTAGTGAAATTCACCACAATCTTGAGAAGCTGAGTTTTTCCATGTGACGATAGTTACCTACACGCTGGCCACAAAAGCCCGATTCTGATTGAATTCGTAATGGAACTAACAGTCTGCAGCCATAGGGCGCAGGCAAGATAAGCTTTGTTAAAAAAAAAAAATTCGAATAATATTTTTCAAAAAATATTTCAACCAAACACTGTTAGAAATTGCCTAATACTATTTTAGAGCTCTACATCAGTAATAATTAGGGAATGTATGTAGGCCATGGGAATGAACTAAGTAAATGAGAGCAGTTCCAGTGCAACATCATGAAGAGAAAGGTGAGGAAACAATTATTATACTATGAAAATTACGATCCTGGAAATGGTGGCAATGGAACAGAAGCAGTTGTTTATAAAGTAAAGAGAAGTCAAGAACACCCTATTGTGTCAGGCTTGGTTGAGATCCACTCCAATACATTGCCAGTCGCCTCTGATCTCCCTCACTGTGGAAGGAGGAGAACCAGAAAGAAGATATAACTGATCCTGACGTCAGCGGCATTGCGTCCATAAGTCCACTTGGCCCGGCACCCAAAAACACTAGGATTAAAAAAAAAACTCCGACTATTCTGTTGGCATTTGGATTTCCCTCCGTACACTGTACCTAGCATTTTTCACAAAGTTCAACAGTGTCTCGCCAGATTTCTCTGGCTACGGATATTCAATATTCTAGTAGAGCATCCATGGTGGTTCCTTTATGTTAGCTCCATACAGTGAGCATGTTATCGGAATAAAGCTACAGTAGTCGATGGCCTGCAATCAAAACCGAAACCTAGGCTCCTGAAACTGGCAGGTTGGTCATGGGACCCAGTGTTCCCATGGCAACTGAGAAAAGTGTTCTGTCCGCGCATGCTCGGTCAAGTAAAAATGTTGTTCGCCACACCCACTTTGAGCCTGTCCCCAGAATCTGATTTCTACCCCAAAATCGTTCCTTTTCACAATCGATTCGATCCCTTCAATTCAATTTGACATCTCCACACGAGATGCTTCTTTGTCTCCCGATTTGTTTTTGTTGTTTCGTGAATCACATTCGCATTCTCTGTTGAGTCTGTTGTCAGTTTTCAATTGTTTGCATTAAGTTTTCTGTGGTTTGCGTTCAGTCTGGTTCCGATGATAGATTTGTATTTGTGGTAGGTACCTACGTGCGTTTTGTCCTGTTTGCCGTTCGTGGTTTGTGGATTGATCGGCGTCGTAACACACAGGTAACTACCTGGCTTCTAGTCAATAGCTTTTCCATTCAAGTAGGTACCGGCTGACGGGTCGCTGTTTTGTTGTATTTTAGTTTAAAATTTATTTGTAACAGATGAATTCGGTGGCTAATTTGTAGCTTTGCTGAATATCACTCTATCAGTAAATAAAGGGAAGGGTTTTGATGCCTTGGGGTATTTTGTAGGCAAATCTGTTGGTTTTGGGTTCTTGTTTGGTGCCCCACCGTTTTCAGAGCCCACGCACCACTACTGCCTGACTTGATAAACACAAATGGCCCTTTAAGCACCGAAGAAGTTGATTGGAGGTTCAATAGGAACGTGGTAAGTTCCACACACACTCACATTGGGTTGGTGTGGACTTATTGTATGGGTTTGTGTTGTAGGCTCGTTAGAATCACAGCGTTGTTTGAACTCGAGTTTCTGGGACGGTCAGTAGTTTTAACAGGATATCTGGACAGATAAGCGAACAAAGCCCCAAGGAATCAAATTTTTTCTGGAACGCAGATGTGACGTGAATGGCGAATTTGATTTTGGAGCAAGCAAAACAATACTTTCCTGTATATGGGGTAGATAAAACAATACGGTTTCCTCCCAAAAGTAATCACAACACTTCTGCTACATTGGGAGACGCAGAATTAAGTGGTAAAAGCTTATATATACGAGATATTTCAACATTTTAGAATATCAACACACATGTTCATAGCCAATTTTCATTGAAACGTAAAAATAAATCGATAAAACATGTAGGTAGGTATTATCACAGCGCAGGTATTTGAATGTCATTGCCTAACTTATTTCGAGGTCATCCACTAGAGAATTGATGTTCCACGATTTTGGCAATATTTAAAATAATTACAAGATGCTACATTTTACTTCCTGCTACTTTTTGGGCATGTGTGGACCTTTCGCCTTCCAAACAATGAACCACGTGCAATCGCCAAAACTCGAGGTAAGGTATATAGGTATTTCTTAAGGTAGGGAAATTTCGTCCAATAACTCGAAGTTTTAATCAAGACCTACATGCCGAGAATTCAATTTGTTGATGATTTAGTTTTCAAGTACAATTAACTATCTGCAGTTCACTGATACCTTAAATTTTTGGTTTGGATATCTCAGGGTACAGCAGAGGCAAGTACCTACGGGTGGGCTTCAAAAGTATGGACGTGGAGTCTTCACAAACAACGACATATCACAGCTGGACGGGTGAAAGTGTACGAATCTCAAGAAGGGATGTTGTGGACGCTTTCCTTGATGTTTGTCCACGTTTGGAGGTTCTGAAAATAACCACGATATGTATCGCAAACCTACTGATTGTTTTCAAATGATAACATATAAACTCCTAATAATCCATGCATCAGTATACGATCGTTACGAACCTTTTTAGCCATTTTAATTTGGAACTTGATGTATGACTCCAAAGTGTCCCTCAAGTCGGAAACCTTTGTCTTCTCAAAGGCTTCTATGTCCGTTGTGGCTTTTTCTTTGTACTCCCTAATACGACAATAATGAAACGATAAAATTTTGATAACCACGAATTTGTATTAGATAACAGTTATAAATACCTAGATATCTACAGAATTGATTAAACTCACGCTAATGACTCTTGAGCCTGTTGGATTCTTTCTTCGGTTTCTTTGATCTTGGAGTCGAGTTGATTTATTTTTTGAGTTTGCTTCTCTTCTGTCTCTACGGTTCCCAGAATCCGAGTGATAACTCCAAATTTCCCTGAAAGCCCGTAAATTTAGGAATATCAAGTCAAATTAAACAATATGAGTTAGGCATAAGACTAATACATAAAGAACTTGGTTCACTAAATGTATGCAAGATATACGGAGGTAACGATAGAAGTGTGCAGGTTATTCACCCTTGATATATATAGTTTACATCATTAGGTAGACACTGTTACAGTTAAGTACCTATTAGGAATGAGTTTTATGATGATATCGGCAAACTTGTACACATTGAAAAAAAAGTACTTATTGGCCATTAATAAAGGAAACTATTCGTCTATGCTATTTTTTGTAAGTAATAAAACTTCATATTGACTTTAATCAATGTCTACTTGTAATTATATGGCGGTAATTTTCGGAAGAGATTGTTTACTGGCAGCAGCGCTCCTAGTGCGGAAGTTCGGAATTTTTTCAAAGAAAAACTGAAAACTAAAGTTTTTCGCGTGGTTATGTTGGTTCTTCTGTGGCCCCCCGGTCCTCCACTCCCACTCTCCTTCATGACGCCATTGTTCGTTCCGCGTGCGAAGTTTTCGGATATCTGTTGTTGGTTCTCACTTTTTAGTTTTTCAAAACCTTTAAAACAGTGTTAAAAGTGGTGTTTTTTCGTTGATAATTGGTTGTTCTTCGTTTTTTCGACGTTTTTCGTTCGTACGCAAGTGTCGATGTCGGATTCCGAGCGTGTCTCGGCTCGCGTTAGTTCGCGTCCGGATCGGCGTGTGTCCCCCGACCAACGGGTTGGGGCTTTGGTTTCCTCTCATAATCAGGGGAAACGACGACGCACAGGTTCCGGCCCATTGGCGGAATCAGGAAATCCCAATAGGGATAAATTTTCAGTCCCGGGTACTTCTAAAAAGGGTACTTCCGAAGCGGCCATCCCGCCTATGTGGTGCCGACCGCGGTTGTCCGATTTCGCACCAACTTTAGATTCGGTGTCGAGAGACAACCTACACCAATCAGGGGAAACGACGACGCACAGGTTCCGGCCCATTGGCGGAATCAGGAAATCCCAATAGGGATAAATTTTCAGTCCCGGGTACTTCTAAAAAGGGTACTTCCGAAGCGGCCATCCCGCCTATGTGGTGCCGACCGCGGTTGTCCGATTTCGCACCAACTTTAGATTCGGTGTCGAGAGACAACCTACACCAACCGATCTCGGACGTTGATATTTCCGATGATGATGATGTATCATCAACCTCTTCCTTTGGGTTTGAGGGCTTTCCCGATGACGAGATGTCCGATTTTTCAGTCGGCATTGGTCCCAAAGAGGACGATGATGAGCCCGTCGAACATAGCCGCCATGAGGTACCGCCGTTGCCGGAGACGCTGCAACGTATTATGGATAAAGCCAAAAAGGCGGAACCTCAACTCGTAAGTATTCACCCGAGCATTGCCTCCACCTGGGAGTCCCAGATGAGGCAGGGTCTCGATCTTGAGTTTTATAAACGGGTTAATGAACAATACAACCCGAATTTTCATTGCCCATCTCTGGCGCCCCCCAAATTGGATGAGGTTGTTGAGGAAGTAATGACTAGCGTCACCGAAAATGCGGATAAGTCCATGGCGACTACGCATAGTTTTGTCTCGAAGGCCTTAGTTGGCATGGGCGAGGCCATGACGTTACTCACTGAAAATCAAAATGTGGATCGCCCGAATTTACGAGACAAAATATTTGATGTTCTCTGGGATACGTCCTCCCTTTTGTGTGCAGGTTTTTTCAGAACCTCGATGACCAGGAGGTCGAGAGTCACGACCTGTTTCAAAGGTAAATACAAACAGTTGGCTTCTCGCTCTAAAGTGGGCCCGCTATATTTATTTGATGAAAAGGCGGAGGGGTGGATCCGTCGGGCCCAGGATGCGTCAAAAGCGGCCCAAATGGTTTACAGACCGCGTCAAAACACGTCCGCTGGACGTTTTGAACCCACATAACCCAGGTAAGACATGCGGGCCGTTTGGCTCTTTTTGCAGATAGGTGGTTGTCAACCCCAGCTTCACAGCCAGTTTTGGACTGGGTTAAAGGGTATAGAATTCCCTTTTCAGTCATCCCGCCACTTTGTGAGGGCATTACTGTTCGGCTTGCCAGTCCGATGTATGACATGGACGCCATGCATAAAAAAATTCAGGAGCTGTTGGGGGCAATTTCAGAAATCTCTGGGCGTGATAACGTTTTTCTCTCGCCGATTTTTCTGGTTCCCAAACCTAATGGGTCATCACGTTCCATTTTAAATTAAAAAAAAAAAAAAAAAAAAAAATTAAATGAATATGTGGTTGTTAACCATTTTAAGCTTGAAGACTACAGGTCGGTGTTACATCTGTTGGAACCCAATATGTATGGGGCTTCGGTGGATCTTAAGGATGCTTATTATTTAATCCCAATCGTGCCAGAGGATAGAAAATTCCTAGCGTTTAGATTTCAAGATACGTTTTATGGCATGAACGCTCTACCTATGGGGCTTGCGTCTGCTCCATTTTGCTTTCATAAAGTTTTGCGTCCTGTCATGGCTATGTTGAGAGAGCGTAATATACCAATTGTTAACTACCTCGACGATTGTCTCCTGCTCGCGCCCACCCATGACGAATGTGTGCGCGCTCTAGCTTCAACTGCCAGTCTGTTGACAAGCCTAGGTTTTGTTATTAATGAAGAAAAAAGTGTCTTTGAACCGTCCCGCAATTTTGTTTCCTTGGTTTTCTCTTTGATTCAGTAAACATGACTATAGGCCTTCCCGTCGACAGGAGGCGAAAGGTTCTCTCCCTGATTAACTCAAAATTACAGGCACCTGAGGGGACTATTCGAAATTTAGCATCGTTGATAGGGACGTTGATAGCTTGTATGCCCGCCATCCCCTATAGTCAGTTGTATATTAGGTCGTTCGAAAGGGATAGGTATCTCGCATTATTGAATCATAACGATAATTATAACGGGCCTTGTTCTATATCCAATCAATCGCGCGACGATTTAATCTGGTGGACCGTTGCCTTTGAAAAGCCTCCATCTAAAATTCGATCGGATACTTATGATTATGTAATTTTTTCGGATGCGTCTGATACAGGATGGGGGGCGGCATGGGAGTCAGAACGTTCCTGTGGATGGTGGAAGGAACACGAAAAAGGTCTCCACATTAATGAAAAAGAGTTACTAGCAGTGAAATATGCTCTGGAGGTGTTTGCTAGGAACTGGCGGGGACGGTCCATTCTCCTTAGGGTTGACAATGGGACGGCGGTAGCGGTGTTAAATAAATTTGGCAGTGTCCGATTTCCTCACCTTTATACCGCGGCTCGAGCCATATGGCTTTGTTGTGAATCTAGGGGGTTGTGGATAAAGCCTCTTATATTAACACAAAAGATAATGTGGAGGCGGACGCTGAGTCACGCCGTAAACTTTCAAGTGGGGAGTAGGGATTGTCACCTCAATATTTTCAAACGATTGTACGGACGTTTGGAATAGCTGAAGTCGACTTGTTTTGTCGGATGACCTACATCAGTGTCCCCAATTTTGCTCTTGGCGGCCTCAGGCGGGAGCTGCAGGGGTGGATGCATTTACCTTTTGCTAGAAGAAATATTTCTTCTACGCTTTTCCCCCTTTTCGCTACTCTCCCGTGTACTACAAAAAGTCAGGGAGGACCAAGCTACGGGAATCGTGGTGGCCCCATTGTGGCCAACACAACCATGGTTTTCAGGTTTCATGAAGTTGGCTAGTTCACAAATATTATGCCTTGGCCCTAATGAAACCTTATTGATGGTGGCAATCTTATCCGGAGAAGTTTCATGAAAAAAGGTAACCCACTTGATGTTATTGGGACTCTTCATAGTTCTCTTGCTCAGACCACGCTTCTTCCTCAAGCAATACGCGTCTTCCTACAATTTGTGGATCAACTTCTGTAATAAGGAGCATACAGACCCACTTACCTTGTACAGACCCACTGACCTTTACGACCGCTGACGTTTTACGCTTCTTCCAACACCTGTTGGACGAGACACCTCAGTCATATAATTCTTTCAATACGCATCGGTCTGCCCTTGCGCTGGTAGCCGATTTTGACTTATCACAAGATTACTTAGTGAAGAGATTTCTTAGGGCAGTGTTTCGGCTGCGGCCACCAGCAGCCAAGTACACTTCCACTTGGGACCCCCAACTAGTATTACAGTAATTACAGTATTACAGTAACTAGTATTACAGTATTTTATGTCGGCTTCGGATGACTCCTTGTCCTTTAGAGCTAAAAAATTGGTGGTACTTTTGTTACTGGCGTCTGGTCAACGGATGCAAACGATTTGGTCAATTGACCGGTCGCATATCGTGTTCTCGGATTCTGACGTTCGGATTTATATACCGAGGTTGCTAAAAACGTCTAGGCCCTTCCATAACCATCCCCTTTTTACCCTCTCGTCCGGCCATTTGCGTAGCCTCCAATTTAAAACGATATCTGGCGGACACGGTTGATGTGCAGGGGTCGGCATTGTTTGTTACTCTTCGGCAGCCCTTTCGGCCTGTGACAGTACCTACACTAAGTCGGTGGGTAAGAAATATTATTGGGGCTGCGGGTATAGATTTAAGTATTTTTTCGGCACACTCTACGCGGCACGCTGCTGTTTCATCGGCGGCTCGCCATGGAGTGTCCATCAATGCGATTTTTCGAGCGGCAGGATGGTCGCAAAACTCTAATATGTTTCACGCAGTTTCCAATCGCCCATTGTGTTCACAGGCGGACTTTGCGACGGCGGTGTTGTCCTCCGTTTAATTCAGAGCTGCAGCCCTTTGGTGACAAATTGGATGCCCATTGGATGGCCGACTTACCATTTATTTTTGTTTTGATGCCTATCTTGATGCCTATTTTGTTTTTGATGCCTAACTGATGGCCGAATTACCATTTATATTGCCTTTTATATTGACGTTTCTATTGACATCTTCTTATAGGGATCATGTGTTCACTCGGCGCTCTAACCTTGACACGTTGTCATAATTTAGATATGTTCGCCTATTGGCAATCTTATACCATTTCTCTCTGACATTAATATATGTTTCTTGATAGTTGATAGTTGTTATCTAACATTGGTTATTTTCATACCATTAATTGCTCTTTCGCGGCTGTCCGTTCAACTGAACTGCTGTTTTCGTTCTTGCATAAAATGCTACAAGATGTCTCCTGTCTGTTCTCGGTCCATGGTTTCCTAGCTGTCTTCCTATGTGTTCTCCGTTACTGGCGTTTGTTTAATCTTTTCGTTCATGGAAAAGGGGAGGGGGCGTGCTCGACATGAGTCCGACGCCTAGGACGTGGCCATGAATGATACAACTGCCTACCATTCCTCATGTCTAAATGGGTGCCTTTTTTCCTTTCTCAGTGCCCTGGGGAGCTGGTGGAGGAATCTTTGAACAGCTGCCAGTAAACAATCTCTTCCGAAAATTACCGCCATATAATTGTACAATCAACTTACCTTCTGGGAAAGTCGATTGAAATTATATATAGGTAATTGGAGGAAGAGATTGTTACACTCCCACCCGTGAAGTCTGGTTGGGGGACTTCACCACCCTACCCATGCCTCCACCAGCATGTCTTCGAACTTCAATGGCGTCATGAAGGAGAGTGGGAGTGGAGGACCGGGGGGCCACAGAAGAACCAACATAACCACGCGAAAAACTTTAGTTTTCAGTTTTTCTTTGAAAAAATTCCGAACTTCCGCACTAGGAGCGCTGCTGCCAGTAAACAATCTCTTCCTCCAATTACCTATATATAATTTCAATCGACTTTCCCAGAAGGTAAGTTGATTGTACAATTATTATCCTATTACATAGTTTTTAGGATGAATAATCTTACAGAATATGTAGTACATAACCGTCTTTGGCCTAAATATACGAAGGGTGGGTTTCACCACCGAGAGTTTACTGAGTTGAACTCGTAATTCAACTTCACACTGAAGAGATGAACCAGGATTTATCATGAATTTCCAAAATGTTCGAATGGAAGGCAAAATAGCGGCCATTTTTCCATTAAATTCAGCATTCACATTATTTCTACCTTACCCCCCATCGCCACTCTGCCTAACCCCCCACTACAACACTCATATATCAAAACGATAATATTACCAAAGTACCACTTATAGTGGGGGGGGGGGGAACCAAAACGCAGGAGAATCAACACCGCGTCTCCCTTTACCACATGGCTGCGGTCCTGTCAGTTATTATATTATAGAAGAAGAAGTGATAACGGAGATAACATTTTTCACCTTGTTTCCACGTTATGACTTTTTAAATTTATTGAAGATTAGTAAAATACAGTTTTAGCTTATTACAAACCATCAAATCCCAAATTAATTTACCCTCCCCTCACATCTGCTCACCCGACAACCTTCCCCTCTACATTGCTTTGAACTTCAATTAAGAAAAGCCCCACTCGCATAAGAAGCCTACAAGACCACCATCCCAACAATCGACCCTCAACATTAACTGACTATGTCCGACATGGAAGGAGGACAACTAAGCGGAGACTTTCCATCCATCAATCCGACGTACAAAGCAAGTGATGGTTGACGGCTATTTCGGTGTTCTGTTTCATAGTTCAGCGTAATTTTCCAATAAAATTATAAAACACGGAGGTCTAGGAGAGAAAATCGGGAAATGGCTGGGATTCAGAAACTAATGAGCCGCGGCCTGCTCAGGATTTTTGCCCAAAAGTGAGTTAGTTAATGATGTTCTAGGTCCATGATGACATACCTACCTACCTACTTACCAATCATTTTATTTTGATTATTATTGTAATATATCACTAAGCTAGGTAACCATCTAATGAAAATACCACTTAACATGGAAGTTGCAAAGTATGACATAACTAACAATAACTGAAGACATTTGGGGGGCCGAAGAGAAATTTGTTATATTTAACACACACACACACACAATTATATATATTAATAGGAATTAATATAATTATACACAGCAAATTGAATATTCTCCTGTAATTTACCTTATACCTACCCTGCCAAACCCTGTAACCCGACAAAAGTAGAAGAGAAGAATCTAAACGTAGAATAAAATTTCCACACTATTGTATACCCCTAGGGGTGCCTGATTTGCAAGGAGCATTTTTCATTCGACTACTTAATAGAAAACGCTGCGAAGTCCTTGTCACTTGGGTTTATTATTCTATTGGACATACCTACAGAAATGTTGGTTCATTTATTTTTCCTTTCATGCGCAATAACTGAAATAGTTATTTTGATGGTTTCCACCAATTTTGGCCCCCCAAAAATACGAATTAGTCTTTTTTCAACCTCTACAGATGATCTGTGATCATTGATTGCTGCCATTTAATTAATCTTGATCCACCTGATAATACTATGTCAAGTGTTATTATACAGATTTTTTGGTAATCTCAGATAATTTCCCATGTTTTTGACTCATAAAATGAATTTTTGGAGCTTAACGTTCGTTACAACTTCGAGTTTTCACTCTTTGGTAAAAATCAACTTCATATTTGGTCTTATCGCCCTAAAAAAAAAAAACATTTTACGCCCATTTTCCTCCCATAACACCCCAGCGTGTATTCTGATCGGGCAGCTCAAATTTGTTCCCAAGAGCCCAAACTGTGTGCGGAAGAACGACGAGTTTAGACCAAAATTTAACGTAAATTTGAGGCTGAAACTTCGTTAGAAGCTCAATTTTCCACTCTGGTCAAAATCGACTTCATATTCGGTCTTCTCGTCCCAAAAAACATGGAAAACCATACCTCAAAAGCTCGTGTTACTAAAACACAATAAATACATATTTTTACGTCCATTTTTCACCCACAATACCCTTGGGTATATTCCGATCGGGCTGCAAAGTGTCGGGACCCAACGGGCCCAAATAGAGCCTGTGTGCGAAAGAACGTATTTTTTAGGCCGAAAATGATGTAGTTATGCATGGCACGGTGGACGGACACCGCATTTTTGGAATCTACGCACCTTGAAACGCAAAAGAAAAAATTTTGAGGGGGTGTTATAACATTTCCTTGCTGAGCGAATAAATAGGTGTATTATTTACAGAATAATAAACCAAAAAACCGGTTTGTAAAACGTAACCATGAAAGCAACAGCCAAAATCCATCCACCTATCGTTAGTTTAGTTGGATCAAAAATTTAGATTTTTCGAATCGGGCAAATGAAACGTTGAAAATTGATGAATACGTTAATTATCAACCATTACTCTCTTGGACCATTTCTAGTGCGATTAAAGGACGAGGAATGTGTTTGAAGGAGCTGGACAAGCCAGTCAAATACTCTTCGAGCAAAGCAGCGACTTGGAAAGCTGAATTCTCTCGGAGCGGGGAGAGCTCCGAAAACGAATCCGCCTGGTTCCAGCCATACGCTGTGACCGGAAGCGTAGCGGCTTTCCTTATCTACTTCTGCATTTTAAGGGAAGAAAACGACATTGACGAAGCCATGGCGGTCCCACTATACAACAAGATCGAGGGTTTGGAGGAAGCTCAGCTCCGCAAGGTGCTCCAGTACCGCCTTGACAACGGGATGCCAACAGCGGACGTTACCGCCAGACTCAAGGAAATTGAAAGCGAAAAATCGTAGAATGGGGCAGTATTTGTACAGGTTATTTATGGCACCCAGTAGTAGGTTCCAAAGTCGCTTCTTTGAGAAGGCACCTTTATTTGTACACTACAACTAATTTAAGTTTTACAGAATACGTTTATCTGGAAAACAGTATTTGGTTTTTGTATTTGGTCATAATCTAAAGGTTTAATCACTCGAACGAAATTTGATCTTAGCTGTTTGTAGTATCCATTCGAGCTCTACGCCTATATACCTTGGAACGGAGAATGCTGTATTATCTTCGAATGAATGAAAGCTCACAAATTATAGCTGCTATTGTGACTACAATTCAGCATACTCAAGTCCCATTGGCCATCTGGTCTGAAGGTTTAGGTATTGGTGTCTTCATAATTCAGAGAGCTTTTCACATCTGGTTCGTGTTATTAAGGCCTTCAGATGTTCATTTTATGACGCCATCAGCTTCTTCTATTTGCCCAACTACCACTACCCCTATAACTTAAATCACTTGCGACGGAGTAGTGGAAATCCATAGAAAAAAACTACAGGATAAAAATAGAAATAGTCTATTTCCACGTCATATTTGACGTTGAGTTTTTTACCACTACCCCTATTGCTGCCTTCAATGTGTTACTTTTCCCTCCAACGTTTGCCTTGCCGATCTAGTAACTAAAAGCTTTGTTCAAGCTATCTCCTGCTTCTTATCCTGGCTCCGAACCTATGCAGTTCACTAATTTTCACAAAAGCTACTGTCTACCCCCCCCCCCCCCCCCCCCCCAAAGCTGTGGTTGTTATTTGTGGTTCCCACAACTAATCTCACTTGTTCAATAATTTGTTTATTAGATAAGTAAGACTGTTCAAAGATCTTTTAGACATTTTACTTGATTCAATATATGTACGCAACCCCTATCAAACATTTCTACTCCTACACTTACATAGTACCTAAATCATTTGGTGGTGCAATTCGAACAACAGTCGACAAACGCTGAGTTACTGTATATTTTCTTCGTTATTTATCATAATTTGTATTATAGTAAAAATGTGATTGTTTATTAATATTATTTAGGTTTCTCACAATAAAGATGTTATCTATGTGATCTTGCATCAATGACTCACTTTGATGTATGTTCCTTCCTTTTACATAAGACAAGAAACATGTTGAATTGTGTGCCACTGATGGTGGCGTCACTACAATTTGGAAGGTATTTCTGTAAACTTGACAGTGGATAAAATCTACTCTGATCAGGGAATGTCAAATACCCTACCTTGATTACGTTCCAATCTCACATAATATATCATTTAAAATAGTAACTAAAATTAATGAGTAGGTTTTGAGGAGTTTTTCCATTCATTAAAAATCCATCTTAAATGTATAAAAGATTTCAGTTACAGTCACTTTCTATCATCAGAGAGTTCCTCAAACATACGACCATCCGTAGGTATCGTATTTCAGAAACATATGACAAGCTCAGCAGATGCTAACCCACACCCTTCAAAATCTCACGTATTTTGTGTGCAATTAATGAAATTTCGTATCTGTATCTAGAACTGACACTTTGGTAGGTATAATACATTGGGATTACACTGTGTAAGCATTAGTTTTCAAGGAGCTACAATACGGTCTATCTAATTTTTTGATTAAAAAATGAGCTGAACTAAGGCTCCTTCATTGCATCATAAGCGACAAAAATAAAACTGCTGACAAGTAGGGTGGGCAGTATAGCTTCCTCACTTACTGTAACATGGACGTGTAGAATCAGTTGGTAAAAAAAATGATGGGTCAAAATGATTGAATAGTAATAAATTACCTAACATGCGTAACAGGATCAAACATTTCGACTTTTTTCAACATTTCATGTTCGCGCATGCGCAGTCGAAAGTTACAGTGATTCCAATGAAATTTATGCAGAACTATCGAATAGTCTCCACGTTGGAACTCATTTCAACGATATTTAAGGTAGTTATGGGTGTTCCCAGTATTTCATGTTTGCGCATGCGCGGACGAAACGGTTTCCATGATTTTGAAACGGGATCATCCGCGATCCAACCCGCGTGTACCCTCAAAATGTCAGCTCTCTACAACTATTTTTCGCGTAGTTAGAAGCGTTACAAGGAAATGGTCAACATTTCATATTCGCGAATGCGCTGACGAAAGTTACAGTACGATTCCAATTAAATTCGTATGGAACTGTCAAAGTATTATTCCTGATCAACCCTCCAAGTTTAACTCATTTCGACGATATTTAAAGTAGTTATGGGCGTTTCAAGTATTTCACGTTTGCGCATGCGCAGACGAAAGTCACATTATTTTTCCAATGACTTTTGTACGGGACTATCTGTGACCCAACCCGCACCTACCCTCCGAATTTCAGCCCATTTCGACCATTATTTCGGGTAGTACCTAATGGGCGTTACCACAGACACGGAATCAAAAATGTTCCTCGATGTCTGAAACGCAAAATGATAGTGGAAATTTTCACTTTAGAGGGCATTATTTTTTTAATCACGAATTCAAGGCTTCCCTACCTTCGGTAGTGAGGAAACAAAAAATACTCGAACTCGTTTAAAAATGAACAGGAGACTGCTGAAAACTTGATGACTCAGACGTTTGCTCCAAAATAACAATAATTTCAATTCAAATGCTTCATTGGAGAATGTATTACAAGAGATTGCCAGATACATGGGAAACATTCACAATTACAGGGAGAACAAAATTATAACGTGCTTGCCTGTTCAACAAATAATGTAAAACTGTTATCCGCGTGGCAGGTTACTTTGCATGCAATAATGAGAAGTTTCAACTGCTTCGAGATTCAGTGTGGTACCTTGGTAGGTATCTATGCGGCCGGATACGATATGGTAAATTCCTGCACATGTTGAATTCTTCAAGTTGGATATTATGCGATGAACCGGTCCGCTCTATATCCCGGCTAATGGGTACTTCAAGGAGTGATGGGTACCCATGTATTTTGACGACAGGAGTCTCAGTAGGTACCAACCAGCATGCAGGGGGATGATTACATCCTAATCAAGATTTACGTTCATTAATCACGGTTAACAGAGATGTTCGATTCCACCTAAACCATGATTAACTAATCGGTCGACTGTGGTAGATTAGCGTTCTTAACTACAATGGGCAATTTCATCTGTTTTATTTTATTTCCTCTGTTTCTGTTTTCTCGGAGGGTGCTTTCCAAAGGGGATACGAGGGGTATCCGATGATCGCAATGGGGCGATAAAACAGTGGAAAGAAAGTGAAATGACGTCATAGGTAAAGGCGCCTGGGGGAACTCAGTGCCATCCACTTATGACGTCTTTCGTTTTGGAGTTTTGATATGAAAATTGTCAGTGGGGGGGGGGGGTTTACAAGCGTGCTAAATCCGACTCTTGAGATCAAAAATTCCTACACACGGATTACGCCCATTAAGACAGCCATTTTTGTTTATCATACAACGAGAGTGAATGTCAAGTACGGAGTGCTTTCAGATATTATTATACCGGGTGTTCGGTTTAAGAACGACGAAACTTCAGGGATAGATTCTACAACTAATTTCCAACAAAAAGTGTCTCGTAGAGTTTTTTCTGTAACCCCTTGTTTTCGAGAGTTTTTTCACTTCTAAGATTTTTTCGTGTTTTCGACCTTATCTCACTAAAATGACCGTAACTCCCTTAAATAACAAGAAGTGAAAATTGAAAAATAATCTATTTTTTCTTTCACATAAAAAATAAAATAAATAAATAAAAATAACTTCTTTCTACAAGATTTTACCATTTATAACTTTTTCGGCACCATTTTAACTTGTTACAGAAACTGTTCAAAATGCCCTCCGCCTTGTTGTAAACAGATTCTGCATCCCTTGCGAACACTATCAACAGCGCTGCGCAATTCCAAACGATTTTGCTCAATTTCGGCACAACACAAGTTTATCCTGCGAATCAACTCCTCCTGAGTTTCGATCCATCTTCCTCCCAAACCGCCTCAACTCACAAGGGTTTCTAAACTTTCTGGACAACGATCTGATGGAGTTATTGGACGATACGCCTCTTGATAGGAGGCAGAATATTATGTGGTGGCAAATGGATGGATGTCCAGCCCACAATGGACGCAACGTTTTCCAGTGGTTGAACGAGCATTTTAGAAACAGATGGATCGGACGGTATGCACCAGTAAAGTGGCCTGCGAGGGGCCCAGACTTTTAAGTTTGGGGCAACCTGAAGGCCAAATTTTACAGCGTCATTTCTTTCTGTACACCGTACTTAGCACTTTATTATTTACCAGTATAGATGCCCCTACTGCGTAGATCACTGTTTTCTGTGCTCAATACCCTCGAACTCCCTCCAGGAAAGCCCTAAATGGAGTACTGGAGCCGAACCGGGAATTAAAGTTTCATACGAATGCGCGGCATTCAATAGTTCAATAATTAATTATTTGTAGTTATTCATGAAGCATAAGGTATATAATAAACAGTTGTGTAATAATTTACCTGTATAGATGACCCTTCTGCGTAGATAGTATAATAAACCGTTGTGCAATAATTTACCCAATAATACTTCAATGCTTGTTCAAGTTTCAAAAGTATCTATCAACAAAACCCAAAAGATCCATCATTTTTCAAATGAAATAATATCACAGAACAACCAACGCGACTTCATACAGCCCTCCGTGATTATAATCAGGTGCTCCCTAGTGATGATATCTGGGCATGATTTATACCGTTTGATTCACGATCATGGTGACGAAGCTTTTCGGCGCAAACGAACGGCTGGTGGTACAATGCTCCAGGTGGTCTCAAAAAATTCTTTAGTTCAGGCTCAATTTAAAAACGTAAAAAAAACATTCCCTTCTATTGAAAGTTTTCGAGTTACGGCGTTCTGAAAATTTCAACCCCTATTTTTAACCCCTTAGAGATGACTGACTGACAGTAACGCCGAGCTTCGAGGACCAACTAGACCCCGAACGGGACCTATAAACCAAATTTCATCAATTTTGGTTCATGGTAACTAAAAAAAGTGCTAAGTACGGCGCAAGGGGGACAGACAGAAATTTTTTATTGCAGTTTTGGGTTCTACATCCCTTGAAACGTAAACCATCAAATTTTGAAGGGGGTTAAACTTTTTTTCATGCTCGATTCCAAAGGTTCATTACTGAAAAAATACACCAAAATTTCTATCAGTCCGCCGTACTTAGCACTTTCTTAGTTACCATGAACCGAATGTTGTTGTTACCATGAATCGATTATTTGGGTAACCCTGGTAACTTCAAATTTAGCCATGGATACTTCACGAGAAATCCACGTCCACCCGCTCATGGACGCTATAAATCCATGAAGTTTGATTCATGGATAATATAGTTCCATGGAATATCGGCGTATAAAGCAACTTTTACGCAACACTGTTGCCCATTCTAACCTAGAAACCTATATCCCGTGACTCCATCCTAGCATGGTATTTTTTATTAATAAATCCGTACTCTTCAAGTGCTGTAATAATCGATCCTAGCAACAAATATTGCCTTTACTAAAAATACTTTCTATGTTTTTTTAATTGCGTGATTTGTAGCAACTCCTAGGTGTACGTTTATTCGGCGTTGCACCTGTTTGATGGAAATTTAAACGGGGTAAACAAGGATACTCAGACGTGTTAGGAACAAGGATAGGTACCTATATTTCTATTCACTACGTAATGATTCAAAATATGCGATGAATCTTGAACGAAAGTCTTCACGCCCTTCAACCCTGCCACATTCGCCAGGGTTATTAAACATAGTTTCATCCAAGAGATGCGGAGTACCTACCGTCGTCAACATCAGGTAGTTATTCCTTTTAACATGATTGCGATGTTGTGCAGAACTGCCTGCATTCTGCCGTAGATATTTGATTGCGTATTCTTCGAGAACAAACGCGACTCCTTCCTTCGACAACCTGAAGCGATCGAAAAATTCCTTCTCACTCCAGGCATCGAAGTTGGGATGTCTCGCTCTGATCCGATATCCTCTCGGTTCTACGACTAGCCCTAGTTCGACGAAGACGTCATCATCCTCATCGCTCGCATAATAGTTATAACGGTTCATTATTACCACAATAACGCAAAATAGGACGGGATCTGAACGGTGCAGCGCAAATAGGAAAACCAAAAACAATGAGCAGCCATCTTCGTTTTGAGAGTAACCATGGTAAACTTCTTGTAACCCCTCGAATAGCTGGGGTTACGTACCCATGGTTAAGTTTTCGATGTATCGCACTAATGATCGATTACTGAATTTTTTTGAACGCCACTTTCGTTACCATGGTTGGGAAACCTTAAGGTAAACTTCAACCCCAGGGTTACACTCTTTTTTGAACCGGGCCTTAGTGAAGTTGACTGTGGTTAGCATAACCGAGATTAGCGGTAACCATCATTAGCACGGTGGATTCCCAACGATATTAATCACGATTACAGGGTTTGGTTTACTCTAACTTTGATTAGCATAACCACAGGTGAGTTTTCGGTGAAATCGGGCCTTAGTGTTATTAGAAATCAAGTGTTTATGAGGGAAATATGTACATTATATTTAGTAACTAATTTCAAGTTCCTTCTAAAAACCGTTGATATCACGGTTTTTTTTTAATTTGCTCACAGGATCATGCAGTTGCTGCTGCTACAAGACTGTAACTTTTATTCGTTTTAATGTTACAACATTTGCCCACTCACCTTGAGCAGCCTTGGCTTTTTCAGCGTTTTTCGATCTCATAAGGTCAATCATCTGTTCTATTTCTAGCTGGAACATGTCCCTTTTATTGCAAATGTCTTCCAAGGACGAGGCGTAAAATAGATACCTGAAACAAAATAACATGACATCTTGGTGGCTATATTCTGGGTCGTAATTATTGTTCGTTTCAAGTTTATTTACACTCATAATACGATGAACAGGCTAGTAAACTGATGAAGGGAATTGAAAATAAGATTTCATCAAAGACTCACTCTTTTATTTGATCTATGATTTGTTCTTCCTCTTCTACAAGCGTTTCAGTCTTGGCTGCAATCGAATCGAAAAAATGGCCAGCCTGCTGTAAATGAATATCCAAAAGCATTGCAACAACTTATTGTGCAACGTGATTTAAACGCTCATTTCAGTCAGAATTACTATATAAATCAAGAATATGAAATGAAAGGAGTAGGTATGCACATGTTTATGGTGTGTAGTTGTTGAAACTTGGAGGGACTACAAAATGACAATCCACCTAAAAGAGCTACTTCTGATGTTACCTGCAGACCATCGCCCATTTGCTTTTCGATGGCGCTCCACTCGCTGAAAAGCTTTCCATAGCCGGCATTCAGCTTGTGGATGTTGTAGACCTTGAGAGTCGCACGGGATCTCGTTCGCAGAACATTGATAAGCACACCCTGCCCACAGTAAGAGCAATCGATTAGAAAACAAACCGAGTTTTCCACTGAAATTGCTTAGGTACCGTGTACCGCATTTTCCAATGAAAGTGGATCCTATCTATCACAATGCAAAAAACAAAGAAGAATAAATAGGTTTGTTACCTGGATACCATGTATGTATTTCCTCAGCAATTCGAAATCAGGGTCAGCCTCTTTTATCCGTACTATGGCGTTTATTGCTTTGATTTTGTCTTCAGCTATGCGAACGTACCCTGAAATAGATCCAGCCTAGCTATGACAACAGGAACCTTGACCGTGTTAATATTGTAGTGGTAACTACACGAGGCCTTGAACACATGATTTTCCAACATGTTGAATTGGTTGTGTTTTGGTCAAAAAAGTTATTGTTACGTTTTGGTTTTGAGTGATTGCACACAAAGAATACAATCTTGTTATCCCGTGTTAACATCAGTTTCGTTATTTCTTTACATTTTGGGGGCCCGTCCGGGATCATGTCACATCGAAGAACACATCAAGTACCCAAAAGGACGATTTCTACTCGCCGTCATGTGGTCAACGATGACGAGGGACCTGCAACACCGGCTCCAAACGACCAGGATCAAATGATGCCACTGCAGCTTTGTCTGGAATCAATCCAGCAGCAGCTAACGATGTACCGTGATCGGGTTGAACATTTGGAACGGGAAAACCAAAGGTTGAAAGAACTTGCCGTTCTTACACAGGCTGGGCCTTCCACATCGAGTATACCGACTGCCTCTGAGACCTTAGCGGAAGTCCAAAAACAGCTCATGAGTTTCGAAAAGAAACCGAGCTCACTTGAGGGTGCGCTAATGCTCTATGAGGGAAAGAAATCGTGGGAAGACTATGTTGGCCATCTGGAAATTGTGGCTGCCGCCAATAATTGGTCCGACGAGTATAAGGGCAAAAAACTTGCTGGTGCTCTACGAGGAACTGCTCTGGGAGTGGTTCTAGCCACAGTGCCCCCAGAGGAACGACTGAATTTTCATAGTCTCAACACTGTTCTCAAGCTCAGATTTGGCCAACAGCACTTAGCACTTAAGTGGCAAAGCGAGCTCCAATCCAGAAGGCAGCGCCCAAAGGAGCCTTTAGCAGAGTATGCCATGGACATTGAACGCATTGTACGACTTGCCACCCCTAATTGGCCGGAACAATGCCGGGATGAAATGGCTTTACACGCATTTTTAAGGGGCCTGAAGGATCAGGGGGCAAAGAAAATTCTTTCGTGCTATGGGCCCACGACTCTTCAAGATGCCCTAACAAGAGCTCAACTGATGGAAGAGCAAACCCCCACCAATGATTCAACCATTTCAGAGCCAGAATGTTGGGGGTGTAATAAGAAGGGACACCTTCGAGCCAAATGTCCTAACAGTAAACAGTTATCGCGCCCCGCCAATGTCGTTCAGTTAGAGCCGGAAAACTGAATGGAGCCTTGGAATTGGGCCATGCCTCGGCTCCCCACACTAAGGGTCCGTATGCTTTTATTAGGACTGCAAGAACTGAGGGGGAAGCTCTATTTGTGGAGGCAAGGGTTGGTGCACGGGCATGCTTTATGCTAGTAGACACAGGCGCTACAATCTCACTACTTCGCCCAGATGTTGCACAGAAGATGACTGCAAAAATGTCCAAATCTCGCCATACCAGTTTGCACACCGCTTCGGGCGAAGGGATTCCGGTATGTGGTGAATGCATGGTGTTGGTTTGGTTAGGAGGTCGACAAGTAAAACATCCTTTCCTTGTAGCGCCAATAAGAGACAAGGCTATATTGGGTTTGGACTTCCTTCGGAAGGTAAATGCCTGTGTTGACCTAGCGCGATCTACCTTGGCAATTTGGGGGACTCAAATTCCGCTAAAGCGTCGGTGGCAATGCGTAGAAGGTGTTCCCAAAAGACAGTTGGCAGGTAGGCAGGTCCGCAACCATGTGGCAAGTGTACAAGATACTCAGTTGGAGCATGAGGAACCAGGGTGGATGACAGTGGCTCTTGAAAATTGGGATCTTGTACCAGGCTCTCAAGAATGGAAGCGGTTAAAGGGGCTGTTCCACCAACGACGTGCTGCATTTGCCACTGAGAGTAAATTTTTGGGGCGTACTCATTTGGTGCATCACAGTATCGACACTGGAGACTCTAGGCCCTTGAAACAGGCACCTCGGCGCATACCCTACTCTCAACGTGAGCACATCGATACACTGATCCAAGAAATGGTGGAGCAAGATGTCATTGAGCCTTCCAGAAGTCCCTGGGCGTCACCGGTAGTTTTGGTACCAAAAAAAGATGGCACCACAAGGTTTTGTGTAGACTACCGGAGACTTAATAAAGTCACTAAGAAGGACTCCTATGCTCTCCCCTGTATCCATGACCTGCTGGATGTATTAGGTGGATCAAGTTGGTTCTGTGTACTTGACTTGAAGAGTGGTTATTGGCAAGTTGAAATGAAACCAGAAGATAAGGAAAAGACTGCTTTTACCATCTATGGGAAAGGCTTATGGCAATTCAAAGTGATGCCTTTTGGATTGACTAACGCCCCGGCAACCTTCCAGAGGTTGATGGAAACAGTAGTGCCCAGAGAGCTAGCCTTACCCTACCTGGACGACCTGATCATTTATGGGCCCAATTTTGACACTGTCCTAAGCAAGTTAGAACGTGTTCTGAACTGTCTGCAAAAAGCTAACCTCCAAGTAAATGTAAAAAAGTGCAGTTTCTTCAAGCGTCAAACCAGATACTTGGGACATCTTATCTCTGAAAGAGGAGTTCAAACCGACCCTGACAAAACCAAAGTGGTGAGGGAGTGGCCGGAGCCCAAAAATAAAAAAGATGTGAAAAGGTTTTTGGGCTTCTGCTCCTACTACCGCCGGTTTGTCAAGAATTTTGCTGGGGTTACCAAGCCCCTAACCTGCCTCACGCAGGCTGAAGTTCCATTTGTGTGGGATGAACCTTGCAGGAGCAGTTTCCAAAAGTTGAAAGATGTGATGACCTCGGCACCTGTGCTAGCCTTCCCAGATTTAAGCAAGCCTTTCATATTGGACTGTGATGCAAGTGGCCATGCGATTGGTGCAGTCTTATCCCAGGAGCACGATGGGAGGGAGCATGCTGTGTCATACTTCAGCCAAACTCTGAGCAGACAAGAGAGAAATTATTGTGCAACCCGCCGTGAACTGTTAGCAGTATTACGCAGTATAAGCCATTTCCACCAGTACTTGTATGGCAAGGAGTTCTGTCTGCGAACAGATCATGCAGCTCTCACTTGGCTTACGTCGTTCCACCGACCAGAAGGCCAGTTGGCTAGGTGGCTTGAGAAGCTGCAGAGCTACAATTTCAAAATAGTACATCGTGCAGGAGTCATGCAAATGCTGATGGATTGTCCAGACGCCCCTGTGGTATTGACTGCAAGTACTGCCAACGACGAGAAGAAGCAGACAAACTGGAAGTGCAGTTCGTACAGCTCACACCTGAAGAAGAGGGATTCCAAAATGACCCTGGTATAGAGCAAGTTAAATTCTGGAAAAGCCAAGGGAAATGTCCAGATAATGCTGAGCTCACTGGAGTAGATCCCATAGTGCGCCAACTGGTAAATAGATGGGAATTACTCGAAGTGAGGGAAGGGAAATTGTACCATTTGTGGGTGGGACGAGCTGGAGAAAAAATAGCACAGCTAGTCGTTCCTCAGGGGCGGCGTGAGCAGGTATTGACGGAGTGTCATGATAGACCCACTGGGGGTCATTTTGGTTTTTGGAAGAGCCTGGCCAGGATCAGGCAGAGCTACTTTTGGCCCGGCATGACGTCTGATATCCGTTCCTGGTGTCGTACATGTCAAGTCTGCAGAAAATTTAAAGGGCCAGGCCGCCGGAATCCTGCACCATTGCAGCAAATGACAGTTGGCGCGCCGTTTGAACGAATAGGTGTTGATATTCTGGGACCCTTCCCCAGATCTGACCGGGGCAACCGTTATGTGCTAGTGGTAGCTGATTATTTTTCTAAATGGCCTGAGGCAGTAGCCCTCCCAAATCAAGAGGCAGGGACAATAGCTTCAGCTCTGGTTGAGCAGGTCTTCAGCCGTACTGGCATACCATTAGAGATGCACACGGACCAAGGGCGAAACTTCGAAGCTGCCTTGGTGAAGGAAGTGTCAAAACTGTTGGGCATGCATCGTACTCGATCCACAGCATTGCATCCCCAATCAGCAGGTTTGGTGGAACGGCTGAATAGGACATTGACGAAGCACCTGGCCATGTTTGTAAACAAATGCCAAACTGACTGGGATGAGAAGATCCCCTTATTCTTGATGGCTTACCGGTCGACGCCCCAAGGAACTACAGGATTCTCTCCTGCGCAAGTCATCTATGGGAGAGATCTGCACCTACCTGAACACTTGGTCCGAACACCACAGCATCCGCAAGTCCTGAACACACCCTATGCAATGAAACTAAGACATCACCTCGAGCAAGTACGCAGATTTGCAAGTGAAGAAGCCCAGCTAAAGTTGCGCTTCCAAAAAGAGTGGTTCGACCGACGAGCTAAGCGCCCACTCCATAAAGAAGGCGATTGGGTTTGGGTGTTCGAACCAAAAAGAAGCAGAGGCATCTGCCCGAAGCTCCAGCCCTTGTGGACCGGGCCTTGGGTGGTTACAAAACGCCACAATGAGGTCCTATTTGATGTCCGAATGGGCAAGAATATACGTCGACTTCATGCCAATCGGATGACCAAAGCGGAAATACGACCTGGGGACAGGTCTCAGGAAGTGGAGGGAGTAGTGTAGTGGTAACTACACGAGGCCTTGAACACATGATTTTCCAACATGTTGAATTGGTTGTGTTTTGGTCAAAAAAGTTGTTGTTACGTTTTGGTTTTGAGTGATTGCACACAAAGAATACAATCTTGTTATCCCGTGTTAACATCAGTTTCGTTATTTCTTTACAATATGAACCAAACCTACTCATTACAGAATGTTCGAAGAAAACATCTTCCTGATTAATCATTTGAATTACATGCATGAATTCTGTTGGAATAGCCTCCGTGTCTGCCAGTTACCAGATAGCTGTAGAATTTGAACCTAACCATACATAATGTGGGTCTCACAGATTCTGTGTGTAATTCACAGATTGATGCTAGCGTTGCTCTAATGGATGTCACATACCTGGACACCATCTGAGTTGCAGACGTTAGGACTACCACCTACTTATCACATGTCATTAAATTCGAATGGATTCGCAAGGGTTTGAGAACATGTTAGGACCATATTAAGCTGATTGGATATGCCAGGAAGATGAACCTTTTGGTTTTGGAGGACAAACATGTTTCACATTACAAAAGTGCTTCCACCACTTTTGTACCCACACAGCCTACGAAACTATGACAATAATTATTATAATATAGATGTATATTCTTTTTTAAAGCAGAGCTCCAGAATGCGCCTAAAGGAGTTTTACAATCAAATTACCTCCAGCATAATACATAACATGTGAAAATCATTCCAGACATCTATGTAGTTTCAATGTTACCTAATACAAAATCGGACTGATACCAACTAACAACTTAAGTTCCAGTCATGCAGCATGGCTATAAGAGCCAATTTTCGAAGAAATATTCGTGCTATTGTGTAAAAAGATGATGTAGCGAGAACCCATACCACTTTTCGTAGAATTATATCATTTATTCGAGATTTTAGCCATTTTTACTTATTTTTGGCCCTAATAAAGTCAAAACTGGCTCACTCTTTTTGAGAAGAATATTTTTATCACCGAAATATTTTTACCATCCCACACACGTCAGATGAATTAATTGATTTTAGCCCTTAATACCTGTTTGATCTCCAAAAATCCAAATTTGACCCCTATTCTGTATGAAAAACAACTGAAATGGTATTTTTCTGTCTTTACTCACCTTTCCATACCACTTTCCATGATTTAAGCCGTTTTTACAGATTTTTTACCCCTAAAAACTCAAATTTGACCCCCTTAGAATTTTTTTAAACTGCTCATCTTCGAACTCATCCTTTTGTTTGGGAATACAAACGGTCTGGCGAAATTTGGAATTTGTATCCTGTACCCAAGAACAGATATTGTAGGGAGTGACACGTAAATAAATATAACGACGAATGTGTATATTGGTCAATTAACAACCTACTCCACAAATCTACATTCAACTAGTTACACAACAACCCTAAATAAATATCGATATACACAGATATGCATATAAATGTTTGTTAAAACCTAGGGATGAATTCAGGATGCTCTGAACGGATTTGCCTACAAAAAATTTCAAAAATTGGTGTTTATAATTTTCTCTAATGAACCAATGGAACACATAACTTTTTTCGGTGATTTTAAACCACTTACCTCTATCTCTGATGCTGTTCCTCCATCCTTCTTCCTGCTGCAGGAAAGTGAGGAACATGCTGTCGCGGGAAATGGACGGATGCTGGGCGATGCGATGAAGGAAATTCTAAAACAGTTTGTTTACATGCATAACACACCTATAGTACCTACATTTAGAGTGAGAGCATGTAAACAGAATGCAAAACCATCAAAGCAGCATGGCGTTTCGGGTTAGTATACCCCAAATGAATATTTACGTATGGGGACCTTTGACTTTAATTGCCGAAAATGCTTCATAGGCAAGATATTGGCTTCAGCTTCAGTCTCCATAGTTGCAATTCATCAGTATTATTTTCATTCTAAGTTCGTCGTTTTTTAAAGCAAAATATAGTGATGTCAAGGTCGAAAACCAACAGCCAGCTCAGTAGGTATTTCTCCACCGAAGAGACGTGACACCTAATATATCACTAAAAACGACGAAATCACTGTGAACAACGTGTGCAAGCATATGCGTGAAATTTATCGAGACCGATCTGTCCGATATGTCGTGCAGGTGGATGATGCCGCGACAGGTGTATAAACGGTCTCAATTTACCGGGTGCTAAAAGAACATAGAGAAAACGACTGCTTTTTTTCAACAAAGAAGACCACAGCCCACCCCAGAGATAGCTGATTCGGTCGATTCTTTAGATCGAGAAGCAATAAACTTTTTACAATTTTTCAGATGTAGAAGGGATTCAGTGCTGCTTGAATGGGAGGAGCTAGTTTTGTTGAGAAGGGATTATTTAAGATGATTTGAAAGTTTAGAAAACTGAAAACCGACAAATTTACTATTTGTATGAAAGCTGGATCAATGCTGGACACACGAAGCACACCATGATAAATCACATTTTTTATTTATTTTTTATTAAATATAATTTACGTGCATCCGTGCTGATTCATGACCCTTACATGTTACATCACTGGGAGAAGGTTAGCGATCAGTATGGTAGGCCACCCGTACTGAAAACCCACAAATTTACTATTTGGACGAAACGTAGATTAATGCTGGACACAAATTACACCATGATAACACATTTTTTATTTTTTTATTTTTTATTATTAAATATAATTTAAGTGCATCTGTGTAGATTAATGAGCCTTACATGCTACATCAGAGGAGGAAAATTAGCAATCAGTATGGTAGGCAATCCCGCATCACATGGGTGATAATTGGGCTCGATTTCATTGACGTTTGTTTATATGTGCTCTCACGCCAAATTGAAAGTACTACAGTTACGGTTTGTTTAAATAAATATTAAATTCAGGTATAGATACCAACGTTTATGCAAAATGAACGGAATACTGTTTACCTCCAGACCCGCTCTTCTCCTGTCAACGAAATCAGGATCGAATGTATCTGTGGTGAGACCATGTACAGGGTAACTGTGTTTTTTCTCGGGTAACGGCGGGATGACGGCCCATGGGTAGGTCGACCACATGTAATGTCTCAGCTGTTCGAATTCCGAGTACCTCCTCCATATCTGGCCAAGCCCGTGCTCTATCAGCTCCCATCCGTTATCAGTGATCCTGATATAAAAAAAGAGGTATTTTACATGTATAACAAACACTACTTCTACCCGTGTACCTAGGTATCTAAATAATACTAGAGTTGGCCAGCAAAGGAAATAAATACCTACAGTGGCCACCTTCAAGACTATCAAGGTACGAACAATATTATTCTGAACGAACTTGCCTCGTTTCAATGAGATAGACCGTGTAACTCTCACGAATGTTCAGGGCAGAATTTGTTCTCTTCTCAGCCTCCGAAACACTGATATCCATATGATTCAACAAGCAATCCTACAAATGAACCAACAGATTACCTCATCATAATAATGTTTGGTACCTACCTATCTGGACACGAGGTTAGTCTTCAAATTAAGTAGTAGGTAATGCATGCAGGAACGAGGTTATTCATATTAGAAAATATAAGAAAGAAGCCGTCATGAACTGTCAACGTAACGCCCTCTGTAGAAAGCTGTTCCAACTTACTAACTGAAATATGATAATTTTATTAACTAGTTAAATAACGGTAATGCTAACAATACATGTAAATGCAACATAGACGTAACTGTAGCTGGCACACCCTACTGCCATATTCTGACTGGAACAACCACCTAAATGGTTGTGACTGATACAAACAGTTGAATGGCTGTGACTGAACTGATGACGGACTCGCTGTTGAACGACCGATGACACAATCGCTGTCGTACAACTGGTGACAGGCTCGCTGTCCTAAGTGTAATGACATACTATGCGGCTCCGGTTCCGGTTCTCTGCAGCCGCAAGAACCGTGGGGGGAAAACCGCGTTTGTAGCTACATGACACACTATGCTAAAAACCGAAAGGGGGTTGTAGTTGGTGGGAGGGGGAGTTGCGAGAGATGCGTCTCTTTTCAGTTCAGTCCAAAAATGGAGCTTGCTCACTTCATTAACGTAGTACCTAGTTGTTTGTGCTGCTGAAAGTGAAGGCTTGATCTCACAGACTTCACGTCGTCGGAGGTATTCGGTACATCCCTCTTGCTATTGATATCCAAGCCTTCTCCTTCTCATATTTGTCCCTGTACGAATTGTTCCCTTGTCCCCCACTGCTGGTTGACTTTCAACCAGCGAAATGAGCGCTTCTGACGACATTAAATTGCCAAAAAGACAAAAGCGAGTGCACAAAACAAGAGGTGAACAAAAACTGAGCTTGCGGGTTCATCGGCCAATGTGTCACTAGACACTTGTTTGCTTGGGTTCTCCCCTCCAAACCGCGCCGCAGGTGGAATGCAGACTTTTGAAAACCGGCGACAGGTTGCGGCAGAGAAAAACCGGACGCGGCCACCGCAGTGCGATTTTTCTAGTATGTCACTCCCCTTAAGAAAACACTTGCTTGCTGATTCCAGCAACCGGATACGTTTTTGCGGTTTGCGGTTTCCAGCACAGTATGTCATTACACTAACAGCAATTATGAATTGGCTGTTTTTACTGGCTGAAATGGGGTAATCACCCCGGCAGTCACCACCTCCCCTACAACCGCCCCTTTCCTCTCCTGTCCCAACTGAACTGACTGCAATGAACTGAATCTATAAATGTATCTGGTTTACACAGAGTTAGCAACTGAAAGGTATCAATCTATGATACGAGTGGATGTACACTATCATGATATCTAGTGACATGATGAATAATATCGCTCACCTCTGAGACCTGAACATATGCACTCGAGCACACACTGAACTGGTCTGGTCTCTGTAAATCACTGAATCCACTCTTCTCCTTCCTCTTCCAAGTCTGAATAACAGTTCTAACTGGAGCTACCAAAGCACCGGCTTTGTTAGTGCTAGCTGTTCAAAATTATTCCTATCACTAGGAGCGCTAATTTCCTATAATGGATTCGGCTTGTGTAGGTAACTACTGTTTGCATTGGAGGTAGCTCGCCTACTTTGGCGACACCCTTTTAGTAGAAGGCGATCTACTATAGATGACATTATCATTTCATTGCCCTCCTAAATGTAGCGAAGTTAATCATCAGACAAAAGCCCATGATAAGATGGTACCTCGTAGGTGGATGGCCCAATTTATTCGAAAAACAGCTCACTTCTCCCTAAAACCTTAGACCTGGGGCCCGTTCCTACAGACTTTCACTCTTCACTCTGCACTCTTCAAATCCACACACTGCACTTTGCCAACAAATTTCCATTTCTAAAGAACGCTCTTGATTTGAAGAGGAAGAGTGAAATGCAAAGTGTAGAATTTCAGAGTTTTACCCTGTTTTGAACAGTTCCATTCCTAAAGGTTATCTTTCGCAAAGTGCAAAGTGAAGGGTCTGCATTTCAAATGAGGTGTTTACAACATTTTTGCAGAGTCCCAAATGATTCTGTGGCAGAATGACATACTTTTCAAATCGGTTTCTAGGTTTTATTTCTTCGTTAAATTCAGTGTTTTGGTAGTACTAATAAAAAGAAGAGAATTAAATCTTTCAATTGGGTCTAAAGGTGGCCCAGATAGTGCGAGGGCAAGCTATATAATAGCACCGAAGTTAGCTACACTGAGGCCATCAAAATACTCTACATTTGGTAGGAAGGAGAGGTTAGGAAGCAACAGGTTGTTAGTTACTGGATAAAATTGACAACCTACCTAATTGTTTTTAACGGAAATTTTCCGATACTTCTCATCAGGGGATGATGAAGATGTTGAACAATATGCTCGACCCTCCGTCGGCCGCATTCATCGAGCGTGAATTAATTTCGTCAGTGACACAACTTTCAGGGTCGTCTCGCCCTAACCAAATCCCAAGTTTTGATGAAATCGGATTCGGAATAAAACGATCAGAACATCAAACGATAAACTGTAACGGTTACTGGAGGTTACACCACAAAACGAAGGTTACTCTTCAGAACACTCTTTGTTTCGAGTAGAACTGCAGAGTGGGAGCGCGAAGCCGTTAGGAACAGAAAGTTCTCCTACTTTTCATAATTCGCAAAGTGACGAGTACAAATGAAGACTTGCAAAGTGAACATTGAAGAGCCTTTAGGAATGGGCCCCTGATTAGCCGATCAAGCGAAAGCCCTCAACTGGAGGACAGCCACGCACCTCGTTAATTTACCTAATTTACCCTGAGCCGTCCCTATCGATGGGGAATTAAATTTCTGGTAGGTATCTGGCAGACATTCAAAATTTTATTTTGCACATTACAGTGAACAGCAAACACATAGATGGGCAGAAGGTAGGCGATCAGGAGAAATTCATTCCCACCAGGAAGGAGTGTTGTGACCAATTATGGGTGGGCAATAAACTATCGTCTATTAAAAATATTTTTAAAAAATAAATAAATAAAGTGACGGCGTACGGGGAACCTATGAACCAGCGCTGCTAAGCAAAAATGCTAATGGCTGCACCCTATCACTAAGGCTTCCTATGAACCATCGCTGCTAAGCAAAAATGCTAATGGCTGCACCCAATCACTAAGGCTTCCTATGAACCATCGCTACTAAGCAAAAATGCTAATGGCTACACCCAATCACTAAGGCTTCCAGCATAACGGCTTCCAGTAAAACGGCAATGTGTGTGAAAGCTTTTCGGTAATGTGAACTGCCACCACTGGAGCCAATCCCCCAAAAGGTAGTCTGCTTCTCAAAACTGCAGGCTTGAGATGCCATCAATACATTGCGTATCTAACAAATGGAAGGCACCTAACGAGGTCTGTCTACTGAAACAATTCTTAGTAAGTACCTATCTACTTTGATTGGAATCCTCAGTACCTACCTAAACCTCGAACCTCTGGGTCCTGGAATCCAGGAGAGGCTGTTCTCTTAACCCATAAACCTTATAAGTGGTTGCCGACCTTGGGAATTAATTAACCCTCCCAACGCTAGAAACATTTTTGGGTATAATACAATACACCTCCCCCCTCTGGCCTCTGGACAGGCTTGACATCCCACTGGCTGGGAAGCCCTGGAAATGGAATGATCAAGTTTAGCTAGCCTCACCTAAGCAGGTACCAGAGGTAAATTATGAATTTCTGACCACTTCAGCCAGAACTATTGTCATATAAGAACTTGATGTACAGGCGTTGAAGCAAAGTGGCCTATATCTATAAATATTATACTGTCAAGCTAATCAATTATTCAAACAGATAGAAAGAGCTTGACCATGAATCAATCCACCTCTTATGGCTGCTATGAGCCAAATGAAATTGATACCCTTACAACCACTTACCTATAATATATAGATCTCCTCGGAACCTCTGATAGGTAGATCTAAATATTATGAAAGCTGACAGGAGTGAACTTACCGTCAAATCCACATCGACTTTGGGCGAACTTGGGGGCTGAGATCCAGCTGCTTCGTTCATTGTGAGAATAATATTATTAACATCTTCTAGAAATAAAGCGAAGAGAGAATGAACATACTCGAACGAAATACGTATAAAAACAGAAACAAGAACAAGCTAGAAACTACCAGGGGGGTGACAAGTCTGGTGATAAGGAAGGAAGATGGTGGTGGTGATATCAATATTTCAAGTGCTAGGGCGTATTGCATTGCGTTCGTATTGCTCTTTTGCTCTTTTGTTTCAAGTTATTCTGCATAATGTTCAAAGTTCGATGTTGTTTTTGGTCACGATGTCATAAATCTCTTCAAAGGTTTTAATAGTGGCTTTTTTTTAACCTTCACCCGCTCGCCTCTCCTGAAGTCACACTTCCGATCGCGTGGGCGGCAAATTGGCCGCCCTTGATTTTTCATAATTTTCACTACTTTTTTTCGTTTTTTCCAAATTAGTTTTGACCAGGGAACTCCAGCACAACATTACAAGCACATTTTTATCATAAATTCTTTATTCAGATAATGGCAATCACAATAAGAACGTAGATATATATCAAAATCACATTTTCAATCTTTGAAGGTTTTCTGCACTAAAATAATATTCTGCAGTTCGCAACTTTTTCTATTGAAAGGAGGTAACAAAAGTTTGAATATAATCATAATAATACGTACTTCATTTCGACAAATAACTAACGTGACAATAAAATAAAACGAAAGCTGGCTAGAACAAAACTAGAATATCCATAGTTCAAAACATTAGAACTTTAGTAAAAAAAAAAAAAACTTTACAAAAATACAAAAATTATACTCAGGAAGATGAGTTAAAACTCAAAATACTTGAATCACATTGGAAAGCTGGCTAGATCAAAACTAGAATATCCATAGTTCAAAACATTAGAACTTTCCAAATCGAGATGCAAAACATTCATGTTTCAGTTCAAAATACAGCAGAGTACGGCAAGAAATATCGATGAGAAGCCCTACACATATTCTAGAATACTGTGAAACTAGTACAGTTGAAAATACATGCGAAAGGAAAATTAATATTTACTTACATTTTCAAAATCGTGCGATGCGAAAACTGCCACGTTACCGCTCGCGTAGGCGGCAAATTGGCTCGAACCTGATGTCCCCAACTTTGGAGCAGTACTGACTGGGCTGACGTGTCCACCGCGATCGGAAGTCAACGTCGTCTAGCAGGAAAGATATTAACTAGAGAATACATGGCGCTCTTGGGGCTATCACTATACTTTGAGCGAGCATACACGGGAAAATTCGAAAAGGCGGCCAATTTGCCGCCCATGCGAGCGGATGAAGGTTAAAGGATATTATCAATAACAAAATGCTTTCACTGTATTTTTCGTGAAGCGTTCACTTTGTGCTTCTAAGGGTGTATGGGAGCCTCCACTCTCTGCGCCGCATGTCCAATTTTACTCCACATTTTTTTTAACTCAGACTTACCAATGCTTTAGTTGTCCTTGTCCCTCACTTGTTGTACTGTTCTTCCTTATTCTCATGTTGTAAAGTAAAAGTAAAGTAAAGTAACAGCCATTTCAGGCTGGGGCTTTTCATCCGACTGCCCTGCCAGCGTCGCGGACGTGATCAGCTGTCCTCCAATGGAGGATCAGAATTCGATCTGATCATTTCGCTCTTTACTTGGCTACTCATTGCCTCGCCCCCTTGAGTGGAGAGGGGTTCGCCCAACAGCTACATGGGACATACTTGGACGTGTCACCACGTGTCACGGCGGTCACCCATCCAAGTACTAACCACGCTCGAGGTTTCTTAACTTCGGTGATCTCACGGGAACCGGTCTATTCCACCTGATAAGGCCGTTGGGCTTACTCCACATTTTTTGGTTTATTATTTTCAATAATGAACCATTGGAATCGAGCATGAAAAAAAAAATTCTTACCCCCCCTCAAAATTTGATGGTTTACGTTTCAAGATATGTAGAATCCAAAACTGCAATAAAAATATTTCTGTCTGTCCGCCGTACGCCGTACGCCGTACGGGCCACTTTTCTTAGTTACCATGAAAAAAAATTGATGAAATTCGGGTTATAGGTTCCGTTCGGCGTCTAGTTGGTCCTCGAAGCTCGACGTTACTGTGAGTCATCTCCAAGGGGTTCAAAATAGGGGTTGAAATTTTCAAAACGCCTATACCATTTTTTTACGTAAATATTTTTACGGTTTTAAATAGTTCTTGAACTTGCGAGTTTTTTAAGACCATCCGGAGCATCGCACGTCCAGCCGTTCGTTCACAGTAAGGCCCCGAAGTTTGCACCGACAGGCATTTTCGACTCCAGTGTGAATGAAATTGTATACAATCCAAACCAAATCTCGTAACCAGAGACGCGCCCACAATAGGAATTTGTGAATACGGCCAATCATTGGTAGGGATCACCTGATTATATTGGCGGAGTATGAAGTCGAGTTGGTTGTTCTGTGATATTATTTAATTTGAAAAAAGATGGCTCTATTGGAGTTTGTTGGTAGGTAGTGAAACTTGAACAAACGTTGAAGTATTATTGATGGGTAAATTATTACTACGGTAAATCATTACTCAACGGTAAATTATTACAGAACGGTAAATTATACCATCTACGTAGAAGGGGCTGGAGTTTGTTGGTAGGTACTTTTGCAACTTTTTTCACTCCTCATCAACAATTTCTTTTCAGAACTTCATTATGTGTGTTTCTTTTTGTTAGGTACTGTTTGTCATCGGCAGAATTATTTTAGCAACATTTAACTCGTGATTTAGGTAGGTACCTAGTAACGAGTACGGGGTTAGGTACTAACCTACGGAGTGTCTGCGATCTACATAATATGCATATAATAGAATAGTACATATCATATTATATAGATGGGTTATCTATACATAGAGCTGTGATCTGTAACAGAAGGGTATTCTATACAAAATAATAAACCGTTGTGCAGGGATTTGCAGCGTTTTTTAACTCAGACTTACCAATGCTTTAGTTGTCCTTGTCCCTCACTTGTTGTACTGTTCTTCCTTATTCTCATGTTGTATCTCTTCGCCTTTAAACCATAAATTGGAAGTTGCTTATAAAGCTTGCCTTCGCTATGTGTACAATATAAAGCCACGCCACTCGGTAGGTGATTTAAAACTTTTGTGTCTGCCTATAATTTAAGTATTACACATACAGGCACCTTAAGATGATTTTCAAGTTACTTAAAGGGTGTCTCCCTCCATACCTTCACACGACTATTCGCCTGGCTTCTTCGAACCGCTCAAATGCTTTGTTGATTCCCCAACACAGGAGTAGATTTATAGCTTACTCTTTCGGAGTTTCGGGGGCTAGGTACTGGAACGCGCCAGCTGTCTCTGTGCAGGCTTTGCCCACCTTGGGTCGTTTCTTGGCAGCTGTACGTAAGCATCTAAGTGATGCGTAATTATATTATTAGTAAGGTAACCTAGGACCTATTCCAAATGCACCTCCCCCCTTCTTTTTTTTATGTTCCTTTAATTAAATTCCAATAACTACCTTTTGTGTGTAAAGCGCCTTTCGAATTATTAAGTGTCTGTTTTCATGCCTACCTAATTCATGTGTGCTTTATATAGACTGCAAAGTCTCATGCACAATAAAGATTATTATTATTATTATTCTATCATGTTGAGGTTTGTTAGGACAGACGCCCCCCACCATTTGAGAGTTTGGACAGCGCCAAACAGGGTTCAGAGTGGATAGCTGGTTATTTGGAGAGGCAGTTCAGAACCTTTCTCGGGGATCTGAATTTTTTCATTAACTGGTGAGATTTTTGAGAGTAGTTAGGTGTCTTTGCCCATTGTGTTTGGTCACTGGCATTTCTGCGTGGTCTGGTATCAATTGAAAGCACATTCGTTTGTTAGTTTTGCTTTTATATCCTGTGGCTAAATTTATTATTTTTTTGCACAAGAGGGTGATATCTCTAATTTTGATGTTTTTCAGAAAAAATATACGTAGCTGATTTGGAGTCATTAGGACAAGTACAGCACTTTTGCTTGTCAATATGAGTGATCTTCAAATAGGTAGATGCAGAACCGCTTTGTAAATTCCGAACAATTCTTCCTCCTAGAACATAGTGGTAGCAATTAATTTATGTACCTAATCAATGAGGAATTTTCGTCAAACTTTTTTGTTGAAAAAAATCGTATACTTACTATAATATTCACAACTCTTGGAAAAATTGCAGTTTGAAGCCCTTTTGAAGGAATTAGCATTATTTTTTAAAAATAAAGCAAAAAATGAAGTACAGTACTCCCTCTGTAATCTGGCAGATATCGGAACAGAGCACTGCTGGATTACTGAAAATCTCGGATTGCTGGAAAATATCGAGAAAAACGCAGTTATCATTGAATAATCAGTTTTAATTACATACATTGTACTGCCAAAATACAGTACATCTATGTACTTGTGTACGCGGAACAGATTGAGCACTAAACGCAGTGCGATCGTGACTAAGACTGACGGAGTGAGTGAGTGGGGTGTGAGTCATCGCTTTGTTTACTCAGACACCAGTCCAAAGTCAAATCAATTGTTGAGCACATACCCGAATACAAAACGCCGGATTACTGGGAGTGCCGGAGAGCTGAGATGCCGGATTACAGAGGGCGTACTGTACTAAGTCTGCTGAAATCTGATTGGCTATTGAACAGGGAGGCGGAGTGAAGGTTCTCAATGCTGCCAACATGATGAATAGCAAACCTGCAAGAACCTTTCCTGAAGCTCCCCTTGGTTTGATTTTGAGGATGTTTTTTAAATTTACTTATAAATTTGCAGTTCCATCCATCCATTCCACTTCTGTAAATCGTTTAAAGTCATGCACTAGCGCTCTAACTGGGATTTGGGTTGGACTACTTGGCAATTTACCTGATAAATACGTCGTTTCTAGCAGGAACTCTAAACATCAAATTTCACGCTCGTTTTCTGTTTAGACTTGACTGCTCATAGGATTATTTCTCTTTCCCTCTTACAGTGGGATAATGTATTTCGATCGATGCTGTATTCAGTAATTGGAATTATGTAATTCCTATGAATAGGAAGTAAGAGGGGTCCCTGGACCCTATTCCTATGATACGTTAAATAAATTTGAATTTTACTTTCTGACATCACCTCATTATGTGAACAATAACGTTTGTTTCCGTTATTAAGCAGAATTTGGCCAAAAAAGGAGAATTTGTAACCCTTGAAAATTGCGTACAGTCTTGTTTGCTATGGATGGAAGCGCATAATGCGGGCTGCGTAAAGCAACCTGGCTCCCCCCTCCTCATCATTTTACGCAGTCTGCATTACACGTTTCCACACTTCATGTGAACCCAGCTTCATGAATTGCTATTGCAGCATTTATGATAGTTAGGTATTTGTTTGTTGTTTTGAAGCTTGACTTCGGGCTTCAATTTGGTATGGTAATAAAGATTATTATTACTATTGGTTGTATTCGAGTCAAAATAGCTTTTAAATGATGTGCCTGCCCATTAAATTCATAAAAATACCTATCCTAGTTTTCTCTCTCAAAGCCTTGCTTCAATTCCTTCATTCACCATCGCCTTACTAAAGACACTCAACTTACGTTGATATTACTGTTAGGCTATAAATTTATTACCTGTTGATCTAATACCCACTCGAGCGTAATCTATCCGAACTGATTTTCAGAGAGAGGATAACAAGATGAAGGCGTCGTATGAAGCTATTAAAAATATATTTATAATAATACCTTTCATTTCTTCAACGTCACAATGCTATCGTTAATAAACTTATAACTACCTAACGACTATGACGGGTAGGTAACTCATTTCTAAAAGCTCGAATGAACAGAACTAAGTACCTAGTTGAAAGTATGACACAAAATAAATATAATCTTGTAAATATAGGACAACCTATCAGCGATATGAGGAATGTTTTATTTATTTTTATGTAGGTAATCTGCATTATATGTATTAGGCTGCAGTGTCTAAAGTAGAAATCTCCACCTTTTCCCATCTAGCTTAATATAGGAATGCATAATGTTGCTATAAAGCACAATTACCATGGTTGGTCCTTAACATGCAATTAAAACGAAATTTAAGCGTCACGAAATATAACACGACCGATGAAATAAACCAAAATAGCATTATATTATGATGATTGAAATAATTATTTCTTAATAATAAGTTGTTCAACATAACAACCAGTGGGTATTAATTAATCGTCATTACATTGCGTAACTTTTTCAACTACTAGTAATAACGCTTTGTTCGTAATTAAGTAAAGCAAAGTTATCTATGAAATCATGGCACCCAAAGGAACAAATTCTTCTTCAACAAATTGTAAATGTACTAGGGTGTCGTGTAGTACTGCGAGGAAATACTGCTATTGTTGATAAAAAATATAATACAATCTATGAGATTGAGTGATTAATTTTAGGCGTATGAGAAACTCGACGTAATTTCTGTAGCACTGAGAGTTTCTACTATTTACATCAACAGCAGTCCAGAAAAAAGGGGCTTTCAGAAAGGTAGGTAGAATTTTTGTACTAAGATTATCCAACTTAATAATTTAAATCGGATTCATCAACAGAAAAAGGTGTTATCAACTTTAGGAAGAGCTGAGAAAGGAATAACATTAAAAAGAACGTAACAAATTATCAAGAACATGAATGATGAAGATCTTGGGGGAACACGTACAGCAAAAAATTACGAAGTTATTTAGTAATTACCATAATAACAAATACCTAGCTCAAAATGAAAATATATAAAACGGTGAATACAGCGCCTTAGAATCAGCAGTAGGAGGTATACACCATCAGGTTTTGCTTCCATCACCATGCGGTATGAAGATATTCATAGAAATCCTCAGCTTTTTCTGAGTGGGCTCATATTAAATTAATGTTTAATGCACATATAACTGCACTTATCTGCATATATCTCTATCGCCCTCAGCAAATGGAGTTTCGAGACGAGTCAGTCATGTGTCCATGAATTAGGACTGCCTTGCCTTCAAATGCTCTCTATTTGCGGACACAAAGAGGTACCTACCTACAGATTTTCTAAGAAAACACTTTTGACACAAACACCGTCCTCAAAACAATCACGACTATGTCAGAAGGGTGATGTATGTAGAATAAACCCACGGCGGAAGAATTTGCAGCTTTTGTGATATGATGATTACATGTTATGAGGAACATTAGTGTACGTAAAGATTACAACGGTCTGGGAAGAAATATATAGGTACCTGCCCCCTGTTGGGATAAATATTCCCAAAACACCGTCAAAGATGTCTGCCAACAGATCAAATTCATGTTGTAGGTGACTTCAGGGGACTGTGTGTCTTTGCTGCCCCATATCTGAGGTTTGATACCCACTTGAAATTATAATCCATCACTAGTAAACTGGTACATTAGGCACTGAAAACGATGAAACCAGCCCTTTACGTTCATTCAAAATCCCTCAAAAGCAGAAGTAACGGGTGAAGAAGTCCCGCCATACCCAACAACACAACAAGAGCCAAAATCGTTCGATTCAAAGATCTGATCATTATGTGTAGAAACTAATGCTCTTCTCAGCTGGTGGAAATGTGACCTCAGTATGACGTCATGCCCATTCTATTCTTCCCAATCAGATCCGTCATCAGGTGGAGTGTCTGAGTCTTTGGGTGGCGGAGGAGGAATCATACTGTTGATTCGATCCAGCATACCAACCTGTCCACCCTCGGAAGTGTCCACCTTCCCGGAGATACCTTTTCGACGCATCGAAAGCTTTGCATGGAGGTCTTCCATGAAATTTCCAGGTTTCTTCGAAGTTTTGGAAGTCTCAGGGTCATCAGATCCTTGGGCTATGGGTTTGAGTTTAGCTTTCCCCGAACCTCCGGCTTGCCTAATTGCAGCCATAAGGTCGGCTCTGGAGTCAGTCACTGGTGAAATTGCTGGTTGAGGTTTCGCTTGAGGAACTTCAGTTCTGGGTTTCGGTACAGGTGCTATCTGGACACCTTCCTCATCTGGAGGCAACATAGGAGGCGGCATAGGGGGCGGCGGGGGAGGCGGAGGTGGCGCAGCCACAGGAACTGGCTCAATTTTGACTGGTGAACCAACCTGTTTGGGAACCTCAGTCTTCGCTTCATATTTGACAGAAGTATCAATAACAACGTCTTTTCTGATCCCTGATTCCTCCTTCGACTGCCTCCTTGCAGGGAAATCAATTTGATCTTCGATTTCTCCAAACCGCAGATCTCCAGCAATACCTGTCAAATTCAGATTCAAAGGAGCTTTGATATCAGGTACATCCTCCAAACCGGGGGAGTAAAAGAAATTCTGAACAATAGGTAAGCTTTCAGCAGTAGACGCTAAAGATAACGGCGCCGGTTCTATAATTGGTCGAACTTCTTTATCCTCCACAACAATGAGTTTCGGGGCAGGAGTGAGGGGATCGAGAATTTTATACTGAGAATATATATTTTGTTTTGTATTGAACAGAAGCAAACTATTGACAGTTTTAATGCCTTGGGGGACTTCTCCCAAACCTTCAGAAGGGGTTAGAGCCTCGTTCTTCCTCAACTGTATCGTATTATCCTTGATGTGGTAAAACTTCAGTTTTTCGTTTATTGATAACTTGGGTAAAGGCAATGGAGTGAACGGAATCCGGATGTCCCTTCTGGTTTCGTCGATTTCTAAGTTTTCTAGAGGATAGAACGTCGGAGGTGTGGGTCCAGGGAATTTCGAGCTGGAAAACACTTTTACGGATTTGTCGATACCAGTCAATTTTTCTACTTTTCTACGGGCGGAATCGCAGCGGACTTGGATGTCCGTCAACTGTCGCGTTTGAGAATCGATCTTCCCGTTGACGTTCGAGAAAAGGTTGGCCACGACTTTTTGGAGTTTTTCCAACGAGAGAGATATCTGGAGAATGGTCTCCTCATGACTCAGGTCTTGCTGCACCAAAGGAATGTCGATCTGGCGTTTCATTGCGATATAATTCACTAAAAACGGGGCATGCTTACCTACTTACCAGAAAAACGTCTCAAATGTAGACAAATTCCACCAGTTTCAGCTGGTTTCAAATACTCCTACACGAAACACTTCATTTCCAACTGACGTCGAAAACTGTTCCAATCCACTACAACACAGAATATTTTTCACATTCACACAGGATATTATAGCATTTTTTATTTTTACCGTGAACGGGGAGTAGGTAGGTAAATGAAAAATAATCACAGTACACAGCCAGAGGGACCAGGGTCAGGGAATGTGGTTATCTGGTTATCATCTCATTCTTTCATCGAGTCGTCTTCCGGGTTTGAATTTTTGTCTGGGCCGCAGCCATGATGGACATAAGTTAGTAGCTTCGTTCGCGGTGTGTTTTTCTGACGGTCAGGGAACCGTCTGAAGCCACTTTTCTGATCGTGCCAACACGCATGCGCCACCAATACCAACTTTCAAACTCACAATGGACCGGGTACACCGCGAACGCTTGGGAAGGAAATCTGACTGCAACCTCTGTGCAACCTGCAAATGTCTAACCTTCCTGATTGTGTGGTGTCGTCGTCGATCTTGATTTTTTTCTCCTTTCTGACGTTTGTTAATTTGTTATACAAATCATACCTATTTAGGTTTATTGAAAGGCTGTGACTCGTGCACGTGTGAGAAGTTCATATGTTATCATTGATCTCTGCTAATTTATTTCTTCTTTTTATAACAATAATACTAACGTTCGTCCTATAGGTCATCTTTGATTTCGGCTAATTTATTACTTTTTTCATTCTTCTACTTACTCAAGTCTTATATTACGATTATTCCTATGAATGGGTAGACTATCTTCTATATGTTCCTAGTTGTAATATAGTTCCATGTTTTGCTTCGAGTATTCATCTCTTACCAATGTTATGCATTCCTTTATCTCAACTTGTACTTAGTCGAAGTACTTTTAATAAAAATAAATCGAAATCTCTGTAGTTTTCTTCCTAACTAATGACCTAATGGGATGTTTATCAAATTCGGTGATACCAGTGTACTTCTGTGGAATAATTGGTGAATGAAGAAATACCTAATCGAAAGTTTGTAGTTCGTTGTTAGGTAGGTACCTAACTAATTTTGCTGATAACTGACTACACATTCTTCATTTGCTACTTTTTTGTAAATATAGCTATGCATTCGGTTTCCTCAAGGGTCAATAATCTGATAAAACGGCTGAAATCACCGGAAACGTCTACAAAAAAAAAGTAGCATAAACTGTGAATTCAGCCAGAAAAATACAATTTCAACAATCGAAGATAATTTTTCAAAATTAGGAGTCTTCGAGTGGGCCAAAATTGGCAAAAACAAACAATAAATTGCTAGGCCAGTTCTTGGAACACCCACCGTAATCGTAAAATTAGGTAGGTAGGTAAGTGGCACTAAGTTTTTCAATTGGGATATTCAACCGACCACCGACGCACGGAATAAATCTATTGGCAGCAATTTTGTATGTCCATTACAATTTTTTTGTTAACCCCTCTAGTTTTTTCTGCCAGTAGAATTTGCGTCGTTTATCGTTATGGTAGGAAACTTGATTCAGGGACATACTTACCTACAAGTGCTCACTATAAGATCAGTCGTTGAAGGATATGGTGATTGAAACACAAAAGCTTGGGTAGTTATGTAAACAATACTATAATAAATGAATTCAAGACGCTAGTAGAGATGCCAATCTGTCCCTAACAGAACGGCCAGTGACGTCTTCTGGATGAGAATGAACAAAAAAAGTTTCCTCGTCGAATACAGGAAAAACTTCTTCCAGATAGTTTTCATTTTTTTTTCACTGGATGGAGTGTCCAAATCATCTTCCGATGACACCTCGATAGGAGTGATCGACCCCTCATCACTGGATGAACTCATCGCGAGAAGTACCAAAACGCAAGTGAGAGAAGTGCACAGAAAACTCTACTATACTACCTACGTAGAATGCTGAGAAGTGGGTAGGTAGGGTTATTAGAATGAACACACAGAACGAATAACGACGAACGACGGTGCGATGAGAAATGATTTGATTGGCTTAAACGGGCGAGCGGTAGTGGGGGGCGAGCAGTCAGAAAGGAGTACATCGGAAAATCCGCGGACTGATCTGACGGTCTTGGAACTGTCTTCGAACCGCCAGAAAAACACCACGAACAGCATCCTATGGATGCTATACAGTCCGAGACGAGTCCGCATGACCACCGCGAACGCCAAATGATGGATCTGACGGTTTGAAGACAGTCAGATGGCCACCGCGAACGAACCTCAAGTCACTAGGTATTATTAAAAGTACTTCGACTAAGTACAAGTTGAGATAAAGGAATGCATAACATTGGTAAGAGATGAATACTCGAAGCAAAACATGGAACTATATTACAACTAGGAACATATTATAGAGGATAGTCTACCCATTCATCAGAAGCATAGGAATAATCGTAATATAAGACTTGAATAAGTAGAAGAATGAAAAAAGTAATAAATTAGCCGAAATCAACGATGACCTATAGGACGAACGTTAGTATTATTGTTATAAAAAGAAGAAATAAATTAGCAGAGATCAATGATAACATATGAACTTCTCACACATGCACGAGTCACAGCCTTTCAATAAACCTAAATAGGTATGATTTGTATAACAAATTAACAAACGTCAGAAAGGAGAAAAAAATCAAGATCGACGACACCACACAATCAGGAAGGTTAGACATTTGAAGGTTGCACAGCGGTTGCGTTGCAGTCAGATTTCCTTCCCAAGCGTTCGCGGTGTACCCGGTCCATTGTGAGTTTGAAAGTTGGTATTGGTGGCGCATGCTTGTTGGCACGATCAGAAAAGTGGCTTCAGACGGTTCCCTGACCGTCAGAAAAACACACCGCGAACGAAGCTTTGGTGAATTTATTATAGTGTGGATTAAGGTGGTACATTCCCTTTCTACCATCACGATGTAGAAATAGAAAAAGAATTATTACTATACGTAAACATAGAATATAGTCTTACTACTAAAAGTAAACGTAAAATAAAATATTGTTATATCCAAAGTTTGAGCGACAAACAGTGTACCAGAGAAAGTACACATGTGAAAAAGTTACGTGGGGCAGAATAGGGTAGAGTGAGATTTTTCCTTCACCATAATAGGTTCGTTCGCGGTGGCCATCTGACTGTCTTCAAACCGTCAGATCCATCATTTGGCGTTCGCGGAGGTCTTGCGGACTCGTCTCGGACTGTATAGCATCCACAGGATGCTGTTCGCGGTGTTTTTCTGGTGGTTCGAAGACAGTTCCAAGACCGTCAGATCAGTCCGTGGATTTTCCGATGTACTCCTTTCTGACTGCTCGCCCCCCACTACCGCTCGCCCGTTTAAGCCAATCAAATCATTTCTCATCGCACCGTCGTTCGTCGTTGTTATTCGTTCTGTGTGTTCATTCTAATAACCCTACCTACCCACTTCTCTCACTTGCGTTTTGGTACTTCTCGCGATGAGTTCATCCAGTGATGAGGGGTCGATCACTTCTATCGAGGTGTCATCGGAAGATGATTTGGACTTACTCCATCCAGTGAAAAAAAAATGAAAACTATCTGGAAGTTTTTCCTGTATACGACGAGGAAACTTTTTTTGTTCATTCTCATCCAGAAGACGTCACTGGCCGTTCTGTTAGGGACAGATTGGCATCTCTACTAGCGTCTTGAATTCATTTATTATAGTATTGTTTACATAACTACCCAAGCTTTTGTATTTCAATCACCATATCCTTCAACGACTGATCTTATAGTGAGCACTTGTATGTCCCTGAATCAAGTTTCCTACCATAACGATAAACGCCGCAAATTCTACTGGCACAAATAACTAGAGGGGTTAACAAAAAAATTGTAATGGACATACAAAATTGCTGCCTATAGATTTATTTCGTGCGTCGGTGGTCGGTTGAATATCCCAATTGAAAAACAGTGCCACTTACCTACCTGATTTTACGATTACGGTGGGTGTTCCAAGAACTGGCCTAGCAATTTATTGTTGGTTTTTGCCAATTTTGGCCCACTCGAAGACTCCTAATTTTGAAAAATTATCTTCGGTTGTTGAAATTGTATTTTTCTGGCTGAATTCACAGTTTATGCTACCTTTTTTTTGTAGACGTTTCCGGTGATTTCAGCCGTTTTATCAGATTATTGACCCTTGAGGAAACCGAATGCATAGCTATATTAACAAAAAACGCTGCAAATCCCTGCACAACGGTTTATTATTTTGTATAGAATACCCTTCTGTTACAGATCACAGCTCTATGTATAGATAACCCGTCTATATAATATGATATGTACTATTCTATTATATGCATATTATGTAGATCGCAGACACTCCGTAGGTTAGTACCTAACCCCGTACTCGTTACTAGGTACCTACCTAAATCACGAGTTAAATGTTGCTAAAATAATTCTGCCGATGACAAACAGTACCTAACAAAAAGAAACACACATAATGAAGTTCTGAAAAGAAATTGTTGATGAGGAGTGAAAAAGTTGCAAAAGTACCTACCAACAAACTCCAGCCCCTTCTACGTAGATGGTATAATTTACCGTTCTGTAATAATTTACCGTTGAGTAATGATTTACCGTAGTAATAATTTACCCATCAATAATACTTCAACGTTTGTTCAAGTTTCACTACCTACCAACAAACTCCAATAGAGCCATCATTTTTCAAATTAAATAATATCACAGAACAACCAACTCGACTTCATACTCCGCCAATATAATCAGGTGATCCCTACCAATGATTGGCCGTATTCACAAATTCCTATTGTGGGCGCGTCTCTGGTTACGAGATTTGGTTTGGATTGTATACAATTTCATTCACACTGGAGTCGAAAATGCCTGTCGGTGCAAATTTGGGGCCTTACTGTGAACGAACGGCTGGACGTACGATGCTCCGGATGGTCTTAAAAAACTCGCAAGTTCAAGAACTATTTAAAACCGTAAAAATATTTACGTAAAAAAAATGGTATAGGCGTTTTGAAAATTTCAACCCCTATTTTGAACCCCTTAGAGATGACTGACAGTAACGTCGAGCTTCGAGGACCAACTAGACGCCGAACGGAACCTATAACCCGAATTTCATCAATTTTTTTTCATGGTAACTAAGAAAAGTGGCCCGTACGGCGTACGGCGTACGGCGGACAGACAGAAATATTTTTATTGCAGTTTTGGATTCTACATATCTTGAAACGTAAACCATCAAATTTTGAGGGGGGGTAAGAATTTTTTTTTTCATGCTCGATTCCAATGGTTCATTATTGAAAATAATAAACCAAAATGAGCACACGAAGAACGTGTAGTCAGTTATCAGCAAAATTAGTTAGGTACCTGCCTAACAACGAACTTCAAACTTTCCACAGAAGTACACTGGTATCACCGAATTTGATAAACATCCCATTAGGTCATTAGTTAGGAAGAAAACTACAGAGATTTCGATTTATTTTTATTAAAAGTACTTCGACTAAGTACAAGTTGAGATAAAGGAATGCATAACATTGGTAAGAGATGAATACTCGAAGCAAAACATGGAACTATATTACAACTAGGAACATATTATAGAGGATAGTCTACCCATTCATCAGAAGCATAGGAATAATCGTAATATAAGACTTGAGTAAGTAGAAGAATGAAAAAAGTAATAAATTAGCCGAAATCAACGATGACCTATAGGACGAACGTTAGTATTATTGTTATAAAAAGAAGAAATAAATTAGCAGAGATCAATGATAACATATGAACTTCTCACACATGCACGAGTCACAGCCTTTCAATAAACCTAAATAGGTATGATTTGTATAACAAATTAACAAACGTCAGAAAGGAGAAAAAAATCAAGATCCACACAAACACAGGAAGGTTAGACATTTGAAGGTTGCACAGCGGTTGCGTTGCAGTCAGATTTCCTTCCCAAGCGTTTGCGGTGTACCCGGTCCATTTGAAGTTTGAAAGTTGGTATTGGTGGCGCATGCGTGTTGGCACGATCAGAAAAGTGGCTTCAGACGGTTCCCTGACTGTCAGAAAAACACACCGCGAACGAAGCTAATAACCTTGTGGTGAAAGGAGAAACCTTCCTTGCAAAATTTAAAAACCTTGTTTGTGATTCGACAAACCTTCATGGATATATATAAATACCTATGTAAATGAATGATTCAACAAAATATATCCAAAATATCTCATACTACTACTACTAGTACTACTACTACTACTGCTACTACTACTACTACTACTGCTACTACTACTACTACTACTACTACTACTACTACTACTACTACTAATACTACTACTACTAATACTACTACTACTACTAATACTAGGACGGATTTGCCCCCAGGCAAAAAACGCTGGAGGCGTGGCAGGTCCAGTGGGCATCTGGACACAAGGGGAGATGGACGAGGGGCCTCATCCCTGACCTGCGGGGCTGAAGTTCCAGGGATCACAGTGAGACAGACTATTTTTTGACACAATTTCTGACGGGCCAAGGCCTTTTCATGGCCTACTTGTTCAGAATGAATAGGGCGCGGGGCCCAGAGTGCCCGTACGGTGATTCCGATTGGGATGATGCAGAGCACACCTTCTTTGCGTGTGCAGGTCACGAAAATGGCCACGGGAGCCTCTCCCAAGAGGTCGGCACCTTCATGCCAGAGACAGCAGTGGACATCATGCTGGAAAGCGGCAGGAAGTGTAACATGGTTGCCCAATATGTGCAGGGCGTGCTGCGAAGGAAGAAGGCATTAGTGGACTCAAGAGCTGCTCAAGACACTGAGGGCGAGCAGGACAGCGGCTCTAGAAGCTTGGACAGGAGTTGGTCGTCAGTGGACGAGAGTGATGAAGAAGACGAAGAAGATACCTGAAGCTGCACCCGAACCTCCCACAGGGAGGACGTAGGGAACTCATGGCTCATAGTAATAGGAGTAGGCACTGATAAGATGTATATTTGTTCGGTGTATGTTTGTTCTATAATGTTGTATAGCATATAAGTTTTGTATATTGTATTGAAGGTCAATAAATAAAGGACGAGATACGACTGAGGGCGAAGAGTCAAGAAAGAAGGGGCAAAAAAGCCGAAGAGAGGGGGGGCCAGCCCGAAGTAATGTGTTAAACGGTTCCGGGCTGGTCACAGCTCACAGGGACCACTAGGACTCGCCCTCCTCCTATGCCCCCCCCCCAAAAAACTATTACTACTACTACTACTACTACTACTACTACTTTTTTTAAATTTTTTCAAAGAGGTAGGTGGAATACTTTGCGTACTGACAGCGATTCAATGCTCGCCCTTCGTGTCGGCCTCTCCTTCTTTAGGCCGACACGGAAAAAAAACTTCTACTAAGTACTTCTACTACTACTACTACTACTATTATTATTATAAAGACAAACAATAAACAAGAAAGGATGTTTGAATTCAGAAAGTGTGAAGTCTGAGTTTAGGCCGGAGTTGAGAATTCTGTATGTCAAGGAAAAGCTGATTGGATGGATGTAAGGTACATGTGTACCTTATATAATGTACCTTCCTTATGTACCTTATGTGTACCTCTTGTAATGTGTTTATCAAGCACGTATGTGGGAGGGTCTTCGTGTTTATTCCACGAACTTCGCAGTAGGTAAAACATAATGACTGCCCAAAAAACTGAGATGATACTGTGATTGTCATTCTAATTAACTGAGATTTATAAATTATGAACTTCTGACCAACTTTTATGGTGCTCAGCATGCCTTTCTTAAAGTAATAACTTAATGAAAGGGCACTTTGTTTATCAAGCGTCAAGCCATTATCTGCTAAAATTGGGAGTAAAGGTAAGAGATCCCTCCTTCACTTCCTGCAAAAACTATAAAATTCTATGGTTTCATGAATGTCCGACGTTCAACAAGGACAATGAAGTCATGGTGAAGCTGACAATTACCAACCAACCAACCAACCAGTCCTGTTAAATTTTTCTGACGTCCTCGTCATCGATTGGAAACTGTTCCAATTTTTTTCGTCATGGTAATGATTCCTCGGTCAAGTGAATTATAAGATTCGTAGTGATTAGACTTGCCGGATTTAGGAGATAACCTCGCGTAATCCGTTGAGCCGTAATCTAACTCGTAGAACTCCGATATCGCTGGCCATCCGGGATTCAACTGGGCAATGTTTATGGGGTTTCAGATGGTGTCATCCACAATCCACTTTACCTCGCCTCCAGCTGACAGGGTCTGAAGATTTTCAGTCAATTCGTAGGCCCTGGAGCAGCTTTTCTTGTGAGATCTGAAATTATTTGAACATACTCGAACCAGTTTGAGTACGGTCAGCTCGCGAACATATCGGTACTGCACAGATATGGTTGACACCGAGAAAGAGGAAGCTCTAAGCCTTGTGAGTAATGCCTTAAGTAATTTTCATTCATATTACATACTACATTTTCCACCTCATTTGCTATTCTCATTATGCGATTTCCATGTCTGTTGAAATCGAGTTACTCCAAAGGATTGAGTGGTAATCATGAGTTCGTCTTCGCAAGAATTAAGTTTTCTAGACCACCCAGCTTTCAGCCTGAAGGTTGATCCCTTGACCTTTCCTTTCCTCTTACAATTACTGTGCTCTAGTTTCTGTAGCCGAGTTTCAGGACGTTTACGATTCTGAGCATACCTACAACTTCGTTCCTACTCCAGTCAGTTACCATCAATCCGATGGAATCATCGTGAAGGATTGAAATTGAAGAATTGTTGTTATATACATTTTGAGCAGAAATTAGGTTGGAATCAACATTTATGTCGAGGCAACCGTTTCGTCCTTATGCTAATGGGTGGGCTGGACGTCGTTAGGCTTCAGTTCATTAAACATCTGGCACGTGAGTACACGTCAGTCTGGCATCTGAGTGCGGTCTATCTTCTATTATCAAGATAGAACGGTACTGGTGTCCTCTGCTGGCGGCGATGGAGCAAGTAATTCATGATTGCCTTGCATGATTGTACCTAGCGCTGGAGGCAAACTGGCAGTCAGCCATCTCACGGTTGAGGGCCGTTTTCTGTAGTCAGGCAGGCGCTTCGAGTATGGCGCTCAGGAATTCTGCACTGACAGGAAGTAGAGTTGGTGGATAAGTTCACTATGTTCATTACTATTTGTGGTGGTAGATTCCCCTCGACTGCATTTAGGCCAATTTATTCTGTGCCACCTTTACACGATTCTAGCAGGAGTAGGTTTGGAGATGGATATCATCACTGTCAGCCCTGAAGTGTCTGTCGTACCTCCGACATGGAGGGAGAAGAAAGAGTATGACTGTATTTTTCAGCATCTGTAACATCCTTATAGGTTTGCTGATTTGATCATGTCGTAGCGTGGGGTGTGGTGTGGATAAAATTCCATAAATTCCTTAGCCCTAGGGTCAAAGTTCCGAGCGTCTCCCACACCCCGTGTCCCTCAAAGGGAGTTGGAACTGGTGTCCTGAAATGAAAGAAACTGTAAATTAATGTATAATTATGGTATATAATATACATATATAATGTATCAGGAAATGTAAAAATTGCTGTCTAAACATGTTATAGCTCGTAGTAACATAGTCCTGCCCAACTCGTGATGTCTCACGGGAACTGATCTGTCAAAATGTATTTGGATGTACCTAGATCTCAAGGTGGAATGAGTAGATGAGATATTTAGATTTGTGTATTTATCAAGACGCGCTTGATGAAATCACCGAAAAATATTACTCAACAGTGTAGCTGGCTTGTACCTTGAGTCCGCACAGTGATGCGGTTTACTGATGTACCTACAAAGCATAACACCTGTTGACTACTGGCAATGGTTATTTACATCGCCAGGTGTTTTAGAGCTTCCTCAGAATCACACTCAGTAGAATATTGTCATAGTGGGCTTACTCCATTTTTCCAGTAAATCGCCTGGCATTTTAGTCTCCATGGTGATATAACTGTCATAAATGTAATACAATTCATTTGTTGACCAAACACCTTGCGAACACTCATCAGAACATACACCAGTTACTTGATAAACTCCCCTAATAATCACCATGTGATACATCTGTGGTGCGTTGAACGTGAAAATCCGAAATGTTCGCATTTCCCGCTGCGCTCGTGCTGCTGGTTGTTGTGTGGCTGCGCGTTGGAATGTTAGGAAATGACGATCATGACCATGAGGGCAATCCTTTCCAGCAAACGATCCCGCCTTCCTCCAATAGAAGCGGGTGATGCGATGAAAGGTGACAACTCGCAAGACAGTTTAAATTGTACTGCAAGTTGTGTGTGTGTGTGTGTGTGTGTGTGTGTGTGGGGGGGTTAAGAAGTGCCTAGCATAAATATGACAAAGTACTTATGGCAAAAACTGGCTGAAACACTAGCTTATTTTGTTCTGGCCTTTGAGGATGCGATCATTATAGTTTCTGGTCTTAAACGTTCCTGTTACCACCTTAATGACCTTTCTAGGGGCTCTTAAACACGAAAAAACCTCTGACGATGTGTTGCACATTGCAGTCTCGTCTCGGGATAATCTTAGGACAATCCATTGAAAGTGTTAGGATTGGTGGGTGGATTCAGAGGTTATTGCAACGGTTGTTAATACAGAGCCTGCGGTATCTTCGATCCCAGTAATCTTAATTAGACCATTTGGCTGTGGCGAGAAACTGGACTCCTGATGGACTACATTGAAATCGGTTGGATAGATAAGATAAGAATTTATTGGCAAAAACACTGCAATGTACAAGTAGGATCCAATGGGATGGAGAGAATTATTTTTGCGTTCCAAGGATTTGAAGAATTTGGATTTAAGCCCGTCCTTTTACATTTCATTATCAATAAAATTTGACTGCTTATGAAATGTTTAATTTTTATTTGTTTCAGCAACATGAATTTGAGTGGGTGCTCAACATAGAGGTACATACCGTTCTTCACCAACTCAAGAATATAATGGTGGTATGTATTTTTCTCAGTTGCATACTGCTGTTGTTTTCATACGTGTGGCTTATTAGGGATTGTTGAGGATAAGAATGAAAAAAAATTGTTAGGGATTATTTTCTGTGGAAGCGCTTTTGGAGGGAACTTGGCCCCTTCACCAGGCTGGGCATTCTGTTGTTGACATTTCATATCCTCTTTATCCAACCAACACGGGGATATTCCGATTCCTTCCCAGTAATCCACTGATGCAAAGCCTACCGCCCGATTACTTCCCGGGGCAAGCGTATACCTGAGGAGAAATGCTTCGATTCCTTCACGGCCTTTCTCCTCCGTGATAGTTGTTCTCGCGGTGATTGTTGTGGGTGAAATTCAGGGCTACAAGATTCATTCAGGACCAACACAACATTTGACCCAGAACCACCCAGGACCAATACACACTACAGCTTAACCTCGTTTTGGTTTATTATTCTGCGAATAATACACCTATGTATTCGCTCAGCAAAAAATTTTTATAACACCCCCTCAAACTTTTTTCTTTTCCGTTTCAAGGTGCGTAGATTCCAAAAATGCAATGTCCGTCCGCCGTCCGCCGTACGCCGTATCACGTGTACAGGCTTCATTTTAGATCTAAAAAAGTCGTTCTTTCGCACACATGCTCCATTTGGGCCCTAGTTGTGTCCCGAAACTTTTCAGCCCGATCGGAATATACCCAGGGGTGTTATGAGTGAAAATGTGTGTAAAAATAGGTACTTTTTGCGTTTTAGCAACATGTTAGTAAAATGAGCTTTTGAGGTATCGTTTTCCATGTTTTTGGGGACGAGAATACCGAATATGAAGTCGATTTTGGCCAAAGACGCGGAAATTGAGGTTTTACCATTGGTTCAGCTCCCAAAATTGGTTTTTTTTTAGTCAAAAACCTGGAAAACTGTCTGAAATCACCATCAATGTGTATACTAACATTAGAAAAAGTGTAAACAGCTGAATCAAGACCATTAAATCGCACTACCAATGATCAAAGATGATCTGGGGGGAAAAAAAGTGTACCTATTTCATGTTTTGGGGGCCGAAATTGGTGGAAATCATCAGGAATAGCTATTTCAATCATTCCACATGAAAGAAGCTATAAATTTAACTGCCAACAAGAATCTCTAGAACTCCAATAGAATAATAAACCCATGTGACAAGGACTTTGCAGCGTTTTTTAAATCCCAGGGGATTTTAAGGGCGTTGGCTGGGTGAAGGTAGTATCAAGACAAGGCCCAGCGTGATGAAGGGTTAAAAGTGTTCCTCGAAAGCGCTCGCATTGAAAAAGAAATAGACTACGGGTTTCGTGCTGAACATTCGCTTAGAATACTAATTACTGTTCAGTTCTTTCACAAAAAGATACAGAGTTAAAAAAACCACAGTCATGCAGCATGGCTATAAGAGCGAATTTCCGAAGAAATTACTGATTTTATGTAAAATGTGATGTTTGGGATATCCCATTCAAATATGGGCAATCTTAAACTTATTGGGTAATTATAGGTATTCAAGTATGACGCTATTCGGTTAATTCGGTATGAATCAAATATGGGCATACGTAACAAATTTTTTGTTCCATTTTTTGCCGAGTAACACCTCGGTTTTTAGATTTTCCAACGCTGAACACGATGGTGAAGTCAGAATTGCGATATCCCATTCCGTTATCAGATTAGGGCAGACGAACCAGGAAGAACATCTCAAGAAATAACCACGTTCCTTCATCTTCAAAGTGCTCCAGTTTGAGAACGGAATGAGATATCGCAATTCTGATTTCACCATCGTGTTCAGCGTACAAAAACCTTTAAAATGAGGTGTCACTTGTCAGACTGTTTCATTTTGGGAATTTATGGGTAATTTTTCCCCCCTAAAACTCCCCAAAACTCTCCCTTAGAGTGACCCGATTCTGCCCATCTACGAACTTAGCCTGTCGATTGCCAAGACAGATTTTTTGTGCAAATTTGAACTTTTTATCTCAATTCTTTCGAGAGTTATCGTCTGGAATGACACATACATATATAAATATATAAATATATAAATATATATATAAATATATATATATATATATATACATATAATTTTTGGTGTCTTTCGGCAGTGAATTCAGGATGGTCTGAAACGGATTTTGGTATAAAAATCATTCGGAAATTCGAGTTTTAAAAATTTTGGACCGAGAACAATAGCTTCCTTTTCTTCGAAAATTCGCTGAATGTCTGTCAAGTGGGTAGGCGTCCTTACTTTGTTAGTGCTATTCATTTAATTAGCTGGAGTATAAAATATTTGCACTACAGCAGGATTTATGATAGGTAAGCACACAACAGATAAAACACTCTCCAACTAGGTGCCCATTTGGGCGAAATCGGACGAGATAACCTCGAAAAGTTGAGTTCTTGTAAAATAGGACTTACAAGCTTCGTTCTCAGTGTGCGTTCTGCCAGTTCCGAACGGTTCTGGGCAAGCGCAGTCGAGTTTTGTCGTTCGCAGTGTCAGAACGCCCAGTTCCGGAACGCCGAGAACGCCGAGTTCTGCGTTCGCAGTGTTTTGCGAATCCAGTTCCGAACGGTTCTGACAGTCCCCGATTTTTTTCGGAACTGTCAGAACTGGAACTCAAGAACGTAGGTGACGCATGCGCATTTATTTCATGCGCGGTTATTCCACTTCCAGTTCTGAAATCGTTCGCAGTGCAGAACGCGGTTCCTCAAGTTCCGGAACGCCCCAGGATTTTCCGTCCCAGTTCTTATGAGTTCGAGAACTGTCAGAACGCCCACTAAGAACGAAGCTCAAGTTTAAGGTTGTGAAGACCCTATTGCTCCAGTACGTGTGGAATTCATAGTGGACCCAAGATGCTGTTTTCATAACATCTCTCATTCAAATCGATTAAATATAACTATGTATATGGGTGTTAAAAGTACCTATAGGTATGTAGGGTTATCATTTTTCTCTTGCGCAGGTGCTGCCATCGTTCCGATTTATCTGAAACCACAGGAACCATTTAGAACCTTACCTACATATTCTCTCAAAATTTCGTTGAAATAGGGACTAAACGAGGATATCAATGTTACAATCGCCTATGCAGTATGCACTAACGTTGCCATCATTTCGATCGCTCTGAAATTCATGGACTCCCGTGTTTCAGTAAAATGGGTCAATTTAAACCAAAGATTCGAGGGTTACAAGGTTTCCGTTGTTGCAGGTAAAAACACTATTAATTATCATTGTGAGCTCTTCGAAATTCATTGGGGGCCATTAGAGATGATCTCGGAAAATTTCAACAAAATCAGTCGAATACAACAGGAGTTAGGGGAGTGGCTGGTATTCCTCTACACGTTTGCGCATGTGTATGGGGAAGGAACTGTATCTCTGGCCGATTTTTGCAAAATCCACATTATAGCGCTAAAATACTTTTGTATTCTCGACAGTTTGATGTTTTCTTATAGAGTAGCCATCTGGCTATAAAACGACGAAGAGAGATCCCCGAAAAACAAGTCACGCTAGTCACAGGAGCCGATTTACAGAAGTGTGTAAATCGGCTAAATACGCATGTATCTCTGGCCTGACGTCATGGTATCTTTGGCCACCTTCAGTTTTCAACAGGAACAAGGGAAAACACGACCAATCAGTGTAACATCTCAGTAAATACTTTATGAGGCTTATGAAATCTCAAGAACCATCAGTCTTTGCTTGAATAAACAATGTTATTAAAATAATCCAAGTACTATCACACTGTCTGGCAAATAGGGGTGCGCCTAACCGCTACATTGCCCCATGACATTTGAAATTGAAGAAAACAATCATTAACCGTAATAACTGTTAAAGAGGAACAGAGAGTGTCCAAGTTTTCCCATCCGAAATCAACTAATTTGGTAACAGTGACAGACAAACATTTGCATCTGCAGTCAAACCAGGAGGCAATGGCGGTCGTCAGTTGTAATAATGAGTTGATTTAATGTAAATATACTTCTTAGTAGACTGAACAATACTAAAAGAACCCTCGGGAACTGCACGAAATGACATCACGTTCTCTGTAAGCTATTTGGGTGGCCAATCACAACGGTGCACAATCACATAGGTTGAATAATATTATGTAATAAAAATGTTAATTTGTGGAAAATCGCCGAAATTCCTTTGCCGGATTTTAATCAAGTGCCTCAATAATAAATAATGGGATAATAAGGCAATAATAAAATTTATTATTACAACATATTTTCATTACAACATAATCGTTATACTTTAATGATGTAGATTTGAGCAGTGTGGAGAAAAGTTCAAGTTTAGAGCATTACTTTTAATGCATAGCAATGAAAGCTGTCTTATTAGAAGTGAAATGGTGAATAATAAGAATGGCGAATCTGCACCATCATCTCTGTCAGCAGTGGTGAATTTTCGATACAATTTTATTTTGTTTAATTAAATTTAAATATTTTAAAAATTGTACCTAATTAAAAGCCACTGTTTTAATGAATAATAAAACTGTTTTATTAATCAAAAAATTAATTAGTGTTGGTTTTAAAAAATTAGTTGATTTTAAAAATGTTAAAAAACTACTCATTTTCACCTCCACAACAATCATTTTTTACAAAAATTTAAAAAAAGACAGTAAGTTTTTAGCTTATTTAGCTCTGCTAAATTGATGATTCCCTGGATATTGCCTCGTGCATAATGGAAAAAATTTGGGAAGAAGAAGATGCCAATATGTCACATGTTAGGATACCCTTCAGGGATTCTGAAAATACCGCTGCTGGTAGTGAGATGGGGAGTTTAGCTGACCGCCATTTCATTTTTTCCAAGTAAATTACCTAAATAACTGCGAAAAGGCAATTCAGCTAAACGTAATAGCCGAGTTATCATGGGGTAGAGCAGCTTAAATTTGCTACCCTGTAAAATTCAAAAAATTGGCGTACGATATTTTGCCATCTGACGACAGAAATAATAAGGCAATAATAAATGAATTTAAAAAAATCATGACACTTACTTTTGTCTTGATTAATCCCTTTTTGCGGAGGAATCTTCCAAAACACCCTCAAACAGCACAACAAAAATTCGAATGCCCGTTATTAGTCAGAGCTGGTTGGTTTGTTGGTTATCAGATGTTGGTGGTTTTAGTATATCCCAGCTACCAGAACTGAGCTTAAAAATGTGTCAAAACCAGAGCCTAAGTTTTTCTGAATGGTGGGATGAGTTTTAGAACTGTTTCAGTCATTGGCTGGAACACCTTGGAAACACTCTGAACGACTGCGATGTCTTTAGGGGCGAAAAATAGTTGAGTACCACAGAGGCAAAAGATCCGTTCAAGTGAAGGTTGGAGGGAAATGCGATTTTGGAAAGGTTCCATTGGGGTCAGTTCTGTTGGAAAAAACCCATCCCCGATGGGGTACTAAAAGTTAGGAAACTAGGAGAACTCAGTTCCCGGACCTGACACGTTTGGAACTCTTTATCGATAAAACCTATGACGGTGAACAGTTTCAAAACTCTATGTGTTGGAGAACAGTTTTTGTGTGCAAAACCCATTACAGAACTTGCGTCGGCTGGAACGAAGCTAGTATCTTAGATACTGTCCCTAGTTGCAACCTTACCATGGTGAAACCGATTTTATTTTTACAGTCAAGGGTGACGAAATTCAGCCAGAGGTCTCTAGGTGGACACGGAATTTTTGTTGTACCTTGATATCTGTAATACAAAATGCGTGTTGAAATGCTGTTTTTTTAGGACATCCTGCATGAATTCAAGGCTCTCCTATCTTCGGTAGTCTCTGTCGTCTATGTATTTCATTTCATTGATTAGGTATTTGTGTTGTTCCACTCCGTGTCACCAGATTTACCTTCTATAAAAGTCGAATCTCTACAGCTGTAATTTGGTGTTTAATATTATACTTATTTCACAGGAATGCATCAAGCGTTTCCCAGTTCCTCTAAATTTGAGTGGCGACAGTCATCACAAGCCTGAGAAATTCGTCCTCACAAGCGGATTAGATCAAATCAAATGCATCCTATCACTCACTGGAGACAGTATCACTCACGCTGTGAGTATTATTACTTCTTGTACTACAGTTGGTTACCAAATTATTGTACTAATCATACGCAAATTTCGAATCAGAGCTGTTCCATATCAGTCGCTTCAAAATTATTTGATGAAACCGCAGTTAGGGTTGCTTGTGTTAGCATTATTTGCAGATACAGACACGCAACCAAAATTGTTTATAAATGAAAAGCTTGAATAAGCCTCCTGAAAAACATGAGAGTTTACGTGGAAACCACTACTAAAAAATGCTCAGATCAAAATACCTTTTTCATTAAAATATCCAACAATCTACTGTGAGTTAGAAGGCAGTGGGGTTTTCGCTGAATCTATGCCTACTTGAATCATGCGAGCGGAAGTTTTGGTAGCTGAATAGTATCTAATATCTAGAAAGTGAGCTCACCATATCAAACCCGTTAGTCACTGGGTGAATGTGGAGGTAAAATGACGTTTCGATGCAAGTTTTCGCGTCCTGTAATATAACGTTTGGGCTGAATTGGGGTAGTTGTGGATTGGCCCACAGATTGTGGAACAAAGTTCTGAGTAGTTGTTCTGTAATTGAAGGCAATGATTTCCCTGCTTAATTTCCGAGTCCCGTGCTACCCAGCAAGAAATTACCAGGTGTTCTCCATCCCATTTTTCTCCACCAATCACCTGTACAATCAACCTCTTCAGCGCTGCTGCAGAAATTACAACACACTTTTCTCTTCAGTACCGAGATGAGTAGGTATATTTGTAGGTAGGTATATTCTCACAATCCCTCAGTTCTTTCAAAATAAACATCCATTCATACTGTGCGAGTTTTGAACACGTCAATAATCATTTCAACATATTATTATTGCCTGTATTTTCTATTATTTATTTGGTCGCTGCTATTTCTTCAAACACTGCCATGTGTTACTATTTTATATTATCTTCGTATTTTATAATTGGGCAGTGCCCGTATTTGTTAATTAATAAATAAGCAACATCCAGTGCCTATATTATAGATGTTCCAAGTGATTTTTGGGCTTAATCTCTGATACCTACCTATATTTGCTGTTCATCGGTATTGATATCCGCCCCCACGGAATTAAGTAATATTGTTTGTTTCTGATGCACCTCTCAACGCCGAAACAATTCTTTACTTATGGTTGGTAGGAATGGATGGATCATCTTTGTTTGAGAGTAAGAGCTGCCACAGACTGCAGGCTTTCTTCGGCGGATAGTTTCTCTGTCTTCAAGTTACCATGAAACATATGTGCACACTCGACCGGCTGAAAAAAAAAGTTAGATGGGCCCTTCCAGCTAAATATATTATTTGAACCAACTATCGACTGATCGCGTAAACAGCACGGCTGGGAATGCGAGTGCGCAGACTGGTGTGACTTCAATTTTCTCTCTGTGTCAATTCTTTCCCTGGAATCACCTTTTATCTGTTCGACCTGATGTGTTGTGTGTTGATCGATATGGCTTTGATAGCAAACGAAACTGTTGAATGTTCGGTCGAAGAGATGGAAAAGCGTCCAGCGATATATTGAAGAAATATTCGGATTCGCGAAAACTTGAAGAATATTCGGATGACAACCTGGAACAAAAAATCTGTGGACGGAAAAGAGTGAGTGAGATGGTTGTTCCCGATTGAGTCAATTGGGCTACCAGGAAAAAGCAGAACAGGGTTTTTTATGATGTGGGCAATAGAGTGTTTTTGTTCTTCCCGTTATCTTTACACGTTCAACCGTAGGACTGATACGCCGAGATGATACGGGAAGACGTGGACCATTGAGCTTCAAGGATTCTCTACACTATACGAGTAGTTCTTCCCGTGTACGAGAAGAAGTAGCTCTTCCTGTGTACACAAAAAACTACACGTTAAGGGAAGAGAATGCTTCAAGCTCATCCCATATCTTCCCCTATCAGCGTTTCCACGGTTGAACGTGTAACGATGACGGGAAGTACAAAAACTGTCTAATACGTGCAGCTTTCTCGATAACATGGCGCATGGAATGGCACGGCGGGAGCAGACGGACGACTGGATAGTCGAGCCAGTCTGCACATCCACCACCAATCAAACAGTTTAATCGTAGCAGTGTGCGGGGATACCTACTATCCAATGTGATTAAACCATCGTACGATTGTTTTAGTCTGTAGTGTAGGAAGCCGTTACAAATGATCAGGTAGTATCTACTATCCTGTTCTTCTGAAATGCTCAGACACTTCATTACATTGACGAAGTTATTCCAACCTGTTCCCATTTTTCACAGGACATCAGCTTTAAAGTTCAGAGGCAACAAATCGTCAGTTACCGCACTTCGGTTCAACCCGACAACCCCTGGCGTCTCCACCAGGTCCAGGACGCCGTCAACCATCTCCACCAGGCCATTGTGATCATCGATAACATAGACACCGAATACAAATTCAGGTCACTAATAAACTACTTCATTATGATTTGCCCTTTATTTTACTAGTATTCTGGTTGGTACATATGAAAAACGCTGCAAATTATTACACAACGGTTTATTATTTACCTGTATAGATGCCTCTTCTGCGTAGATCACTGTTTTCTGTGGTCAATACCCTCGAGCTGCCTCCAGGAAAGCCCTAAATGGAGTGCTGGAGCCGGCCCGGGAATTAAAGTTTCATACAAATGCGCGGTATTCAATAATTCAATCATTAGTAGAGGATTCTACGTACCTTGAAACATAAACCATCAAATTTTGAGGGGAGATTAAACTTTTTTTTCATGCTCGATTCCAAAGGTTTATTATTGAAAATAATAAACCAAAATGTCAGTTTCGTGAGTCAACATGTTCTTTACATGAGTAGCTTCTTCGTTTGAGTCAACCTGATCACTCAATGGGTAGTTCTGATGAATCATTCTGTTTGAGTAATGACGTAATCCAACCCACTAGGTTTTTTCAGCAATGTACCTAGTCCCGATGGACGTTGTTTGCATTGAAATTAAATTTCAACTATCGTGCCGCTTTACCATATGAGCGAATTTCGAAGTGCCATCCTGTAACGTTTTTGGCAGTTCAGTGGCAAGTTCTGGTGTTTTTTAAAAGCATTATTTCCAATTACGAGTATTATACATATTTTTTTCCAGTTATTCTACCTATAGTATTATAAGCAGTTTTAGACCTCCAAAAACGCAAAATATACAAAATGTCGATAAATTTTTAGCGGATTGGTTTTGATTATTGAAGTAGTTGTTTTTTGTTTCATGTCACCGTTCTGCACGTGATTTTAGTGATTTTTGGGTCTCCTTCTACCAAGTAGCCGCGGTAATTTTGCACTCCAGACTGGCTTGTTGAGGGAAACCGAGCCCAAGAGTATCAGGAAGTGTCATCACGCCCTGTTGCGTTAATTGTCTGCAATTGGTTCTGAGGACGAATCGATGAGAAACGTTTGCTCCACTTTTTCTCAGAAACGAGGAATCGTCATAGGCTGACTGACGGAGTTTTCACGCATTTGTGTGAATGTAATTCACTTCTGTTAAGTCACTATTTCCTTTTTTTTCCTTCTTCAAACTCCTATTAATGGACCTTGCCGTACTTTGAGATGGATGGGAAATTTCCATTTTAATATTTTTCCAGACATCAAAAGTTTTTTCGAAGAGTTGGGCCCAACTCTCATGGCGTACTGGTTGTCCCCCCCCCCCCCCCCCGCGTTGTAAAAAATTACGCGCCAGGGAAACCTCCTCAGCCGCAAAAAGGATTGATATCCATTTTGCCCACCAATGTAGCATGCTCGGTGCTTCGCACCTCGCTCTTGGATATGTGTGCATATAGAAACCCGTTCCCTTGGATGTGTTTATAGAAACCTTTGTTCCTTCCACCCAAACCTTGAAAATCTCTCAGCGCTGTTTGGAGGGAAGCTTATTGCATGGGGAGCACAAAGCTCCTCGACAGACAGCGAAAAATGAACGCTGGAGGCCGAGTTTGGGTGACTTGTGTTAACACTTGTGACTTGTGTGTCTGTCGTGTTAACAGTTTTCTTGTTCGCTTCGAGTTTTCGGGTTTCTTGGCGGGCCGGACGCTCCTCGGTGAGAGGATAGGAACTAAATTACTGGCGATGAAATCGTGGAAACCCATTCCAAAGAATAAAAACGGAGTTATAGAAAGGTTGTCTATTTCCATTTTCCACTAATTAGTTTCCACTCAGTTTTCCACTAAGGCAGTACCGTTACTGTAGTAACTGTATTAGTGGAAAATGGAAGTATACAACCTTTCTATAACTCCGTTTTTATTAATAATTAATTAGTAATTATTATTAAGTTAATTATTATTTTATATTTAATTATGAATTTTCTTATTAATTTTGTTTATTAATTTAATTTATTTTATTAATTTATTTTATGCATTAATAATATATAATTATATAATATAGGTTAATACAGTACCTTGTTATTATCTGTTACTGACGATGGTTTGATCCCTGAAACCGGTATAACAGTGTATTTTTCATGTATTAGTGTAAACAGACACCTATAACTCCGTTTTTATTTGTCGACGAGGGAAATTTTTCTTTTAACTTCAACGTAAGTACTGGTCATTTAAAAAAATTTCTCCCGTGAAATCTATCCCATAGGTGATTGATTGCGTTGGAATAATAGTAGGGAATTCCTTGAAGAACGCTCATTATCTATTCCAAGCCATGAGATAATCACATCGCTCATATTAATCTCGACGTATTTAGGGACCCCTAATTTCATGTAGATACGAACAATACATTCGTCAATATTATGTGTGACATTTCATTCCTTTTTGTAACCTCATCAGTCTTATCTTGGATGAATAATGTCGGATAGGAAACTAACAGTAGAGGTACTCGATGAGGAACCCTAACTCGACTTCCCCTTAAAAAAAAAAAAAATTAGATAACATTTATTGCAGTCATGCAGCATGGCTATAAGAGCGAATATTCAAAGAAATATTCGTGCTATTGTGTAAGAAGATGATATAGCGAGAAACCATACCACATTCCATAAAATTATATAATTTTTTTCGTGGATTTTAGCCATTTTTACCGATTTTTGACCCTTATAACGTAAAATTTGGCCCATTACTTTCTGAGAAAAATATTTATATCATCGAAATAGTCCCTCCGTCGTGATTCACCATCCCATACAATGTCAGTTGAAATAATATTGGTTTTAGCCCTTAATACAATTTTTTTACTCACAAAAATTCAAATTTGACCCCTATTCTTTATGAAAAACAACTGAAATGGTAGTTTTCTGAATTTACCCTCCCTTCCATACCACTTTCAGTTATTATTTATAGATTTTTCGCAATTTTAGCCGTTTTTACAGATTTTTGACCAAAATTTGACCCCTTAAAATTTTTTAAACTTGCTTATTTCCGAACTCATCCTTTTGTTTGGCAGTGCGATCGTTTGGGAGAAATTCGGGATTTTTATCCTGTACCCAAGGACAGATATCATCTGGAGTGACACATAAATAAATAAGTAAATTATATATTTATAAATTTTTTGTTGTTGTTAAAGTATAGGGATGAATTCAGGATGCGCTGAAACGGATTTTTCTACAAAAATTTCATGTTCTGAAAATTTTGGGCCCATTGCAATAGTTTCATTTGCTATGAAAACTCGCTAAAAGCTCCTTTCATGCACCATGAAAATTACGTGCGAATTTACCTAGTCAGCGAAGTTATAAAACCAGGAACCAGACAGAAAAACTATATTAACTGCAGAAACTTTTATGTTAGAATATAGCAAGACGGCGCATACAATATTAGAGTGATCTAATAGGTGACAGAGGTATTGCAAGGCAGTTCTGCCAGTCGCTATTATATCTCGGATTTATATAATAAGCACTGGGAATATTAATAAAAAGAATAGTTTTGAGCCGAAATGAGAAATCTGTTTATTGGTTGCTCTATTGTACGAGAGAGAAAAAACGCAATTAAAATACTGAGGAACTCTGGGAACCACTCACGTCCCCACCGCCTCTTCCAACTTACCCGTGCTGCTCTCTAACTCCCTCAATGGGAAGCTGGTTAGGATAAACGTCTTTTAGACGTTTATCCTTATCCATCTTCTCCCGCCTAAATACAAATTGTTTTCTAGAGGTAGGTAGGTAGGGCAGAACCCGACACGGCTATCCCGACATTTCACGGCCCCACGTGAAACACCGAGATGCTCGATCAGCCTCAAGAGGGAGTTAGGCTACCTAATTATTCCTACAGAGGAAAAAAATCACGCAGAGTTTCCACATGGGAACCAAAGGGAAAAACCTCCAAGCCTAATGAGCAGCATAACGATGTCAGAACGATTCCGTATTTACTTAAATGATAATTATACACACGTCAGATAAAATCACACATCATGAGAGTCCCATCTCCTAGTATGATTCATTTTTGTCACGGTCAAGGAAAAACTCGAGACATTGGGTTGCCCGATGGTAGTGGCTTGTTTATCAGGCACATAGAGATTGCTAATGTTCACAACAGGTTAATACCACAAAAGTAGTTATCAGGATATCTCATGATACTACACATGCCTCGATCGAGCAAAATTATCTACAATCACTATTTACAGGAATGCCGTTTCAATTATGTACAATGGGGAATTCATTATGTACAGCAATAATACTTATAATCTATGAATGCAATCAAAATAAGGATATGTGTGGCTTGGAATTCGTTCTGACGGGTTTACTTATATGTATTTACAATCTAATATTTACAATCCAATTAATATTCAATGATGTATTAGAGAGATATAATCAAGGTGTACAGTACCGAGTACAGTATTAGAGATACAATCAAGGTGTACGGATACATAAGAGAAATAGGTACCAAGTCCGGTAAGGACGATGTGTAAGACCATTCTGTAAAAATGTAAGACCATTCGACCATTCTGATATTGAAATCATCAAAACTTGAACCATTCTGATATTGAAATCATCAAAACTCGACACGGAACCCAGCTGAGCAAAACGATGAACGCGGAGAGAGAAGTGGTGGGAGAAATGCTGAGAAAGTCGGTGGGAGCCGGAGGAATGCGCTCTGGAGCGAACGGACGGACCAGAATGATGCGGCTGATGAGACAACACAACTCGATACCCAACTTGCTCATTGAGAAAATTTAAGCTATAAAAAAAAATTAACGAAAATAAAACGGAAAATTAAGGAAAATATCAAAATGAAACTGTACCCATGTGAAGTAATTAAAATGAAAATTGCACGCACTTATCTGGCGCGGGTGTGTAGTGGGTTAGAACCAGAGTTGACGAGTGGATCTTTCATCATGGAGGGCCCTTCCAATGATTGAGAAAGATGTAGTGCTACTAGGGTTCAAGGACTCTTACTTCCCCCACCACTGCGCCAAAACCAGCCGGAAATGATTATTGCAAACAAGACACCAGCCCAGGTTCACGGATTCGTACTTCCCTGCGGAATGGCTTGGAATCCGACCGCCCCACCCCCGAACTTGCCGTTCCTGCGGGGAGGGCGGAACCTGACCAAGTCCATTCCCTAAGGCGTCTAATATTCTGACCGTAAGTGGAGCAACAAGAATTTACACCACCATCATGAGCCAAATATTACCGCCACCATGAGGGATCACAGTTTAGGAATCATGAAAGGTAGGAAAGAAGGATAGATGAACAAAGCTGTGATATCATGGCCACTATAGTGGAGACAGAATGGTATGGAACCGCAGGTTATGGTAGCAAAGCCATACCGCAGCGATCAGGGACGTGACCCCCGTCACAATGCTGCAGGCCGCCCCCAAAACCAGATCAGTATCCATAAGGCGCGGCCGGGTGCACTCCGGCCGCCACCACAAGGCCAACACACAACCACAAGAGAAAAATGCAATGTTAATTAGGTACGTTAAGTGATAGAAATTTTCCTAATGTGAATATCATGAAGTATAATTAATTGTTAGTGCAAGGATTCTATTACGCTTATTATGTAGTGAGCATCAAAGGGCACAGTCAATAACATCACCAGAAGCAATCATTCTCCGCCACTATCCTCCGATGAAGAGTCTTGCAACATTTCAGGAAACAACTGAGTGTCCTGTCGCAATTTCCGCAAATTCTCATGTGCATATTTTAGGCACTGGCCCGTCAAGAGGTTTTTGATCTGATAGCGGTCATTAGGAAGAATTTCCACGACCCGATAGATACCTCGAAATTTCGGGGCCGTCTTGTGAGAAGTGCGGGGCTCGACATAACGCACGCACAAATCCCCGACCTCCAAAGGCCTAACTGGTGCCTTCTTTCCCGCAAATCTTGCAACTTCATATTGAGCCGCACGATCCATATTTTCCCGTGCTTCGGTACGGATTTCCGAAAGATCCGAGCGACCGGGCGGTACCAAATTTTGTTCAACGGTAACAGCGCCTGGTAGATCGGGTCTTCTTCCCGTCAGTAGCTCAATCGCCGACACTCCCGTTATTCTATGAACGGTGGAGTTAAGAATGAGTTGAACTCGTGGCATGAGCGTCTTGATGGGTTGTCGTTTCAAATACTGGGCCACTGTGAGCAAATTGGTAATGGAGCTCATTACCCTTTCAACTTGCGCATTCGCGCGGGAAGCTCCCGTCGCAATAGCATGGGTATGAATACAATTTTTCGCACAAAATTCGACGAAGGCCTCTGCCGTAAAATTCGTCCCTTGATCAAAAATCAAGCGGGACGGAGGACCGAAGAGGGACATGAGCTCAGTAACCGCCCGAATGGCAGTTGCCGCCGTCAGTGAATAAGTATGATGTAAGTGGACAAATTTGGTAAATGCACATATTTGAACAATATAGTATTCAGGTCGTGCGGTACCTGATAGTCGACCAGTCACATCGATGTGGACAGTATGAAACGGGACAGCAATTTTTTCGATGGGGTAGAAATTCATTTGCTGTTTCCCAGATGGCGCCTTTGTCACCGTACAGGTCACACAATTTTCTATGAACCGTTTCACAAATTTGTTCATATTCTGGAACCAAAATTTGTCAATAATTTTGTCCAAGGTTTTAACCAACCCTTGGTGAAGGACCGCCTCATGAAACGAATTTACGACCATCCATCTATGAGAACGAGGGACAATTGGAGCCCGTCGAGTTTTCCTTTTGTATTGAAAAACTCTGAACAGGACTCCGTCGATAACTTCATATGAGTCTGCCAATGTCTGAGACAACTGTCCTTGAGTGATCTGAGTCAATATAGTTTGTAATTCCGGATCGGAGTTTTGGGCACAAACCAACCAGTCGTTAGTCAATTCGACAAGGTGGACCCTTTTTTCCATCAGTTTTTCATGCTCCGTATCAGTAATTTGTGCAAACCGAGATGTTATGGCTTTCAGTTCCGTGACTTCGTTTTCAGGGTAGTCCTGAACTGTCGCCTCGAACACATCTAGTTCAGCAGAATCTCCGACGGGATTTCTGGACAGGAAGTCAACGGTCTGCATTCTCGATCCAGGCCTATATTGAATTTTGAATGTGAACATCTGTAGGTACGCCCACCAACGGTGGACGCGAGTGATCAATGTTTGTTTCACATACGACGCCTGAAATGATTTGCAGTCGGTGACCAAAGTGAACTCATGGTATAAAAGAAAGCATTCCCAAAATTTGAAGCTTTTTACCGCTGCCATTGTCTCTAATTCGTAGGAATGGTACTTTGCCTCGGCAGGAGTAGTTTTTCGGCTAAAATACCCCACTACTCTGTGCTGACCATCCACGATGTTGAACAAAATCGATCCGTATCCAATCGATGAGGCATCCGTCCACACCTCAATTGGATATTCAGGATTAAAAATTGTCAGAACATTATCACTAGTCAAGATAGATATAACTCTCTGACGAATTTCCTCGTGCTCTGGTGTCCATACGAAACGAACTTTGTCTGACGTCAGGGAGTATAAAGGAGCACAAATTGATGCGAAATCCTTGATAAAATTTCGAAAGTACGAACAGAGTCCTAAAAACGATCTCAACTTCGTACGGTCCTTGGGAGGGGGTAAATCCGACAATGCCTTTATTCTGTCATTGTGGGGCCGTATTTCCCCATTCTGGATGTGATAACCTAAATAGACAACTGAATTTTTCAAAAAACTAGACTTATCGGGGTTCAACGAAAATCCAGCTTTTGACAAAACGCCTAGGACTTTATCTAACTGATGGAAGGCCTCTTCTTTATCAGAACTGATCAGTAAAAGATCATCCATATAAGCTAAAACGTCAGTGTTTGCTAGATCACCGAGTGCTGATATGACTGCCCTTTGGTAGCAGCAGGGGGCATTACGGACACCCATCGGGAGCCGAGCATATTGATAATGCCCATCAGGTGTTTGGAAGGCTAGATACTTTCGTGACGCTTCCTCTACAGGGATAGCGTAGAAGCCTGAAGCAGCATCTAGCGACGTGAAAAAAGTCTTCCCACTGAGCCTAGAAATCTGGTCCCTAATGAGAGGGATAGGATATCGTTCAGGAATTGTGATTGAATTCAGCTCGCGAAAATCAGTGACCAACCGGAGCTTTCCATTCTTCTTTGGTACCAAGAGTACCGGACTACTATGGGGACTTGTAGAATGTTCTATAATCCTAGCCTCTAACAGGTCCTGAATATAACACTTAACAGCTGCCCTATCTGTAGGATGTAGCGGGTACGGGCGTCTGTAGATTACCTTGTCCGGCTCAGTCAATCTAACTTTAAATTCCGAGTTTACAACAGCCTTCCGAGGAAGTCCTCGGGTAAAAGTATTTCGGTATACATTTAAAATGTTGCGTAATCGATCAATATCAGATTCGGATGACAAATCTGTATCCAGATTTTCGGTAGTCGGACAAAACAGTTCCATATCGGCCTCCCCATGTGTCTGCCCTTGAATCGACCGCTTTTGTTTACTCTCTGTCGCAGAAAGTGAATCTACCCTAAGGTCAATGACACGGCTAGAACATGGAACCGGGAATGGGACATCATTAATTGAATCTACAGTGCTAGGTACGTTAGGATCTTGTGATTGTTTCTTTAAATTTTTCTTAATATATTCTCGTCTCAATTCTGTGTTTTTGGGCCTTTCAATTTTTGAAAATTCGTATCTGTCGGAAAAAACTCTAACAGAGATTCCCGAAGCTAGAATATCCCTCCCTAACAAAATAGGTGTCATTATTGAATTATCAGGTATTATATGAAAGACGACAGGGATATCTAGAGAATTAATTGTAACCACTACAGCTATCTGTTCCTCAACTACTATTTTTCCGGATCCTATACCGGTCAAATTTACAGGATTCCGAAAGGTTTGTCCATTAAATTGAGGTACTAAATTTTGAAACAAAAGAGAGGCTTCAGAGCCCGAGTCAAATACATAAGGGAATAAGGTACCTTGATGGCAGAGTTCACCTGTAGGGTTGACATTACAGATGTTGACCTTCTTGTTGGTTTTTTCCTGCTTCGGCGACTTTTGCGGCCCCTTGTAGGATTTGCTATGCGGATTTTTATAGCAATCGTTTTCATGGTGTCCCGGTTTTTTGCAATAATTGCACGTGAGTCGGCGTACCTCCTCCTTCCTTTCTGATGAGTTACCCTGCGTTGAGGCCGCTGGTTGGCGACTTCCACTGCCTTTTGAGAAAAACTTCCTTTTCTTTGTGTCGGGAGCGTCTGAAGAAGCTTGGTCGGTAGACCTCTTTTGCCAAGGTCTATTCCATGAGCTAGCATTTCGGCTGTTTTGGGACTGTGGGGTTTTAGTCTGATTTGACTGACTCCCATGCTGCTTATGGCTGGTAGCAGCCTTGATCTCCTTTATTAGAGCCTCCTCATTGATTTTATCTTCCCGAAAAATCCATTTTCTTATATCAGCTTCTTCTTTGGCGGCATTTGAGGCTGCCATGAGTATCAGAACCTCGTCTTTGGTGAGGTCCTGGGTCGCACCTCGCATTTTAGCTATCTGAGCTTTAATACGGTTGAGTAGGTCACCTTGTTGTGGAGGAGCAGTCATTATCTGGTGAATTACTGAGGCCGCTGTGTCTTGTTGGCAGAATTCTCGGGCAAAATAATCTGTAAATTTTGCCCAAGTTAACTCCTCGTCCATCATCTCGGCAAGCCAAGCACTGGCAGGGCCTTGCATCGCTGTGACAAGTGCAGTTGCTAGCGAGGCCGACGATGGATTGGGGTGTTTGGTCATAACCAACCCCGCAGTTTTGAGCCAAGCTCCTGGGTGTACCTTTTCCTTGTCAAATTCAGGTAATGTTATTTTGTCGTTTTGCCTTGCCGTTGGACAAATATTCTGCTGATCCTCCGGATGTTTCGGAATTCGCTCCAACAACTGTTGCATGACATCTTGTTGGAAGGCCATCAGGTTGTTTATAGTCTCCGCAATATTGTCCAAGGCGGTAGGCGTTGATGTGGATGGAACTTCTGCGTCAAAGCCGTGAAATTCTGATTGATTCCCCAAACTTGGGGGTCCATCGGCATTTGTGTCCAAGGGAGGGTCTGGAACAACCGATAAATCGGTGTGTTGGGGTGGAGTCACCCCAAGAGATCGACGAGTTCTTGGGCGTCCCCGCGGCATTATTTCAGGTCAGCGTTAGCGGCGTAATAACGTCCAGCACGTAATTCACTTTACCCAAAAAATAACTCGCGGAACGGAACTTGATCCCACTTCTGATCTCGGATTTATATAATAAGCACTGGGAATATTAATAAAAAGAATAGTTTTGAGCCGAAATGAGAAATCTGTTTATTGGTTGCTCTATTGTACGAGAGAGAAAAAACGCAATTAAAATACTGAGGAACTCTGGGAACCACTCACGTCCCCACCGCCTCTTCCAACTTACCCGTGCTGCTCTCTAACTCCCTCAATGGGAAGCTGGTTAGGATAAACGTCTTTTAGACGTTTATCCTTATCCATCTTCTCCCGCCTAAATACAAATTGTTTTCTAGAGGTAGGTAGGTAGGGCAGAACCCGACATATAATATTATGTAGAACTGGTAATCACAGTCCATCTACCGAGTAATTTACGAAAATTGTTATAAAATATTATCCTCTTCTTTTAACCATTAAAAATTGTCAGTTATTCAATGGTGGTATAAGCATATTAGCAATGTACCTACTTAGAACATTTTCAATATTCCTACGGTTTTTTCGAATTTCTGGATCCACGTGAGTTGGAACTTTTTTAACCTGTAGCAGTTGCTGATGATCAAATATTGGGCCTATTGTGAAATTTAATTGGGATTTCAGAAATGGGGTCAGACGTTCGGAATGTTGGTAATCAGTGGGGGAAAATGATTGCGCGCATAATGACTTTGTTTCCCCCTGGATACTTCAAATTCCGTTTTTTAGCTTATTACGAATTAAAATAACCCCTTGTTTTGACGTTATTTTTAATTTGATGTTTCGCCTAGCACCGATTTTTCCCCATCTTGGCCGAACTATGTAGGTGATCTTGGCGATCATCGTGATCTTGGTAGTAGGTATCTACCGTAACTTATGCCTGCGATTGCGAGTGTTTTCGAAAACAAAATTTGTGGGAAACAGACGGATTTGGGAATAACATACAGGTAGCGGTATGTAGCTCAATAAAGTTTATCATTATTAAAATAGATATCTTCTCCGGGCTCCCAAGATTTATGGCTTTATGGCACTTGCTACTGTAAGGTAACCTATTTAGCTGGCCTCGGCACACAAGATAGAATTACTATTCAAACTGATGGATACCTACATACCTGGAGTTGGTAGGTGTGTATTACTTGACAAAAAAATTTCTAGTGCCCTTATTTCTCACCATTCTGTTCATATCATACCCCATTCTGAAGGCATTTTATGGGAACTGCTCTGGATAATATTATTAGTAGAGGAGGAGTGGGAATTTTTAACTCCATTTTTTCGTCAGTAGGTAGTTTTGAATATAGGTTTTATTTACTTGAACCAATTTATGAGGCATAGGCAACATTGTGTTTCATCAATTGTACCGATATCTCGAACTGTTTCACCCGATATTAAGGTGCTCGAGTTTGACGTTGCGACCGTTCCAACAACCATTCCCAAATTTTGATAATAGAGAGTTTTTCCTTACTACGGTGTCGGGACACCGTGGTAAGGAATCTAGGGGAATGCATCATGGATGCTAACTTTTTCAGGATGTCACGTGGTCTTAGTACGGTGTCCGTCGATAAAACGCACGGTGTCTTATCATAACCTGACGCCCAATTGTTTTGAAGCATGATGGCGGATTCTACTCCAGTGTTCCGTTGTGTTGAGTGATCATCCGTAGTGATCTTTTTAAGGATTCAAAAGATTTGTAGGTAAGTAAAATTCACTCATGTGTTTTGATTAGTTGGAAATCGTGAAAGAGTGAGTTGTGAATTAAAATTTGCTTTCGTATCTTGTTGTTTTGATCGTTTCAACTGACGTCTTGCTGCTTCAATTAGAAACGTAGCTTAAGTTTCGAGAGAAAAACAACTCGCAATTTTTGTGTAAACAAAAAATTAAAAAAATGACCAAAAATTACCGAAAATTACGAAAAATTGTTATAAAATGGCGAGGACAAAAATGTACCCTCCTCCCCTCGGCCGAAAAAATGCAAAAAATTAGATACAAATACCAAAAAAATAGTCCAAAAATTATGAGAAATTACAAAAAATGTCAATAATCACAAACAATTTCAAAAAAATTATAAAAAATTGACAAGTTATAAAAAAATTACGAAAATTAATTAAAAATTACCGAAAATGTACAAAAAACGCGAGTTGTTTCCCCCTTGTTAAATTTGCAGGGAAAAAATAAATGTCTTGACAATTGAAAGGTTCAGTTCGTGGAGGGAAAAATGGAGAAACGCGTTTTATACTTATTTATTTTCCCCTGATTAGGTACCCATATTTGAACACGCCTAAAAATACGATTTTTTCACGCAAAATAACGTCGTCGCCGTCAATCAAATTGTTGGAATACAGATCGATAAAACCGTTCAATTCGTCTTCCATAGTAAAGTAATAAATAAAAAATAAAAAATAATAAGTAATAAATAATAAACAAATAAAAACTACTGCTAAAAAGCTAGGTCGATTGATATGTTGTCTTGATGAAGAAAAAATAGGATTGAGTCAGCTTTAACCAACTGTTATCAGTGAAACTTCCAGGGATTACACGGAGAAAAGTTGTTCGTACGGCCGTATGAGAAGGGGTTCGTACGGCCCGGGTGAAGCTCTGCTGCCACGGTGAAGCAGAGCTTCGTACGTCCCGTGTTAGCTAGTTCATGCGTTCTCCGCCTGGTTCGCGGTAATCGCACGGTGTTAGGACACCGTGCTAAGGCCGACCGTGGTAAGGAAAAACTCTCTAATAGCTCATATCAGCGCAGTCTCGCTCATTGGAAAAAGCCATAGGATCATCTCTATGTGAGCTCATTTTGAGTCAACCTTAGACATACGGGGTGCCGACAACTCGTCTATACAGTTTTTTCGGCTAAGTACCTACTTCGCCTGCTTAACACAGTTACATGTTGTCTTAGCTATCTTACACTCACAGCAGTGGCGTAGCCAGGATTGTTGAATGGGGGGGGTTATCGGAAAACGAAAAAAAGTTCCTGTCATGCAGCATGACTATAAGAGCGAATTTTCAAAGAAATATTCCTGCTATCGTGTAAAAAGATGATATAGCGAGAAACCATACCACTTTTCTTAAAATTATATAATTTTTCGTGATTTTAGCCATTTTTACCGATGTTTGACCCTAATAAAGTCAAATTTTACCCACTTGTTTTTGAGATGTTTTTATAGTTTTACCATTTTTAAATAGTTTTTTTAATAATTTTTTTATAATTTTTAATTTTATAATTTAATAATTTTTAAATAATTTTTTACCATTTTTAAATAGTTTTACCATTTTACCATTTTTAAATAGTTTTACCATCCAAACAGTCCGTCCGTCGCGAATAATCATCCCACACAACGTCAGGTGAATTGATATTGATTTTAGCCATTAATCAATTTTTTACCCCCAAAAATCAAAATCTGACCCCTACTCTGTGTGAAAAACAACTGAAATGGTATTTTTCTGTCTTTACTCACCCTTCCATACCATTCCAGTGATTTTACGTCACTTTTTTGCAATTTTAGCCGTTTTCACCGACTTTAGACCCATAAAAACTTCAATTTGACCCCCTTGGAATTTTTGAAAATTGCTCATCTTCGAACTCATCCTTTTGTTTGACAACACAAACGTTTTGGAGAAATTTGGAATTTTTATGATGTACCCAAGGACGGATATCATCTGGAGTGGCACATAAATATATATACATAATAGGTACATACATTTTTGTTAAAATCTAGGGATGAACTGAGGATGCTCTGAAACGGATTTTCCTGTAAAAATATATCAAAAATGCATGTTCTGAAAACGTTACTCATAGAAATAGCTTCATTTCCTTTAAAAATTCGTTAATAAGGTTTGACATTACAAATAAAGATGAATTTAAATTAAATTTAACAAAGCACTAGGTAAATGTTACAGGTAACGTTAGGTAAGATAAATTGACGAAATAAAAAATTTGTTTGGCAACAATGTTCGAGAATTTTCAAGGAATGAAGCTATTGCAATGGGTCCAAAATTTTCAGAAAATAAGTTTTTGAAATTATGTTACAGGCAAATCCGTTTCAGAGCATCCTGATGTATCTGTAGATTTCAACAAAAATGTATACGTATATTATATATATTTATTTGTGTCACTCCAAACGATATCTGACCTTGGGTATGTGATAAAAATTCCAGATTTCGCCAAAATGTTCTTATTGCCAAACAAAAGGAAGAGCAATTTTCAAAAATTCGAACGGAGTCAAATTTGAGTTTTTAGGGGTCAAAACTTGGTAAAAACGGCTGAAATTGATAGGTATATATTAGTGACTACAGAAAAGCACCATTTCAGTTGTTTTTCACACAGAATGGTGGTCTAATATTAGGAGTTTTGGGGGTCAACAATTGGTATTAAGGGCTAAAATCAATATTATTCACCTGAAGTGTGGGATGGTGACGGTGAGGGACTATAAGCATTTTTGTCAAAAAGATTGGATCACATTTTTGGGACAGATCATTAGTAATCAAATAAACGTAATATTATTTAACTGTTTAATCATGTTTGATTTACCGTTTAATCTATTATAGTTGTATTTGTTTGTTACTTTTGTGATTGTTATCATTCTTAAGATTTAATTTTAATTTGTGATAGTTTTCGAGCCAATGGGGGGGGGGGGGGGGGGGGGGTTGTGACCCCCCACTAACCCCCCCCCCCCCCCCCCCCCGGCTACGCCACTGACTCACAGTGTCATAATTTTAATTGAGACAGTAACAAATTACGGTTTTCCAAATTTATGACTGACTTCTGTAAGTAATTATACTTCTATGAAGTCAAATACGCCTGTCAATTCTTGATTTTTAGCCAATGTGGAATGCTTTATGTAACTGGAAAGCCGTTAAATTATGGGGTTATTTCCGGAACACGGGCTATCTCTAGAGAGGTCTTTCAGTTTCTATTGATTCGAAATTCCCGATTGGTTTATGTATGCGAATGTTGAAAGAAAATTGAGCTATTGGTCCAAAATATTTCATTTGGACGCTACCTTTGGACGAAATGTCTGCATATCCTACCTACTGATTATTCATCACCATTATCTATTCTTTGCTGAGAAACAGATCGCTCGTATTAATTACGGCATTTTTAGGGATGCCCCTTTATTTACATAGATACGAATGCCCTCGATGTTAAGTGATTGTTCATTCCTATTGTTATACAGACACAATCTTATCTTGGGTGAATGATGTTGAAGATGGAAAACTCGACATCAAATACTCGACTAGGGAATCCCATTCAAAATGAATATAAGAGCAGTTCGTACTTGATGACCAGTGTTACGTTTTTATTGGATTGGATGATTGCTCAGTAGGTTAGGTACTTACATAATTATACTTCCACGCAAAAATCAAAATATTCAGGTTATATGCCTACTCGTACATTAAACGTCAGAACCTTCATTGCCACTTGATTTAAAAGAGAAATCTTGAACATAGCAGTCTCAGTCTGAGCTCGTTCGAGAAAGGAGCTTATTTCTTGCTTTTAGTTCATTTTCTTCGTCATACTGACGGGACATTTTCGATGAAAGCAACCCACCCAACACGAATTCGATGCCCTGTGCCGTATTGTGAAGCTAGCGACTGTTCAGGTATCCCGCCTGGAAGACCAGTTTAATATTCACATACCTAATGGGGCTTCTTCAAAAAGTAAAGGTAACCGCGAGATGCAGTGCTGAGGCTCTCGAGATCCATTTAAGAAAACTCGAAGCTCTTGAAGATTCGCAAGCGACTCAAGAATGTTAAATTAGACAACTGGTAAAGGCAGACCACCACCTCTCATTCGTTTCACAAAGTGTTGCCGATTATCTACTAATCGTAAAGATTTCTATGTTGATAGCCTTGTCGAAATCTTGAATGATTGGAGGTCGCGTTGGATGGTTGGACGTTGGGAAGTGTAGACCCATAAAAATCACGGTGAGCGATATTTGCATCAAAGACAAAATCATGAGTAATGTAAGCAAGTTGAGTTGAGGGGTTCTGGTTACAATATCAGTCTATTCTATTCAAAGTAAATGAGAAAGAAGCAAAAATTTCTTCTTACCTTCATGTTAAAAAAAAAAAAAAATCCAGTCATGCAGCATGGCTTAAGGAGCGAATTTTCAAAGAAATATTTCGGGAAATTGAGAATTCAAGTTAATGGACACCTGCTAGAGCACTCATTACGGCCAGAGTGGGAACTTGCTGAGACCAGTGGCACGTCGTGTAGAAAAACTATGTCAGAAAATCATTTTTGGGTGTTTTGTACCAAACAATTATTGTGATTTTGATCACTCGATGCGGTCTGGACGTGCTGAAACTACTCGCAATTGATTCAGCAACCAAAAATCATGGGTAAACGGCGCCTCGCATGCCCACATGAAAAAATATGCCATTTTTTTGGATTTAGGATTATAATTTTGTAAATTCGGTAAGCTGGGTGCGCCTAATCGGAATGGGACTAGTTGCAGTCGATTCAAATCCCCACAAAAATATGTTTGACAAAACCCCCCCATGACTGTTGCTGAAATCTTTTTTGTTTTGATTTTTTGGACGAAAAATTTGTAAATCTGGATGACTGCGAACAGTGCGATCGGGCTGGGTTACGAACTCATCATCACCCTTGCGGACACATATTTTTCTGCACGCACGCACGCGTACACTCACGCGCGCACACACGCACGCGCGCACACAGATGAAAATTGAAAATCTATCATTTAGATCTCCGATACATGAAACGGATTTTGGAGAGGTTTCCAGTTCACAGGGAGCTCCTCTCGAATTTTGGAACGAGCCAGATAGTACATTTTCTTTGAAAGTTCGCTAAAACCGACGGGAAGAACGTCACGCGGTTGTCAGAGATGGCAAGCTTTTCGTTAATGGCGAAGTGCTGATTGTTCCCGACTTAAAAATGATACCAAGCAGCAATAATCTTGTCCCCAACAAAAAAAACTACAGAGTCCCACAATGTCACCCACGAAATCAAGAAAGAAAGCGTCCATATAAGAAGCAGAAAAAGTCTCCTTTATATAATTTTCTCGATGCTCCCAAAGGGAAGAAGACATTTTCGTTTCTGTTTTATACATAATAATATGTAAATACACATACTATGTATAAAATTTATGTATATTTCTCTACTATATTGCTGTTACTAAATCTAGTATATTAGGTACCTTTAGGGACATTGCTTAGGTATTGTTTATATATAAGGTGTTTGTTTTATTGATTAATTTGAGAAGGGGTGTGGGATGTGTATCATTTTGTTCCATTTCAGATCATTTAATACATAGCTCCCCACCATTTTTGACTTTGATGCAGAATAGTATCTTCTGCAGGTTCTATTATATTACTAATCTACTTATTATTTATATTTTGGGTAGGTATTTGAGTGTTTCACTGATTATTAAGGTTCATAGTAATTTAACGCTATACGTTACGTTTTTATTGTTCTAATAATTTATGAATTAATATTCATGAATATGTACATTCATCATTCAGTAATTATTTATTTATCTATTGTAGTTGGGCTTCTGCTCTTGCTGTTGAAAATAAGCGAATAAAATCCATACATAAAAAATTTCAATTGGAGGAATAATTTTGTGGAGGCCTTGTTACAGGTCGTCTGAGGAGGTTTTGTTTACACTTGGAAACATCCTCGGGTGCCTGCAGAGGGGACGTTCGTCTTTGATCCTCCCGCGGAAGAGAACCATCGACGATCTGATGAAGAGCCGCAACATGGTTTGTAGCTACTGTGAAATTCCACTAGGAACATAACAAATTTAATGTGGTTCAAAGGGTGTGAAGGATTTTCTGTAGGTATGTAATGTATGGCATTACTGCCACAGTTTATATTAGGTTCGTTCCAGGACGCTTGATTTCATGAATTCTTTCCGTGCAGTCGCTCTGCGCGGGCCTTAGCAGGCTGTGAAGCCTTCATGGACCGTTTTACCCGCCTCGAGTTCCAACGCCCCAAGTTCCAGCACCCCGAGTTCTTGAACTGGCACATGAACTTCTTGCTACAAACGGAGGGCAGGGTTATGAACTGAAAACTCGAAGATAACCTTGCTGACGTGTATAACCTCCCCAAAATTTTCAAATCAAGAGCGTTCTTTGGGAACGGTAATTCGTTCGCAAAGTGCAGAGCGTGGATTTGAAGAGTGCAGAGTGAAGAATAAAAGTCTTCAGGAATGGGCCCCACCTTCTCACGGGAATAAAAATTATTGTTGCTTGCATTTTGTTATAGTATTTTAGTAGGAAGGTTCCTAGTCCAGGCGTTCAAGCGGTTCAGTTGATTAACCTTTTCCCGACGATTGACGACATATGTCATTACAGAGCGCTGTGCGTGGGTTGACGATAGATCGCAAATGCCGTTACGAGGATCGAGGGACCAGCCGACGATTGATGACAAATGTCATTTCTCGCTCCCTGTCGGCATCTTTGCGATGTTTTCTGTTCTACTTGTTTCAAATAAATCCCACTAGAGTTCATTAGTATTCTCAATGATGTTTCTACATGTTTCAAATAAATGCCAATAGAGTTCGTGAGTATTCCACCCATCTTCCCTGGTTGTATTCCGCTGGTGGCATCTGGCTCCGTACCTTCCTCGCCTCAAATCTCTTTGTTTACAAAGCTGTAAACGAAGATTTCGATTTATTTCTGTCTTCGGACGGCGTGATTCCGTCTGATAGTGATGAAGACGTCCCTTGTTTTGCACCGTTTCGTGGGTACTTTGCTGAGGAAGATGTGACCAAATTCCAAGATTTTCTTGGCCTTCATTCTCTGGATGAATGTATTACTATTGAATAAAATATAAAACATTTGAATAAATTTGTTGGGGTAATTTTTTGCAATTTTCCTGAAACTTGCTTATTATACCTAGAAAAAGATATAAAAATAATGTTCTTCTATGTACAACTTTGGTTCCATTGGATTCAACATCTAAAATTCCATCAGAATCCGTTCAAAGACAAACTTTATTCCCAACACTTGAAAGCCAAACTAATAAAGTTTGGAGCGATGCGCGGGAGGCGTCGAGACTCGGAAATCCTTCGTCGGGACGAACACAGCTGCGTGCGAACCGCTTCGTCGCTTGGCCACAGAGCGGACGCGCGTAGGCTCGTCGGGAAAAGGTTAACCGAAAAGTGCATGAACTCATCACCACCACTTCAGTTCTCGCACTAAATAGTACATGTCCTATTGTTGGCGCTGGAACGAACCTATTGTTAATATTATGGCCAACCCCTAGAGCCACCCATGGCTGTGGCAGCCACGCATCAGTGGCTTGAAAAAGGCTAAGGAGCCTATGGCGTCGAGGGTTAATACCTTAGTTGCAAAGTTTGGTTTTTGTTCAGATGTATGAATTATGTTCGAACTCTCCCTATAACTTTAACCTTTGTAAGTAACAAGTTGATATACATTTGGTTTACGCAGAAAAGTCTCAACCCCGCACTTCCTGAAGATCTGGCCCTCAGTTTCTACATCCAGAGCCACAAACTGGTGTTCGCCGTCTACCAGCTCTGCTCGTTGCAAGGGACTATGAAGTATGAGACGCTTCATTCCGAGGCTTCTGTCCCCTGGCTCAACGAAGTCCTTGTCCTCTTCACTGTAGCTCTTCAACTCTGTCAGCAGCTCAAAGATAAGGTAGGTACATACCACAGTGAAAACTGCTTATTCAGATTGGCTGCTCAAATGTATATTCTTAAAGTATAACCTGAGTAGGTTTATTGCATTTCCAAGTCAAATTGGACTCTCTCCAAACCAAGTAGGACATTTTCCAAACGAATTTCAACATTTTTCAAATCAAATTGGACATTCTCCAAACCAAGACAGCCTTTTGCAAAATTATATAAATACATATGTAGCTTTCTGCAGATTTTCTGTAAATAATATCTTTCTAATATCTCTTCAGTTGTTCTCTAATTGGTTAAATAAAAATGTATGTAATTGAACAAAATGTAGAATTGTTGTGTCCAGTTTGATTTGGAAAATGTTGAATTTGGCTTGGACAGTGTCCAGCTTGGTTTTCGGTTTTGGAGGACAAATATATTAGTTCCTCCCAATAGTAATTAAATTATTTCCACTGCCTTGTTAGGCTCCAAAAACCCGAGATTTATTTCTCGTTACTACGAGTATTTGTTTAAATACTTTTGGCATAATATACTTATTCCTCTACACAGCGTGCCACTTCATTCTGCTCTCTGTTTTTGTGTGTGTGTAGTGAGGGTGATAACCACTTTGGGATTAGGAACAGAAAAGGCAATTCCTATCAAATTTGCTTTCGATTTTTCTCAAGTCTTGTGATTAACACCTTGATACTACATGTAATTATTCAGAGAGATTGGCAAGAATTTTAGGGGTCTTTGGATGACATTGAGTAGCTGACCATTGTAACGGATCTTTGTACCAATGGTGAATGGGGTATTTCATTGAACAGAAAAATTAGACGATTTTTGGAATATTATAGTTCAAGTAACAGTGAGAAGGACGTAGAGTGTGGGAGAAGGTGATAATTATGTAATATAAGGAAATGTGAAATAAAGATATCGGATGGTGAAAAAGCGTGGGTCCTATGTCTACATCACGGCCAGGATGTGTGTGTGCATGCGTAAAAGTGTCCACTCATTCTTTCTAACGTTACTTTATGGTTAAAGAGTGGTAGTGTAGAGGAAATTTCAGCTTTTATATTTGCTTTATTCGGACACAGTCCTGGTCCAGTCCAGGATGGAACTGCATTCTGAAAATGAGGGGATAGAACCGTCCAGGATTGATTCCAGAACTGTGTCTGTCCGAACGCGTGCTGATGATTCTGAACGGATAAGCTGAAGCATTGTAACCTTCCACACAAATTGAAGGTAGAAGCATGGAGTGCGCATGTGCAGGATCAGCAGCCCTAAAAAAATCCAGGACTGTTTGACCTAGTCCCGAACTGTCTGTGCAGAAGCCAACTCTCGAGGACTAATTCTGGCACTGTCCAAACGCACAAAAGGGGGCATGGCTTGGATAGAACGGTCCAGGACTGTCTGTGTAATAGTTTAAAGGCATTCATAATTTATGAAATTTACTAATCTTGCGCATGTATAACTCATTCTTGTTTTAGATAAGCGTTTTTGCTCAATACAAGGATTTCGTTGTGGGTCCCCTTCCGCCACTTCATTGCAACGTTTAAATGAAACAGCCTTCGTTTGGTTAAAAAAATCGCATGCTATCTCTTTCATAATAGCATTCAGTCACTTAAAAACTAGTCTTGTAGAGAATTAGTTTATAGTTACTATTTTATAGGTGAACAAGTTGAAAATATACTTTTCTTCTTGAATCCAGGCGTCAGCTGGTTTTGGCTCGATGAATGTTGGTTGTGTACATCTAGAGAGTTTCGTGTACTTAAGAGTTGCCATCTTTATTATTCAAATGCCCAAAAAAAAGCCAGTTGGTGCTCTGCTTGGTTCCACATTCTGCCACTAGTGCTGCTGTTGACAATTCCATGTCCACTGTGGAGTTCTGAGCAACAAATGACTGATGTTGGATCATAGTGACCTGTCTCAGTTTCAGTGGCATCAGCCTGGACTACCTGCGAAACTATTGCAGTTTTTCTCATTGCATTTGTTGAACGAATGATTATAATTTGATATAAAAATGTCGACAACCCTTGCAGAGGTGAGAACTCTGCTTCCTGTTTTCGAATAATTATTTTATTCTCCCATACAGTAGATAACTCTCTGGATATACCTCATCCGAGCTATCAACTAGCAATTTGTCCAAATTTTAAGTGAACGGGTTTTCAATGACTACTAGTGTTACCACTTTTTCCCCACAATCACTTTCATCACAGAGCTTGGTTCGTTGCCGTCGCCTGAGTTTCTGATCTGTTTGAATCTTTTTTTTCCTGGAAATTGAATATTTTATTTTAGTGGTACCTATTGGATTATCGTGTCATAGAATTAATATTTATATTCAACTAAGGTGTATTCAGTATTATGAAAACTATTAGGTATAGTCTCAATGTAATTGTAAGGTTTTTTTCTGTTGATGAGGTAATTTCGATCATTTTTTTTCTTTACCAAATTATACAGTAGGTACACAACATTTTTTGGATGGATGCTCATCAAGTGCTTTGTACCTAAAACTTATATCTTCCATACATACCGTTTCATTTGGCCATAATAGCCTACATAAATATAATATTGATATTAAGAATTTGTTAGGTATTCTTTTCTAGCTGTCAGATATCTTGAAGCCGTTAGGGATAAGGGGGCTGCTTGGAATCAACTGTCTTCTACTGCTGCCCAAATTACCGGAATTTAGACTTCTATTTATAGGTACTTCAACATGTCACAAATAAATTGACGAGGGAATATTTGTAAATTCAAGAACATGGTATTTCAAAATGACTATTACCTACTGTAGCTACATAATATGCAGCTACATGCTGGAAGGCATTGGTTCAATACGCTAGTGCAGCACTCACCGCCAAAACACTTCTCTACCCTTTTATAAACTCTGACGATCGAAATAACTCCTTGCAGAAAAAAGCTGTATCCCGATGAAAAACGTTGGCGTACCTAAACCTATTTTATTGGGCTGCCATACTATTTCTTAAGAACCCACTATCTACTGCGTACTCTGCCATTGAGAATCAACTGGGTTTCGTTTCCCTGTATTTATTAGGTAGGTGAATTTATTATAATTTTAATTTGTCTTGTCCTTCTTCTCGATTACGTCCAACAAATTCAAATCTTCTATCATCTTTACACGCATCAACTACGCACGAAACTGGAGTGTTGGTAACCGGAGGAAAAATAAAAGCGAAACGAAACAGTGAACTATGTTACAGCGGAGCAACCCTAACCATCTAATTTTTGTCTTACTTTTTACAATATCGACCATCCTGCTTTATATTGGGCGATGAAGTACTGTCGTGGAAGTTGTGTTAGGATGTTGAATACATACTTACGTAGATTCTGGTTTGATTTGTTGGATTACATGATCGACCTTCTCTACGAATAAAATGTTGTTTCATCGCGAGTGATGTAGTTTGCTCTATCTGCAAGTTGTGTTCATTACATAGATAGATGGTTTGTTCTAAGATTAAATTAACATTTTCCAGCAGGAATGATTTTATTAATATAAATGGGCTTCTGATTCTTTTTCATGGTACCAGTAAGTGGATCGCTAATGATTGAATGTTTTCCAAGTTTGTGTTACCTAAATGTTATTTTTCTCGTTGAAAACGAACTAAGTTTAGTACCAGTGTAATATGTTTCTCTAATTCAGGGCTTTATTTTGAAGGCTATTTGAATATTGGGGTTGTTCGCTCTTATAATAAATGGACGTTATTAAACGAATTGTAATACCTAATGTTTTGGAGGTAGAAATCTCGTATTCTCTAATTGATTATCATTCTTATTTCACTGATTCTGACAGTCTGCCTGCTAAATAAATAATAATTCATCAGTACCTCTACGGCAAGCAGCGATTCATATATGAATTAACAGAATATGTACCCCGTGTGCTACTTGTTACAATGAAACGAGCTGCCTGCAAAGTGCTCCTTTGCTTTTGCTAATAGTACACACTTCACTTGACGTTCAGTACACAAATGAGCCTCCGGAAAATTGTATGAGGAATGAAGATCTTTGGCACTGAACTGTACAGGGGCTGGATTCGACTCCCAGATCTCCAAGATAGTAAACAAGCACTTTACACACACCATGAACGTTGTATTATGATTGTGGGATCAGGGTCAACTAACTCATGTCAAGCTCAGTCGGTGTACATGAATAATGAATATTGATGGCGCCATGGTTACGTGAGTTTGATGGATGGAGAGTGCAAGTCTCGTACATCAGAGTACCCAACAGATAAATGTAGGAAGAGTGCATACATTTTTTAGCGTCTCTTGGACTTGCCTACTTCGCAGGGTACCCATCTAGAGGTCCTGTTTTTTCAAGGTGTAGGTAGAGTGCGGTATCCTTCTCGGCAGATAACTGGTCATTTGTTTACTGAATAGACAGTGAAGGGGAAACCTACTTGGTTAAATGTAAACTTTTTTTTAAAATTAGAAACCATTGTGATTTGACAACCCCCCATGGATTTAGGTTTATGAATAAATAGTATGGTTAAAGATGATACCTACATTAAAAAGTAAGTTAGGAAGTGTTGAGTAAAATCGTAGGAGTGGAGAGCAGTGAGGGAAAGGCTGGATGTAACAGATATGTATCTCTTTTGTGTGCGTTTCTGGCCACTGTTCCTTTTCCAACGCAAAGTCACATCAATTTGGGGGTACCTAATACTATCACCAGGACATCAAAAGTAGGTGTCCCTACTTTTGATGATGGGGGAATACCTTGGCAGGTATTCTTATTTGGGCGCTAATTTATAACCACCATTCCTTCTCCAACACAAAATCACATCAGCTTGAGTGGTACCTACTACTACCACCAGGACTGGTATCTCTACTTTTTATGATTGGGGGGAGGGGGGGATACCTTCTCCGCAGGTTTCCTTTTTGGGTGCTAATTTATAACCACTATTCCTTCTCCAAGGCAAAATCACATCAACTTGAGTGGTACCTGCTACTTTTTTTTTACTAGGGAAACAGTGGCAAAATCCTGAAAAAGACTTATGCTTTGAAGGGTCCGCACTCCGCAGCCGTGTGAGGTTTCACTCACTAAAAACCCACTAATCCTTATCCTCTTAACCTAATCCACCCCTGAATCAATTGTTCAGCATTACTTCGGAGTGGGGTCGATACTGGGCGATGTCACGCCCTCTTCTGATGTCTTCTTGCTGTATTCAGTTTATTAGTCACCTGGGGAACGGGTCGTCCAGCTTTTTTGCCTTGAGGATTCGGACTATGTAGGACACAATCCTCTCCCAGGTTCCCTGGCTGGAGATCATCTTCCCAATCACATTAGTAGGTGTGATTTCACCCTCCTGTTCTTCTAGGATCTCCTTTTCCCTGATCCATCTGTGCAGTGGAAAAATGTGTGTTTGGCGTCGTCGTTTGGTGCATTGAGTACCAGCACTTTGCAGTGTCTGCTACCTCCCTTCTGTGCAGATGGGACCGGAAGTATCCATGGGCCGACAGGAACATTGTGATGTAGAAATCCACTTCCCCGTGCCTCCTGTCAAGCCATGGGCGCACCTGTGGGATAAGCACACGGTTCCATGCCCCCCTGTCATCTGTTTCCCACTCATTTTGCCACTGCTGCAATGTTCTTTCCCTCTCCTCTTTCTTGATAAGGGATTTTGACTCTTCTGTGGATCGCCGGAGGTAGATCCGGTTCCTCTCCATTCCTAGGAGGTCGATTGGGATGGTGGCAGCAATGACCTCAACAGCAGGGAAGGAGACCGTACGATAAGCGCTTGCTATTCACAAGGCTCCCCTCCTCTGCACTGACCGCAGGTGGTCTCGGTAACTTGTAGGGGCTCAGCCCACACCTCCACTCCATATAACATGATTGCTTCTACTGTGGTCATGAGCGTCTTCCTTTTCTTTAGCGGTGGTCCACCAGTGTTTGTCATCAGCCTGCTCAGGTTTGCTGTCACTGCCACTGCCCTTTCTCATGCTCACTTGATGTGCTCCCAGAAGGTCAGCCTGCGGTCGAGGGTCACTCCCAGGTTCCTCACAGAATCGTGAAACTGGGGTACCTGCTACTACCACCAAGACTGTTGTCCTACTTCTGATGATGTGGGGGACCTTCTCCGCAGATATTCCTTTTTGGGCGCTAATTTATAACCACTATTCCTTCTCCAACGCTAAATCAAATCAACTTGAGTGGTACGTACTACTACCACCAAGACTGGTGTTCCTACTTTTGGTGATGGATGTTTGGCATCCCTGTTTGCTCTCTTAAAGAGCAAATGTACTCTGAGATAGTGTACCTGTATGGAAATGGAGGCGCAAACTCTCACCACGACTGGTCATAACCACAGGACATCTAACATTGTTGGTGCACTTGTGCTGGAAGTTTATATAAAATTAGTTGTTAAGGTTTTGTCAATTCATCTAGCCTTTTCAATCTACAGTTGGCTTTATTTTACTGTAGGTAAGTAGAAAACGTCTAACTTGAGTATAAAGTGACTAAAACTGAAGGCCCAACTCAGTTAATATGTTACAAAGTGATTAAACACTATGTATGTTCAAATTGTTACATAGTATTGATGGAATCTTCACTAAGTACCTACCAAACTGTTACTGGTAAGGAATTTGGTTGATTGATTTGAGAATTGATGTAGGAATTCTAGTGTTTCCCGTGAATTTTTGTTTTCTGGTATGAAGTTAAATTCAACATGAATCCTGTAACTCCCGCAGTTTACCTTTTACTTTTAGGCATGAATAAATAGTATAATTAGGTATCTGATGGTGTTGATAACACATGATGTATTCTGATTAATCAAATCGGTCAAGTCGTAAATTTCCGTATGTACATCCATACCTGTTTTTCCTATTGATTGCTATATATATGTGTGAATGCCCGTAATATGCAAAGCGTTGTGTTCGTTCGTTTGTTGAAAGTAACTGAAAATCGTTACATGGTAAGGCAGTTTTGATTTTATTAGTTATATGTGCGTATTGTACTATCTGTGTACCATATTTTTTGTGCTATTTACGTCAACACGAGCGTCTTGTTATTATGTAAGACAATAATAAATATTACGGGAGAGGCTGTGTGTGCATAAATTGTAATTATAACACTGTTGGAAGAAGAGCAATAAACTTTATAGCACGGTAGTGGTGCTTTCCATTCCTTGGAAAATTTGCTCGTTTGGTCACTCCGCATGACCAGAATCATATTAATCTACAACCCATTATTGCTCCTGTAATATGGAACGTTGTTATCCACTTTTGAGATTTAGAGAAAAATGAGAAAGCAGCTCAGTATGGCATCTGACAGTGAGCTGTTCCAGAGCCAGTGACATAATATTGTGTTGTCAGCTATTCTTGATGAATGCGTCTCGTCTACCAGACCCTGTCCTTGAGACTTTGTGCTTGACGGGTGAAGAATAGAAATGGACATTTTGGTCGTAAAACAACAAGGAATTGGTCCTTATTGTAACGTCACATTGGTACTGTTCCAAGCGTTATTTTGCCTATCGCTGGATCCAATATTTGGCTGAAATAATATTGGTTTTGGGTTGGTTAGTCACACTGATCATTCCGCATGTGTTTCACGTTTTTATTATTAAAGTTAACATGGTGTTGAGTTACCGCACTAGAAAAAAATACACAATTGTAATCGAAAAATAAATTGCGACAAGGAACACTTCGAAAAACTATGGAAAAATTTACCACAGCGAATACTCGTTGGCGCCTCAAGACGTGAACAAACCTTGTCAACTAACGTTAAAAAAGTACAGTTTGAGTGATTCGACTTGGTACCTTTTCTTTTTCTTTACAGTTCAACTAACTTAATTGTAAGCAAAATAGTTATGAGAGTAGGAGGCACCTATTGATTTTTCTAAACATTCACAACACTGTACAATCTTTATCTACACAACTCTGGATGGAGCTACATAAAGGGAAGACAACCAACACTGGGATGAAATGGAAATATCGAATAAGACTGGCAAAATCTACTGTTTTATCAGCAACCAACAGTTGCATTCTGGCTTATTCCATGAGTGCTACGTCGAACCTCGGACTGAGGAGTGTCTCGGGACAGCTGGATGTTAAGCATAGGTGCCAACTTTTATTTTCTTCTGTTTACAAAGTCCTATTTACAAAGTTGCTGCGTCCCCTGGCCCAGGTGTGACTGAAGGGTTATGTTCGATCGTTCGGTTATCAAGGCATCATGCTCTAATGCTTTCTTTGATTGTAGGTAGTTTGAAGTGGCTCCATAAAATAATTCTATTTTCTTCCAAGGTTTCATTCCTTCACGTCTGAGTAATCCGCAAGTTTTTTTGTTTCATATTTTATTCATCACTAGCATTATTATAATCCACTTTAGTTCTATTTCGTTCCAAAAGAAAACACGGACCACATTCGTCAAGACACACACTATACCAAAATCGTTAAGAAAGCTTTAAAAAGCAAAATGTGAGTGGATTTCTTGATTTTGGAGTACTAAAATGTTTATTCTCTTCGAAAGTGATCACTGGTCTTCTGCAAACTTGGTTGACTTGGAAGCAAAACAAATAAGTACATATACCTATTTGTGCTATACACCTACTAGGTATCTACCACAAGAATAGAACAATTAAAATTAATTGATTGATAATTTCAGTAGGTACCTACTCAATATTATTGAAATGAGTGTGTAGGTAGTAAGGGTAGTACAGCGCTTCTGCTAGGTGCCTACACTAAGAACGGTTCTTCTAAATCATGGGATGAAACAGTGACAAACGGTCAAGCATTCAGCACCATGGAACAGATACGACAGCGGTACTGGCGGACTCTTCACGTAACAGCTTAACATTAGGCTGTCCCGAGACTCCTCTCAACCGAGTTGCAAAAAGTAAAATTTATGGGAAACTAGTTCAATATGAGATATATGTATATGACTCTCAAACTCTGCTGCTGTGATGAGCGGAACTGTTTCCTGAAGAATTGGAAATCGCGAAAGATCTGAATGATTGAAATAAATAGTTTCCTATTTATATTTCTGGCTCCGGAGAAGCCATTTGTTGCTTATAGCAGTTTGGGCTGTTACAAATTCTAAACGCATTAATCAAAGTTCCAAAATAAATTTGAGCATGAACACGGAAGCCCCATAAAAAGAACACCAGTTGAGCAACCTCCATCCATGGATATTGGAATCGTATCATGTGGAAGAACAGAAATGCATTCTGTGGATGTCAAAAGAACTGAAGACACATAATAGAGGGTATGGCACCAAGAAAGAACTAACCATTCTAATGACAGTGATGGAACAATTCCAAAATCCTGCTCATGTTCCAACTAAAGCAGAACACTACAAGTCATGAATATCGCTGAACCTTTGGAACAAGAACGTTACAAGGAATACATTTCCATTTGTGATGTTCTGTGGGACCATACTAGCCATACTGTGGATGATAAAATGGTACTCAAGTATCCATTTAGAACTGCTGCAAGGGAAGTTTTCATTGGTCCTCCAATATCTGTAGCAAAAACCTCTAGAATACTCCGTACTATGGGTGAAACGTTCTCTGGAACAGTAACTATGGATATTGGAATAGTTCTGAAATATCCTTCTGAAACTGTTCCATGAAGAGTTTTATTAGTCGTACTAGAGCCCAGACCTCTAAAGTCTGTATGTTAACAGTTTATGTGAACAGTGACTGTAACACATTTTTCAGCCCTGTCCCTATACTGTATGAGTGAGGAGGCGACTTGAGTCCTTTTCTCGCACGAAGTGCAGGAGGCTATCGTCCTTCAGTTCTACGGTCTAGAAGGGATCGAGGGTGCCCTTTCCGGACTGCTACAGTGGGACAACTGCAAAGAGTATCATGTCTTTAAGGTAGTACCTCAGGGGGCAGTGGCTGGTGAGGAGATCAGTAATGGGTCCTTACGGCTCAAGGTTGGAAGAGCTCTTCTTAGAGAACCGCTTGGCTTGCAGTGTTAGGTCAGTGTGCAGTGCTCATGGTGTCTTCCCACTTCTTTGATGGTGAAGCTCCGTGTGATACCAAGCTGGGGCTCGGGACCAGTTGGACTTGATATTGATGCCTCCTCGTTGACCTCAATACCCTCATGTCCAGGCACCCATGGCAACGTCAGCTTGTTGCTGCATGCAGCCGTTTTGAGAGAGTTATGGCAACTCTAGACCAGCTTGGATTTTATGGAGCAGGTAGATAGTGCCCCTAGAGCAGCCTGAATGATAAGATATAGATTCCAGCACCCTCAAGTCGTTCCCTAGGGATCTCCTGTGTACAGATTTCTACTGAATGGGTTTCCACCCACTATGTTCATTAGATCCGTTTTGAAATATTCATGTATTGGGGAACCCCTCGAAGGGAAGGGGTTCCATCAATCCTCCCGTAACTTGGGGCCAAACCTCTAAAACCAAACACTGCAACTTTGAGGCCAAACTGCTTACTGGAACAGTAAATGTGAAAATTAGGATAGCCTACTGAAGCACCGTCCCAACTGAAACAGGAGTCGGTTACGTAAGGCACTGGGAATGGTTATAACCAGTTATGCTAATTGTTATATCGAGTTTTCTCGAGTTTTGGTCAGTTGAATGAAAATCCGTTCTTTGGGCATCGTGTCGTCAAGGGGCTGACCCAGAGAGGGTATTGGGGGGGGGGGGGGGGGCTTTATCCGAAATATACACTGGATAAAATGACCTTTGAGGTTCATTCGATGCCAACAATAGTACACTTACTACTGAGTAGTGAAGTATTTTGCATTGTGCCAATGACACTAATTATTACCATGTTGTAGTACAGACTGGTACTTCATAAAACATTTACTGTAGAGAGAAAGTGTAAAGATTTTATTTAAAATAATGCACTTCGGTATTGATTTAAAATACCAAACTATACCCACATAAAATCCTCATTTTGGGTTTGGATTTTTTCAAACATTTTCTGGTTAGCCCCCTCCCCCCATCCAAACCCTGGATCCGCCATTGCACATGTCTGATACATTTTTCAGCTCATCCATTATAAGTTGGGTAGGTACCTACACAATATGGTAGACTCAAGTTTAAAGCCTTGGTAATGATGACAGAAATACATCGAAATGTCCGTCTAACTTTTACTTACGACCAAATCTCAAGACAACCATGAACAACATAGAAGGTAAAACGAAAGTCCGCAACCCTCGACTTATTTAGTTTTGGGTCCAGCATTAACTTTTAATATGGATAATTCAAAACTTTTTCAAGATCAATATTTTTGGTTAAAAGGAAAGTTTGTCGTTCGTTCAGTCAAACATTGACAGCTTGACATCATTTAAAGAAACATGAGATTCGCTCTTCATGAATAGATCCAATAACAATTTATCATCTACACATCTCATGGAATGACTCGAACACCGCAGCCACCATGGACTTTCCCACATACCAGTACATATTGTAATTTTACTACGAGTGGAAGCCTTCAGTTAATAGGCGCCTCATCCATGATCTCACTAACAAGGGTCATTTGCACATAACTACTTCAAGTTGAAACTCAACGAAATCAACCCTTGTATTTTTCAACGAATAAACCAAAATACAGGTTGACCTACAGGAAACTGAAGTTTTTCAAATGAGTTGAACTCAGTCGATTTTCAAGGAAAAATCGTTTTATTTTTACAGAACGAAATGTTAATATCTACCGTTTAATATAGTCAAGTACGGGCCTGGTGGCTTCCTCTTCAAATTAGTCCCTGTTGTTCTCAAAGTCTGATTTGAGCATTTGAGGATGGTACTGCGGATAGGGACTGCGTCATTCTGACCAATATTGAAATGGCTGAGGAAAATCTACTGTATTGTAATGACAGATTCGCCATTCCTAATATAGGTCTCAAAAGTGAACATGGGGTGGGGTGGGGGGGTCCACTGCTCCGTTGTAACTGAAACGGTACGTCCACGAGGACAATCACACCTCCTCCACCTTCCTACCCCAACTAACGGCTTCGTACTAGCCATTTGAAAAACGTCAGTTTCCTGTATGTCACCCTGTACTTGCGTCACTAATCATGAGTGAGTTTCCACCGAACACAGTAACTGCATTGAGCACGATCCTTGAAAACTACAAATAGCAGTTCCTTGTTGATTTAAATGAAAACTCAAGAGGTTATCGGTTGATTTAATCTAAGGAGCAAGACAACACACAATATCCAGTGCTCCCTTCCTGTAGTACTTATCCCTAATTACTATCAAATAGCCTCGAACGTTCTCCTCCATTCCTGGTCTTTTAAAATTTGACACAAAAAGGTCAATAATTTTTTAAATAATAATCACACTGAACAGTCTCCAACTAATAATAATCGCACCAAAATTCGTGGTTCGTAATTCGCTTTTTTTTTGTCAGTACACTTTCTATCAGTACAAGAGTTGGCAGTATCTACGGCTATGAAAAGTACCCACCCATGGGGTTTAAATCGGCTGATGTCAAGAGTACCTGGTGATTGGTGGGCCAGGTCATGATTCTGAAGTCCGGGGAGTCGGACTAACCTGTGGTCGATTCGTTCAAGTAGGTACCTTTGGCTACATCACTGACAAGTCTGGTGGGTGTGAGCAAGATATTGACAGGCAGATATCACAAGCAAGGGGAGCGAAAGCCCTTCCTCCACTATCAACAACAGTGGAGGGTACCTTTACATAATATGACAAAGAGCTATGGCCTCTGACGCAAAGAAATAAGCAGTGGCTCAATAATTCAGTTGATACGGATGGCTTGAGGAGCGGCCATATATCGAGACTGGAAAGGGATGAAGAGGTGCGTGCAAGAGCAAAATGAGCCAGTTGTTGCTCGTGGTATGGGCATGTCTGGCATATAGATGGTCCAGCAGGGTCGTCCAGAAGGAAGATGTAAGAAGGGGCAAGGATGTAAGAAGCAGAGGATCAGCCAGAGATCAGCGCTATCAGTTGACTTGATCTTGCTGAGGACCCTTGGCATGACAGGCTATAACAGTGCAGCCCTTGACAAGGAGAAAAGCTCCCAAAAAGTGAGTAAGGAAATTCTAATTATTGGGGAAAATACAATAACTGAACGCCGAAAAAATGTCTGTTACATTTTTAAAAAACTCAGTTTAGTGTCAACATCCTCTACAAAGTCTCCTCTATAATGAAGACAAAAACCAAAATTTACCACTTATGACGAATGTCATGACGACGGTAGAGGTGGAAACTGCGTTCGCCATTGCAAAGAAAAACCGTCTATATTACTGATTATAACAAGCGCTCAAGCGCCGCGCCTGCCATTTACCGTTGCTATAATTTAAATGGTCCCTTTCTGTGGAGGGGGCAACGTTTTGGACGTCTTTCCCCTCTCCCTTAGGTCTGCCATAACCTCGACCTCTTTTAGATCTGGTACTTTTGACCTGATCTAATTGAACGACTTTACCAAGCCAGTACACCCTTTTGCTCTACCTTACGATTTTTCTTATTTCCCCACTTTATGCTCTTTCTCTACTTATACTTTGTTTTGTTCTTCTAATTTGCTTTATTTCATGTTTCGCCGTCATCTGTGATTTCATATTATCGATTCTTCTACCGTGTACCTCGTTGAGACACTAGTCTCCTGTACATTGACAAATAAATAAATAAAATGGTGAAAAAAAGTCTATTAAATCAGAGCCACTGGTTCTCCATTCATATGGTTTTGCAAACGTTTTTCAGCTCTCCTGTAAAATTTCAGAAATGTAACAAACTGTTTTTCGGCATTGGAAAAAAAACTCATCTTAATCTGTAATTAACGAAAAAAATTATGTGGGTAGGTACTTCTCATTATTCCATCAGACTTCACTTATGGTGGCAGGAACCTCGAATGATTCAAATTCGAAATAGAAAGCTATCATGTGGCTTTTCAACCTCTATGTCGAAATCTCCCAAGTAATTGTGTGTGCTCCTACTTCGGTTCACGACGGTTTCCCATAAAATAAATGCCTGAATAGTTCGGTTACTGATGTAGGGTTCACGTCCGATAGGTAGCTGAGGCACTCTATTTCAATAAATCACACCGCAACCTCTTGCAAAGAATGAAAAACCAAAAATTCCATTTCCAGTTTTCATTTTACATACTTAATTCTACGGGGAAAACTGTACAACAGCATTTCAAAAACTAAGTAAGCATACCCTGTAATCTCGCACGTCAAAAATCTACTTGAAACTTTTTACAGTTAGTCTAACAGTCTTCTAACGATTGGTAAACACGTCGACAACAAAAATGATCACAAAATAAAAAACATTTTAATTTTCGACTTGTACACAAGGGATGATAAATATACTTACAGATAATCTCCTCTCAGCTTCGTCTAGAGGCTCCAACAGAACTCACAAATTTTTTACATCAATATACTAAGATTCTAAACCAAAAATTGAAAACAAAAACAATTTAATAAAATGGAAGAGAGGATGCAGCACGAGAATTGATAGTACAAACAACAAACAAAAATGAATTCAAGCTTGGACAAATGATGCATTGTGTGACTATAGTGAGACACTCAGTGAGAAATTTTTTCGAAAAAATCATACCATTTCACTCTTAGGTGAATTGTTGAAGACTGGAAGAACCAAAGGAAAGTTTTGAGATCTGAACCGTGGTATGACATAAAAATGTTGAACGGATCCTTGAACACAACGCACATTCGAAAACGTGTGAGAGCACACAACTAGTTCAGCATCGATAGGACGGAGTTCAGCAGAGCAGGCAGGGATTTTAGTCTTGTCGAAGCACTTCTAACAACGCATCTACGTTAGAAGTCACTATTAAGGTCCAAAAGGAATTATGGCTATTCGGGAAAACAAAACTTGTATGGTACTGGAAACAAGTGGTAGGTAGTTAACTTGGAAGTCTGGGTTACAGAAACCTTGAAAAGCATGCTCTGGCTGAACTCACGATAATTTTGTAGGTAATAAACCAACAATAATTTTTTTCAAATCCATTCAAAATTGGCTGTATGGTGAATTTTACACACCTGGCCATTAATCACAAACCGTGCGATATTTTTATTTCAATAGAGGATTTCTAATACCGTTGTCACAATTTGTTACAACAAATAATTACACCAAAACGTAAGTAATAAAAAACCTAACTTTACAGTAAAATTACACTCTCGAGAAAATATAGAAAATCGGGTGAGGGAGCGTGGATTATGGCACTTACTTTTCTTACCCCAGCACCGTAAGGGCGATGCTCAGTATAGTCTGGACGGTTAAGGTTGCAGCATGACAGTACATTCATTTGTACGCACACAAGGTTTTAAGTTTGGGGACTTCCTGCCAGATTCGGTTGGTTTTACAATAGAAGAGGGATAGCAATAGGGAAAGTATCTGCGTCATACCAAAGCTGTCAGTTTGGAAATGGAGAACAATAAACTATAGATTTACTCCGCTGAGTGCAGCATAACCGGTTGGTTAATGGATGAAAATGGCAACCCAACATAAAAATTTGAGTAACTTGATGGAAATTTGTTACAGGTTCAATCCAGTGAGAAACACAATCCCTATTTTCATAACCCGAATCACTGGTTTCTGCGTCAAAACAGATGTTTTATTCACTCAAACAAACATCTTCTTAGGTAAATGTACAACAAACGCCTTCTCAGCTCAATTCTCGGTTGTTTATCGCAACAGCAACCGTTCAGAATAAACCGAGCCCAAGGGGAGTATTTTATTTTAGCCTAATGAAATGGTTGTGTTTTCAATTGGCAGAGGCTGCTGATGTGAAGGTTTTGCTGGTGAGACTGTACTCGGGATGCTGGTCAAGGAATATTTTCAGTTTGGTGGGGTAGTCGGTCATGATACCCGTCACCCCGAGGTCGTAGAGTATTTTAAACTGCGTCTCGTCATTGATGACCCACACGTACACCTGAAATGGGAACGTTTAATTAGGTAGGTAGGTTACCTACTTGTTAATCCGCATGAAAAATGATTTAAAATCAAGGAATTCCATGTTTCACTTGCGCTAATTCAAAATGTAGTAAGGCACAGGCGATTGTAAACTGGGCCAATCCGCTTACTAATTTTCGTCCTAGCAAGTAAACTGGGCCAAGAGGTTCCCGGCAGAACCTCACCCTAACAATGTAGCTGATTGCTATGGTAAACTGATTCCCTTCGCTCTAATGCCTACAGTAAACTGAGCCAACAAAGGTAAGAAGAACTGTGCAATGTGATTCGTGATGACAACATGTTTATTGTGATAGCGGTGCGTGGGCTCTGAAAACGGTGAGGCACCAAACGAGAACACAAAACCAAGCCAACAGATTTACTGATAGAATGATATTCAGCAAAGACTATCACTTTTAATCAACAGTCTTCATCCTATGAAAACGTCAGCAATTTCTACTGCAAATTAGCCACCGAATTGATGTTACAAAAATATAGTAAACTAAAATACAACAAAATAACGGCTTCGGTATTGCTTGAAGTAACTGAGATTCTCATCCAAGGGTCGTCTTCACTAACATTACATCTCAAGAGGCTTGTCTACTTGACCATGCTGAGGCCAGTATGGCTATATGGTGGAGAGTTCTGGGGAGCAGCGAGTGACTCACAAGTGAAAAGGATTCAGACATTTTAGAACAGATCACGGCTGCGCCTTGGTTTGTTCGAAATTCTACGGTGCACACTGATCGGAACATCCTCACCATCAAAGATTCCGTGCGAAGAAAATTCGAAATATTTCACGACAGAATATCCACCCCCTAATGGAACTGGCAGAGAATACGCCGCAAAGAAAGTCTGCAACATCTCAAACGAAAACGCCCAACTGACTTCCTCGACACATAAAGACCGACTGGACAATATTTGAGGACTATCATTGGATAGAAGCCTCCAAGTTTTGTTACTTCGTCTAACATTCTTCTTTCGCAACAATAATGTATTGTTTTATACATTGGCCGGTACCTACTTGAATAGAGAAGCTACTGACTGGCTAGCTAGCTATCTGTGTGTTACGACGCCGATCAATCCACAAGACCACAAAGAGCAAACAGGAAAAAACGCACGTAGGTGATACAAATACAAATCTGTCGTTGGAACAGGACAGAACACAAAATGCACGAAATTTGACGCAAAAACTGAAAACTGACAACAGACTCAACACAGAAAGCAAATGAGTTTCACGAGACAAAAACAAATCCGAAGACGAAGAACATCTCATATCGAGATGACAAATTGAATCAAAGGGATCGAATCGGTTGTGAAAAGGAACAATTTTGGAGTGGAAATCAGATTCTGGGACAGGGCCCAAAGTGGGTGAGGCGAACAACATTTTTAATCGACTGAGCATGAGTGGACTGCTTTTCTCAGTTGCCATGGGAACACTAGGTCCCAGGACCCACCTGCCAGTTTCAGGAGGCTAGGTTTCGATTTTGACTGCAGGACATCGACTACTGTCGCCTTACTCCGATAACATGCTTGGTCTATGGAGCTAACATGAAGGAACCACCATGGATGCTCTACTAGAATATTGAATATCCGTAGCCAGAGAAATCCGGCGAGTCGCTGTTGAACTTTGTGAAAAATGCTAGGTACAGTGAACGGATGGAAATTCAAATGCCAACTGAACAATGGTTGGAGTTTTTTTTTACTCCTGGTGTTTTTGGGTGCCAGAGCCGTGGCCTTATGGACGCAACACCCCTGATTTATTGCACAAGTAAAAAAATCATTTCTTGGAGTAGAAATTTGTAAATACATACCTTGAAAAGTAAACCATCAAATTTTGAGGGGGGGGGGGGGGGGGGGTAAGAATTTTTTTTTCTTGCTCGATTCCAATGGTTCATTATTGAAAATAATAAACCAAAAAAGAACAACTTATATTACTGTTAAAATTTCAATAGGCACATAGGTATTGGATTCTGTCAGTGTCAGTATACCACGCAGAACTGTGGATGGTCGCTCATTCGACTGCTCCTCTGCTTTAGTTTTAGCAACACCAGTAAGTTGCTGCCTCACAATACCTACTCTGTCAAGGGTTCATGGTTACGGTTATTCGTACGTTCTGTTATAAGGAGGTTCGCATTGACCATCTGACGATTATCCAATGGTCGGAAAGGCGTTGGGCCGTTCACAGTGATTCTCTTGACTCTTTTCTGACTGTACAGTTAGTATTAATGGCTGTTGGCAGTTTTCCTGACTATCCAAAGTCATTTTTCCGACTGTTATTCTAGTTCACAGAAAATCGGGCTGACAAGAAATGGCCATGCACTGTTTTTTCGATTCCCAACTATTACCAAACCCTTGTCAAACACTTATCAATAAGTAAAGTAACAGGCTTCAGGCTTGGGCTTTTTGTCCGACTGCCCTTCCAGTGTTGTGGACAGGATCAGCTGTACTCCAATGGGAGGATCAGAATTCGAGCTGACCATTTCGCTCAACAGCTACATGGGTCATACTTGGACTTGTCATGGCGGTACCCATCTAACCAATAACCATGCTCGAGGTATCATAACTTGGGTGATCAGATGGGAACCAGTTTATTCTACCTGATCAGGCTGTTGGGTTTTTATCAATATGGATCATGGATGGTTTCTTACGGTTTTCTAGGAGTCAGCTAGCCATCATAAAAAGCCAGCGCGAACAAACCTACTGAGTACTGAGCTCTAATCATCACCCAGGAGCCCTTACAGTCACTTACAGGTGATCTGACTATGAAGGGCCACAAAACGCTTCTTGATTTTGAAATTATCAAGTTCAATAACCATGCTCCCACGCTGGCTAACGACTTTTCAGGGGGATTTTGGACTACCGCCTGTACCGGCAGTTACCAATCAACTGATGTTCTTATGCGTTTTGCAGACTTGGCCCAGTTTGCACTTTGCGCTGTTTACCTTTCTCAGAGTCGTTGGGTCACTTTAAATGTTAGGATTAGCCGTTAATCCCGTAACCCCTGCAGGTAGCAGGAACATTGGCCCAGTTTATATCCGCCTGAAGGTGTTTATGTAAACGTTCTTAACTACTATGGAGGATAAAGAATGAATCTATACTGTTTCAGAATAGGTCTAGGACCTACTATAGAAGTGAAACTGCCAACATGACTAGCACCACTGGGTTACCCCCGGGCCATGTAACCCAATAAGAGTCACAAGAAGTATCCATCAAGAGGTTACCATTACAATGCTCCTGACAGCGTTTTGGGGGCATCTGAAGAATGTAATGCATTTGTTTGATATTATAAGGAAGGATGCAAAACTTGTTTTGGCCAGAGAGCAACCCCGAGAAGTTTCATGTGTTCCCCTCAACGTGTTAAAAGTTCATTTTACCTGGATGCCCCTCTTCTTGAGGTGTTGAAACAGAGTTTTGTTCATCAGCAGTCTGTCGACGTAGTTGACAAAAACGGGTGACCAGAAAACGAGGAAATGGCCATCAGACTTTTTACAATGTTTCCTCCTGCGAGATCATACAAAAATTAGTTGAGTAGGTAACGACGCCAAATTGAAATAACTTAGAAGGAGGAAGTAGAAACCATGCACCATAAAATACTAGAACGGAAGTCTAGTAAGGTTAGTAGGTAAGGGCTGTTAGTATGTGCTTTAAGATAGTAGGATTGAAGTAAGTCGGTAGCACAAGCAGGGATGACGGACAGAATTATCATGTAGGTATCCACAAAGGTACTACACTCCAATTCTGGTACTGATTTTATAATCATCCGTTCTGCACGCATTTGAAAAAAACTATAAGTTGAGGGAAAATTTTTTTTATGGACAACGAAAAACATGTAAAAGAAAAATGCAATTCGAAATGCTGCTAGTGATACAACTGGTCTATCGATACGACTGGTCGACAGGCCATTTCCCATCTGCTGCCACCGGCCGGCCAATCAGAACCCCTATCCGTACAACACCACAGGCAACAGGAGGGCCCTTATTCCCCGCCTCTTTTTTGAAACTCGAGTTTCAAAGTCTCTCAGAACAGGTTCGAAGGAGGCATGCTTTCCCGATTCAGCCCTATTATCGTCTATCTCACATCACAAACTATGCAGAAAAAAATGCTAACAGAATTCATGATAGAGAACAAGCTCGTGTAACGCCATAACTATTACTGACTCACCAAGAAGGGTGGAGGTACATGGAGGGCTGGAAGATCTCTAAATGCGTTTCCTTGATAGGGAAAAACGGGAGGAGCCCCGAGTAGAAAAGGGCAATGAGTCGGACGACTTGTTTGAGCGAAAACAGCAGGTTGACTCGGGGGTTCTGAAATGGGAAGGAACACAGAGTGAATCAATCATTCTATCAACTTGTAGGTGAGGTTAAAACAAAAATGGAAGGGAGTATAACAATAGGTATTAACAATAATTTATTATGATGTAATTACAGTCAATTAAGAATATGATTTATATAAAATTGACCATCTATATATATACATAAAACGCTGCAAATTAATCCCCCTATAGAAGCCCCTTCTGCATAGATAACTGTTTTCTGTGGTCAATACCACCCTCGTGCTCCCTCCATGAAAGCCCTAGGCTGTGTTCACATGATTATACTGCCATATAGTGTGAACAGGTGAGTCGCATTAGTCTTCCATCGCGTGATAATTTCTTTCCCTTGGGAGGGGGGGAAGGTATAAACCCAGTAGGTTACCAAGTACCATGGCAGCCCTCAATAAGCGGTGTGTTGGCCTTTGACCTCTTGTCAAGGAAAAAAAAGGAAACGTAAGATGAGAATAAGGGTGTACATCCTATCATAGCTTTTCGCGAGGAATGTAGGATTTGAGGTGCATTTGCTGGATGAGTTATAGGGAGACCGACCTTTGACTCATTTTTAACCTTTAAAGTTAAAATTTGGAACACTTTCTTAATGAGCGCATATTTCTGATTTTAAAATCAACGTTCAGAAATATTTAAATTTATTAATATTTCGCAGAAATAATGATTTTTTTATATATCTGAATTTTGCCATTTTTTTAGCAATATAATAGCGGTTTTTGGAACATAGTATATTATATACGTACATAATTTATGTAAGTGTCAGAATTCATGGTTCGACTCAAGATGCCCCAGCGACGGATTTCCAAGGATAAACTTGCAAAAAAAGTAGCTTCAAACATTTATGGACCCATTGCAATAGCTTCATTTTATACAAACAGACACTAACAATATAAAAACATCGTCCGATGCTCATAATTATGGCATTCCTATAAATTTAACACAAGTAAAAAACGCTGCAAAGTCCTTGTCACATGGGTTTATTATTCTATTGGAGTTCTAGAGATTCTTGTTGGCTGTTAAATTTATTGTTTCTTTCATGTGGAATGATTGAAATAGCTATTTCTGATGATTTCCACCAATTTTGGCCCCCAAAACATGAAATAGGTACGCTTTTTTTTCTTTTTTTTTTTAGATCATCTTTGATCATTGGTAGTGGCATTTAATGGTCTTGATTCACCTGTTTACACTTTTTCCAATGTTATTATACACATTGGTGGTGATTTCAGACAGTTTTCAAGGTTTTTGACTCATAAAAAACCAATTTTGGGAGCTGAACCTTTGGTAAAACCTCAATTTCCGCGTCTCTGGTCAAAATCGACATCATATTCGGTCTTCTCGTCCCCAAAAACATGGAAAAAGATACCTCAAAAGCTCATTTTACTAACATGTTGCTAAAACGCAAAAAGTACCTATTTTTACACACATTTTCACTCATAACATCCCTGGGTATATTCCGATCGGGCTGAAAAGTTTCGGGACACAACTAGGGCCCAAATGGAGCATGTGTGCGAAAGAACGACTTTTTTAGACCGAAAATGAAGCCTGTACACGTGATACGGCGTACGGCGGACGGACATTGCATTTTTGGAATCTACGCACCTTGAAACGGAAAAGAAAAAATTTTGAGGGGGTGTTATAAAAATTTTTTGCTGAGCGAATACATAGGTGTATTATTCACAGAATAATAAACCAAAACGCTGCAAAGTCCTTGTCACAAGGGTTTATTATTCTATTGGACATACCTACAGAGATGTTGGCTGTTTATTTATTGTTTCTTTCATATAAAATAATTGAATTAGCTATTTCTGGTGGTTTCTACCAATTTTGGCCCCCAAAACACGAATAAGGTACGCTTTTGGTTTATTATTCTGTGAATAATACACCTATGTATTCGCTCAGCAAAAAATTTTTATAACACCCCCTCAAAATTTTTTCTTTTCCGTTTCAAGGTGCGTAGATTCCAAAAATGCAATGTCCGTCCGCCGTCCGCCGAACGCCGTACGCCGTCCGCCGTACGCCGTATCACGTGTACAGGCTTCATTTTCGGTCTAAAAAAGTCGTTCTTTCGCACACATGCTCCATTTGGGCCCTAGTTGTGTCCCGAAACTTTTCAGCTCGATCGGAATATACCCAGGGGTGTTATGAGTGAAAATGTGTATAAAAATAGGTACTTTTTGCGTTTTAACAACATGTTAGTAACATGAGCTTTTGAGGTATCTTTTTCCATGTTTTTGAGGACGAGAAGACCGAATATGAAGTCGATTTTGACCAAAGACGCGGAAATTGAGGTTTTACCAAAGGTTCAGCTCCCAAAATTGTTTTCTTATGAGTCAAAAACCTGGAAAACTGTCTGAAATCACCATCAATGTGTACAATAACATTGGAAAAAGTGTAAACAGGTGAATCAAGACCATTAAATGCCACTACCAATGATCAAAGATGATCTTAAAAAAAAAAAAAGAAAAAAGCGTACCTCTTTCATGTTTTGGGGGCCAAAATTGGTGGAAATCATCAGGAATAGCTATTTCAATCATTCCACATGAAAGAAACAATACATTTAACAGCCAACAAAAATCTCTAGAACTCCAATAGAATAATAAACCCATGTGACAAGGACTTTGCAGCGTTTTTTTTTTGGTTATAAATTATCTCTGATCATTGATAGTACCATTGAATTGTCTTGATCCACCTGTTGAAACTTTTTCCAGTGTTATTCTACAAATTGATGGTGATTTCAGACGATTTCCCAGGTTTTTGACTCATAAAAAATCAATTTCGGGAGCTGAACATCTGGTAGAACCTCAATTTTCTACTCATTGGTCAAAATCGACTTCATATTCGGTCTTCTCGTCCCCCAAAACATGACAAACGATACCTTAAAAGCTCATGTTACTAACATGTTGTTAAAACGCAAAAAGTACCTATTTTTACACACATTTTCACTCATAACACCCCAGGGTATATTCCGATCGGGCTGAAAAGTTTCGGGACACAACTAGGGCCCAAATGGAGCATGTGTGCGAAAGAACGAATTTTTTAGACCGAAAATGAAGCCTGTACACGTGATACGGCGGACGGCGGACGGACATTGCATTTTTGGAATCTACGCACCTTGAAACGGAAAAGTAAAAATTTTGAGGGGGTGTTATAAAAATTTTTTGCTGAGCGAATACATAGGTGTATTATTCACAGAATAATAAACCAAAAGAGTCAGTAGTGTGAAGCCTCACAACAGTCATTATAATGAACAGTAGTTCCAAATTTTTAACAGTGATAAAAGGCTTGTTTCTTAGCTCTTTCCTTCTTCTCAAATTCATTCCTCTCTGAGAAGTCCAGTATCACTCTCTCCTCCTACCTCGTTCCACACCCTCATTTTCAACGCTTTGTTTGAAAATTCGTTGGGCCTGTGGTACCACAGAATGGGACGACTCTCAACAATGATGATACATTTGTCAGTGTCTAAGAACGACATGGCAAAATGAATGGAAACATCGAGCCAATACTAATGCGAGACAAGCACAAATCTCTCAATGTGAACAGAGCTCCACTACCAGCCGAGTACTGCTGGACTGAAGGCAATCTTGGGGCAGACTCGAGACAGCACGTACCAGAGGTCTCACTCGCGGAATAACGCGACTAGACCATAAGAGCAGTCCCAACCTTGGATTTTGAATGTAACAGTGTGAACAAGTCTCAGAGATTCAAGCTCATTTTGTAGGACCCTGGCTCCCCACTAGACTAACGTAGGTTATCTACCTTAGACGTATCTAATAAAAGACTATCGTGTGAACACAACCTAAATCGAGTCCAGGTGGTACCAACTCAGGTAGGCGGTGCCCGACTTAATTCTAGCCTACAATCACTGTCAAATCAACATTATGTAGAATTCACATACCTAGTCCTAGATTAATATTATTTATAATGTTTCTGTTCGGGGCGCATGAAGTGACTTAAACCAGAACTAATAAGCTTGTAATCGTGGCAGCACTATGACTGTACTGGTGAGTTCATCAGGGTCTAATTTACTTGTACAACTGTGCATTTGTGTGAGCTACACAACTGTTTCGTTATTTTCTTTGGATTACAATTATATTGCAGTAGTCGCTTTATTTATCGTGAACACAGGATAAAACAGTTTCCTAATATATCAATCCTAATAAATTATATTAAAACGCTATCGGATACTGACCTGCTACGCTATGAAACGAAAATTCGTATTTGTGGAGGGGTCGACACTTTGCTCGAGGTGGGGAACGATGTAATGAACATCTCGAATCTGATGGGGGAAGATTTACGTAAAGACTTGTAAAGACTTATCTAATGCTCGGGTGCGATTGCTTCAAAGTGAAGCAACTGAAAAGCGCTTGAAGCACGTGATTTTTTGACACCAAGGCTTACAAAGAACGTCACGTGGCAATCCACATCAATTTTTGGCCTTTGGAAAGGTTAGTAGAAACTCGAATGCCTACTTCTAAGATCCTTAGCTCGCATTTGTTTTTTTTTGAGTTAGAACTCCTCGGCAAATAGTAGAACCTAGAACACCTAGGAAATTACTGAACCTACAGTATATCAACAGAATCCTCAGTTCGAAAATAGTCTCCCCAGGGAGGAATCCCTGCTAAGCCATCTCTCACCAATCAGCCCACTTCAATTTTTCGTGCAGGTATTTATTTTTTGACTATGGGTATCTCTACTCGGCCGACTTGGATGTTTATGGTTTCCAAGGTTCAGGGGGTTCTAAGGGGGTGAGGGTCCTCTACTTTGCTCGATTTTTCCTAAGGTTTTCGTTTGATCACTCAAATGATTTAAGATCGATGACAGGCCAAACAGTTTTACACTCCCTTCTTGCTGCCATTGTCTCGAACAGTACATTGTGCATAATACATGGACATTGTGTTTGCACTTCACAAAACAGAAATATCTGAGTGAAATCCGTTAGTTTCCTGACAGACTTTCATCCAACCAAGGTTGAATAACAAAGCTGACCTGGAACTGAATGGCGGATGTCCCAGTTTCAGCTGTTACCTACCTCCTGCTGGCCGATCATGCCGTCATGTCAATTCCACCTATTGGTGCTAGCCGAGCAATCACAGTTTTATAGATATGCAATGGATTAAATAATTCTATTAATTATTTGTTGTTATTAGAGGGTTTTTGCAACACACTCACGACGAAACAAAAGCAGTGCTGCGCATGCGCACTTAAGACACTGAATAGTTTGACGAACAGTGACGACGAAAAATACCGGGATCTCACGGTGTCAGCTTTCGTTGTGTTGAGATGAAGAAACGTAATTACCTACCTTCTTCTGTTTTCCTTGGAAAATAAAAATGTCGAGCGTCATATTCACAGCTGCTTCTTGGCGTCTTTCTATGTTAATGCAGACTTGACGCCATGTATGGACATATATTTGTATTAACCACGGAGTAAAATGGATGAAAGAGAGGTTAACATAACGTTAGCGTGACTTCACCAGCCGGTAGATGCCAAAGCTGAACGAAAACTGAACCGAAAAAGGTTAGCATCTGGCTTCGGTCGCCCTATCCGCCATTTCTGTTTCGGTGTCGTTTTCCGTTTCGTTTCGGTACGAGGGTGTTGCAAAAACTCTCTATTAATGAATGAAGCATCACGTTTGTTCAAGTTACAAAAGTATGCCCAGCCTCAAAATCCAAAATTACCGTCATTCTTCAAATGAAATAATATCGCAGAACAACCAACTCGATTTCATACAACCAGGCGTGATTATAATCAGCGGTTCCCTAGCAATGATATCTGGGCTGGATGTATACCTTTTCATTCACACGTTGACGAAGCTTTTCGGAACCACAGATGGGCGTATAATGCTCCCGGTGGCCTCAAAAAATCATCTAAAAACAATACTGTTCTACCTAGAGTTTTTAAGCTACAGCGTTTTGGACATTTCAACAACTATCTTTCACTCCTTAGAGATGACTGACAGCAACGAGCTTCGTTCATTAATTTTGCTTCATGGTAACTAAGGAAAGTGCAAGTACTGCGTAGGGCCAGCAATTTTTTATTGCATTTCGGATTCTATGTACCTTGAAACAGAACCATCAAACATGAGGATTTTTTTTTAAATGCTCGATTCCCAAGGTTTGTTACTGAAAATAATAAACCCAAATGCATTTTTTTTCTTTGTCCTGTATGCGTTCCAATACCATTCATCCGATTGCAATGAAACTCTGGTGAGTTGTTGTGCGCACGCCCACGAAGGGTTCTCCGTCCGCCCTGATAAGCTGAGTGAGCTTCGACACAATTTTCTTTACTGTTTAATCTAATAGGCTCAAATTTGGAATGAAGCTTCTGTGGGACTGCTGGGTAAGGATAACCAAGTGAGTCCCCACTGCCCGAGAGCACTGCAACGAGTGAGCTCAGAGGCTAATTTTTTCCTTTTCACAACCCACGTGGGTCATATTTGGAATGGAGCTTCTGTGGACTGGTGGGTAAGAATGACAAAGCGGGTCCCTGTCGTGAGTCTTTTGGTTTATATTCTGTGAATAATACACCTATGTAATCGCTCAGCAAAAAAATTGTATAACACCCCCTCAAAATTTTTTTTTACGTTTCAAGGTGCGCAGATTCCAAAAATGCAGTGTACGTCCGCCGTATCATGCATATCTACTTCAATTTGGGTCTAAAAAATTCGTTCTTTCGCACATAGGCTCCATTTGGGCCCTAGTTGTGTCCCGAAACTTTGCAGCCCGATCGGAATATACCTACCCAAGCGCGTTATGGGTGAAAAATGGGGTTTTTGGTGTTTTGTAACATGAGCCTGTGAGTCATCGTTTTCCATGTTTTTTAGGACGAGGAGACCGAACAAGAAGTCAATTTTGACCAAAGAGTGGAAAATAGGGGTTCTAACGAAGTTTCAACCTTAAATTTATGCTACAATTTGGTCTAAAATTGTCGTTCTTCCGCACACAATTTGGGTCCCCATTTGGCTACTAGTTGTGCTCCGAAGCTCGGCAGCTCGATCAAAATACACCCACGGGTGTTACGGGAGAAAAATGGGGGTGAAAGTAGGGGTTTTCGTGGTTTGTTTGAGGTTATAGTGACCATGAGCTTGCGAGGTATGTTTCGAGGTATCGGCTAGAAGACCAAATATATAGTTGATTTCGACCAGAGTGACGAATTGAGGTTGTAACGAAGATTCAGCTCCCGAAATTCATTTTTTTATGAGCCAAAAACCTGGGAAGTTGTCTGAAATACCATAAATTTGTACAGTAACACTAGAAGTAGTTTCAACAGGTGAATCAGGACAATTAAACGACTCTATCAATGATCAAAGACAATTTGTCAAAAATAGGAGCTTATATCGTGTTTTTGGTGGCCAAAATTGGTGGAAACCATCAACAATAGCTATTTCAATAATTGCACATGAAAGAAACAATAAATTAACAGCCAACATTTCTGTAGGTACGTCAAGTCGAATAAAAACCCGTGTGACAAGGACTTTGCAGTTGTTGTTTTTTTTTTGCATTGTAACGTACAGCTAGCGCATTATAAATAGTAAGTAACCTTTCTGTAGCACTTCTCAGTGATGACATTGCTGAAGCTGCCCCAAACTGTGACATCTTCGCGGTGGAAGTCTGTGATAAGGCGGTTGATCTCGTCGACCAGGTGATCGTTATTCACCTAAACAGAGTCAGTATTGAGAATTCGGATTTTAGATAAGTTTAAATCAAATCAGGTAGTACGTAGGAACCGAAGGTAATTTGCATTAAATCATTTAATCAAGTAAACAGATAATGCACCAACCTTCACATCAATGTTGATGGGGGTACGCGGGAAGTGTTTGAACACTTCGTGAAGGAGGGGGATCCTCCTCTCTTCCTCACTTTCCGACCCTGAGAATGTGGTACCTGGTTGGGAAATAATTAGTAAATAAGGATCTACCCACTGAATGCCTACCAAATGAACTTAAATTCCGAAGATTAATAATTTTATTATGTAGTTCCACATATAGTAAGGGGCTTTATCACTTTAATCAATAAGTACATCATTCATTCCGGCTTTCATTTGTGCATGAACGCAAACCAAGTCATTAAGTAATTACCTATTTGTAACCCCGGAAATAAATAAGTGACCCTCGCGGTTTATTACGCGTTTTGCAGTTCGATTAGGTTCGCCAAGCCTGGTATAATAAAAGAATACTTTACCAAGTAAAAATTACCTGTAGTTTTAGCGAATTTTCAAAGAAAATGAAGCTATTGCAATGGGTCCAAATTTTTCAGAACATACATTTTTGAAATTTTTTACAGGCAAATCCATTTTAGAGCATCCCTAGATTTCATATACTTAAAGTGTATATATATACATGTTTATGTGTCACTCCAGACAATATCTGACCTTGGGTACATGATAAAAAATTTCAAATTTCTCCAAAATGTGCGTATTGTCAAACAAAGGGATCAGTTCGAAGGTGAGCAATTTTCAAACATTCTGAGGGGGTCAAGTTTGAGTTTTTAGGGGCCGAAAATCGGTAACAACTGCTAAAATCGCGAACAATTCATATAAAATCACTAAAAGTGGTATGGCATGGTGAGTATAGACAGAAAAATACACCTCTTCAGTTGTTTTTCATACAGAACAGGGGTCAAATTTCGATGATGAAAAATAAAAAAGTCAAATTTGACTTTTTAAGGGTGCAAAATCGGTAAAAATTGCTAGCATATAAACAATATATAATTTACGAAAAGTGTTATGGTTTCTCGCTATATCTTTTTTTTACATAATACACGAATATTTCTTTGAAAATTCGCTCTTATAGCCATGCTGCACGACTGGAATTTTTACATAGTTAGACCAAAACTAAGAAAAATTGAACTGATGATCGATCTATCATTGATTTCGATGAACCATGTTGCGGGAAGGGACCTCTAACTCCAGCTTTAGATTTGGAATCGTAATTATATTATTACATTTATTCATTATGGAGATAACTAGAGGTTGTTAGGTACCCGTGACATATCCGTCGGACGGCGAGAAGCGCCAGTCGCGGGCGCTAATTCCGTGACCTCAACTCATAACCAGAAAATCGAAAGTAATCACTTCCGTCGGCCCTGGCACCCGGTAAACAACTCGACGAATTGCAATCCGAGACGAAAGCTCTCTCCAGATATACCCGAAACGGAATCGATAGGACTTACAAACAAGGCCTCAAAGGCGCTACAGTGGGAGGGCTTTGTTGAACAGATAATTAATTTTCCCGGATTTACATCTTTTATTCACAATGACAACATACTGGGTCCGGGTTAAACAAAGAAACAACATTTGACGTACAGCTACAACTACTGGTCTATGGTAATCCGTGGATAAAGTGGAACGTTTTGGAATTTTCGTGGTAGATACTGCAGACTGAGAGCCAATTCTCACCAAATTTCAGTCGCGTCGGATGTCGAATTCCAAAAACGTTGGATACCTACCTTTTTCTTAAAAAAAATGCTCGATTCCAATGGTTCATTATTGAAAATAATAAACCAAAATACTATGAAAAAACTGCTCAGGCAAAAGTACCAGTGGACTGATGATTTCCGTATGTGGCGATCCTATATATAAGACCCTACCATCTTGAAAATACCAATACTTCCTGTCTTGTGTAATTGGCAAGTTTTTTGTTCAGAACTGCAGGTGCAACTTAGTCAAATGCATCAGATCGATTTTGCTGAAATTCGTCAGGGGCACTCCCCGAAATCCCGAACAAACCCAGAAATCATCACCACAATAAATTAGAGAGACATTCAGGAGTTGTGTATGGCAAGCATTTTGGGTAGTTGAATTCAAAGGGTATGTAACCAAGACGTGTAACTGGAATGTTTTGATGAAACTCATAAGGAGCCATCTGACAAGCTCTTAAATTGTCTTAAAAAGCTGCAGATTCGATATCAGTTACCTACTTCCGGAATTATGAGTAGGTATTCAAGTATTCCCAGTATTCCTATTCAACCTACCTGATGAACAGATCAGCAATTTGTAGAAACCGCTGAACTATTTGTCTGGAATTTAATAGGCACTGCCTACCTGGATCGAAGTCCACGGGGAGCCTGGGCTTGAGTGGAGGGAGGTCCTTGTAATCGAGATCAGAGATGTTCTTGTTGATGCCGGCCGCCCTCATGAGGTTGTTGTCGTGGCAAACGACAACCTTATGATCTTTGGTCAGCTGGCAATCCAACTCCAGCATCTCCGTTCCGATGGCCAGAGCTCTGCATCACCAGCAGAAAACGGAATTGCTTATTAGGAACTACCGAATATAAATTATTATCATTCACTAACTCCAGTAATACAATGCTACGGGTGGTCTCGCCTTTTGGTTCACGATAACTAAGAAAAGTGCAGACGGATAGAATTTTTTTAATTCCATTTTCGGATTGTATTTACTACCTTGAATCCATCAACATTTCAGGTGGGTGGGGGAGGGCTGCACATTTTTGTTTCTCATGCTCGATTCAAAAGGTTCATTGTTGAAAATAATAAATCAAAATGTAGGAGAATCTGTCAAAAACCTAAGGACTCGTATTTTCATGATTTCCAACGTATTGAAAGTCAAGGGGGTGATAAATCTATCGTGTTATAATGATGTCAAATAAACACGAAATATATGGTAGGTATTTAAACAGAATGACGTAGGAATTACAGAACTAAGGATTCGGAGGGGCTCAGCAGCTGGTGTGGCAACGCCAACCAAAGCAGCGTTCCAAATACTCGTATAACACTTGAGGAAAATAAACCGAACTGCGGGTCATGTGATTAGCAGTGATGGTTTAACATGCGATATCCACCTCTGCAACATGCGAGATTCCAAAGCATCTACTTAATATCAGGGGTAGCGTGAATATAAAGGCTTCAAGACATTTTCTCCTCATACAAGGTTGAAAACTCGCGAGAGTGAGTTCCATTTATAGCTACGTATTTATAAAAAGAAGGAGGGACATTTCATCGATTTTAAAGTGATAAGCCTCCACCCAAATAGGGAGGTGCTACTGGATTTATTTAAACTTCGAAAATATTTATTGTGCAACATATAGTAAATACAATGTCCCAACGTATGTATGTATGTATGTATGTGTATGTGTAATGTCAAATGTTCTACTAAATTATCAAAAATCATTTAAATTATTTAATGTCAAATGTCCTATGAATTATGAAAAACAAATTTCGGAATAACTGGTTAATTAGTTTGAAGGGAAGTGTCATCAGTCACGGTAATAAAACGAGAGATTACACGGCCTAAAAAAATTTTCCCGAGTAGAAACAAGCTTTTAAAATGTAGGCATTAAAATAATGGCGCTGATCTCCAGCCAACAAGCGCTATCACCCGCTTTTTTTCATTTTCAAATTTCTTTATTTGGTTTACAGTAAATTGAATAGCGACTGCTTTAAATGAATGTATTCATTTTCACGTTTCTTTAGCAATGTACTTACGATTTATAAACAATAAAAAAATTTAACAATTCATGCAAATAGCCCACTTATACCTAGTAGGTGTAGCAAACATATGTCGATTACACCCTGAAATGGGCTCAAGTGGAGCACCTTTCTGATATTTATTATGACCTTTCATTGACCTATGTTGATATTATGACCTATTTTTTTACAATCGACTTGATTACATACTACCTGAAATCGTTTCTCAACGTCCAAGTTTAAGACAGCTGACTGCTTCGGTTAACCACACAAGAAAATCATAGGACCCACATAATTTTAAATCTGAAATCAACATTTTTTTATGCAAATGCTGTAATTATTATTACTATTGTCGTATTTTTAAACGGATACCCCCCTTAAAAAAATCCAGAGAGTCTCACGAGATCCCCCATTCACAAACGAATAATGCGTGAAATTAGAACAGTAGGGTAACGATCAGCATCTAACTAGCAGGAAAAACTATAGTTTTCCGCTTTTCTTCCTTAATTTATTGTATTATTTCTGATTTCCTCTGAAAGCAAAGAAAAACGGACGTGAGACTGAAAATATATAGGTAACTACTTATTTTATTCGATGGTTATCCGAAGCTGTGAAACAAAACAAATTAGACCAATGATTAGGTATGCTGGCAAAGTAGGCAGAGTTCAAAATCACTGACAATCCAAATTCTAAAATCAAACCGTAAACTATGGAGTGTAATATCGTCTAACATCCAAAGTCCATGCGGATTTAAATACACAGGTAAGCCATCTCACCTTTTGAACGCGCTCAAGGTATTTTCGTAGCCTTCACCGGCCCCTAAACATTTAAAGATTAGGTATTAAATGAACTATTTCCCAAATGCAGAGAATATTTAGAGTTAGTAGGGCAGTCCCATAGTAAGATGAAGGAAACCTTGGAAGGAAAGTAAAGGAGGGTAAAATGACAAAAATAATTTGTAATGGCAGTCACGTTCGCATACCGCGGTCAGGCAGAGGTCGAATTGAAAAGGGCGTCAATCGATTCATCACACTACACACCATACTCCTACCACTCACCAGGCAAGAAACGCTGCAAATCCCTACACAACGGTTTATTATTTTGTACAGAACACCCTTCTGTTACAGACCACAGCTCTCTGTATAGGTAGGGCTTTTATATTATGTAAGTACATATATGTACTATTTAAAACAAAAAAAAAAATACAAGGGAAAAGGTGGGAGGCATGGGCCATTTTTCACTCAATGAATTTTCCTGACAAGCAGACCCAATGTCTTCTCGCGATTCTAACCAGTTTCTAAACATCTCAGGAATGACCCTGATTTTGGTTTATTATTCTGTGAATAATACACCTATGTATTCGCTCAGCAAAAAATTTTTATAACACCCCCTCAAAATGTTTTCTTTTACGTTTTAAGGTGCGTAGATTCCAAAAATGCAATGTCCGTCCGCCGTCCGCCGTACGCCGTCCACCGTATCACGTGTACAGGCTTCATTTTCGATCTAAAAAAGTCGTTCTTTCGCACACATGCTCCATTTGGGCCCTAGTTGTGTCCCGAAACTTTTCAGCCCGATCGGAATATACCCAGGGATGTTATGAGTGAAAATGTGTGTAAAAATAGGTACTTTTTGCGTTTTAGTAACATGTTAGTAAAATGAGCTTTTGAGGTATCTTTTTCCATGTTTTTGGGGACGAGAAGACCGAATATGATGTCGATTTTGACCAAAGACGCGGAAATTGAGGTTTTACCAAAGGTTCAGCTCCCAAAATTGGTTTTTTATGAGTCAAAAACCTTGAAAACTGTCTGAAATCACCATCAATGTGTATAATAACATTGGAAAAAGTGTAAACAGGTGAATCAAGACCATTAAATGCCACTACCAATGATCAAAGATGATCTAAAAAAAAGAGAAAAAAAAGCGTACCTATTTCATGTTTTGGGGGCCAAAATTGGTGGAAATCATCAGAAATATCTATTTCAATCATTCCACATGAAAGAAACAATAAATTTAACAGCCAACAAGAATCTCTAGAACTCCAATAGAATAATAAACCCATGTGACAAGGACTTTGCAGCGTTTTGGTTTATTATTCTGTGAATAATACACCTATGTATTCGCTCAGCAAAAAATTTTTATAACACCCCCTCAAAATTTTTTCTTTTCCGTTTCAAGGTGCGTAGATTCCAAAACGCTGCAAAGTCCTTGTCACATGGGTTTATTTTTCTATTGGACATACCTACAGAAAGGTTGGCTGTTCATTTATTGTTTCTTTCATGCGTAATAATCGAAATAGCTACTTCTGATGGTTTCCATTAATTTTGGCCCCCAAAACACAAATTAGGTACGCTCTTTTTTTTCTTTTTTTTAAAACTATCTTTGATCATTGGTAGTGCCATTTAATCGTCCTGAACCACGTCTTGACACTTTTTCCAGTGTTATTATACGAACTGATGGTGATTTCAGACGATTTCCCAGGTTTTTCACTCATAAAAAATCAATTCTGGGAGCTGAACATTTGGTAGAACTCAATTTTCCACTCTTTGGTCAAAATCGACTTCATATTCGGTCTTCTCGTCCCCAAAAACATAGAAAACGATATCTCAGAAGCTCATGTTACCAATATGTTGCTAAAACGTAAAAAGTACCTATTTTTACACACATTTTCACTCATAACACCCCTGGGTATATTCCGATCGGGCTGAAAAGTTTCGGGACACAACTAGGGCCCAAATGGAGCATGTGTGCGAAAGAACGATTTTTTTAGACCGAAAATGAAGCCTGTACACGTGATACGGCGGACGGCGTATGGCGGACGGCGTACGGCGGACGGACATTGCATTTTTGGAATCTATGCACCTTGAAACGTAAAAGAAAAAAGTTTGAGGGGGTGTTATAAACATTTTTTGCTGAGCGAATACATAGGTGTATTATTCACAGAATAATAAACCAAAATGCAATGTCCGTCCGCCGTCCGCCGTATCACGTGTACAGGCTTCATTTTCGGTCTAAAAAAGTCGTTCTTTCGCACACATGCTCCATTTGGGCCCTAGTTGTGTCCCGAAACTTTTCAGCCCGATCGGAATATACCCAGGGGTGTTATGAGTGAAAATGTGTATAAAAATAGGTACTTTTTGCGTTTTAACAACATGTTAGTAACATGAGCTTTTGAGGTATCTTTTTCCATGTTTTTGAGGACGAGAAGACCGAATATGAAGTCGATTTTGACCAAAGACGCGGAAATTGAGGTTTTACCAAAGGTTCAGCTCCCAAAATTGGTTTTTTATGAGTCAAAAACCTGGAAAACTGTCTGAAATCACCATCAATGTGTACAATAACATTGGAAAAAGTGTAAACAGGTGAATCAAGACCATTAAATGCCACTACCAATGATCAAAGATGATCTTTAAAAAAAAAAAAAAAAAGCGTACCTATTTCATGTTTTGGGGGCCAAAATTGGTGGAAATCATCAGAAATAGCTATTTCAATCATTCCACATGAAAGAAACAATACATTCAACAGCCAACGAAAATCTCTAGAACTCCAATAGAATAATAAACCCATGTGACAAGGACTTTGCAGCGTTTTTTTTTCAGGGCTTAACTATCACAATTAGATTATTTGTAAGCAAGTCACCCTTTTTTTCCCCAAACCTCCCTCTCCCTGGGAGGTATGGGACATGGGTGGGGGAGGCATGGGACGTGATCAAAATAATACCACAATTCAACAAAACTAATTTGCTGTATTTAAAACGTCAAATTAAAACACATATAAAATATCAAGGAGATCTATAAGTAAAATAACAAAGAGATCAATGAGGTAAAGTATTAAGGAGATCAATAAGTAAAATATGTATCAATAAGTAAAAGGAGACAATGTGTAAAATTATCAAGGAGACAACTTCCAAGTAAGTACAATATTTGGTAAAATCACATTAAAATAGGAAACGAACATTATTTAAAATTAGGTCAGTTTGTTATCTAATTTTCACGGACATATTTTATAGGTTGAGGGAAAACATGCTTAATTCTCGCTCCTGACAGGTGAATAATTGCGTCTGGTAGAATTCCAATGATGTCGGTGATTTTGACGTGTTAAATGTCATTATACCGGGCAAGAAAGTCTTCCTATCTCGATCTTTACTCTTAAGCGACATAACCTCCACTTCCTTGACGTCTGGATGACGTTTGGGTCTTCCAAAGAGGACTCGATTGCATTTTGGATCGCACATACATATATGTAGGTGGTTTTTCTCCTTTCTGCCCCCCCAGAATCGAACAAGAACAAAAACTCCGGGTTTCAGCAGTTCGTGGTTATTTTGGGCATCAGCAATTGACCAAGATTCATCTGTTGTGGACGTGGACAAACAACACTGTGGCTCGTAAGGAGATGACGATCCGGAAGGCGACGTCACCCAGCTGATAAGCGAGGTGGGAGGAAAGGAAGAGGATGGGGACGGACCCGTGTCGCGGTACTGTAGGCTGTGTGCGTGAAGCTATCACCGCAGAAACTGAGAACCCTATCTGTTTTTTAAAATTATTATCCCTGGTTCCTTGAGTAGGAACAGTAGTTCTCGAAGAGAATACTACACATCATCAGCCAACTTTAATCAGAGGATTCTCCAGACATCATGACATCAGAATCACCACTTGAAGAGGTTGTCTGGACATCTTCTTCCATTAGTTTTCTTCGGTATTTCTGCACTCGTTCACTCTTGGGTTTCCTTTCCTTGTTGTCTTTTGATTTTGGTTTATTATTTTCAATAATGAACCATTGGAATCGAGCAAGAAAAAAAAAAAAATTCTAACCCCCCTCAAAATTTGATGGTTTACGTTTCAAGGTATGTAGAATCCGAAAATGCAATACAAATATTTCTGTCTGTCCGCCGTACGCCGTACTGGCCACTTTCTTAGTTACCATGAAACAAAATTGATGAAATTCGGGTTATAGGTTCCGTTCGGGGTCTAGTTGGTCCTCGAAGCTCGACGTTACTGTCAGTCATCTCCAAGGGGTTCAAAATAGGGGTTGAAATTTTCAGAACGCCGTAGCTCGAGAACTTTCTATGGAAGGGTATGGTTTTTTTTAACGTTATTAAATTTGTCTTGAGTTAACGATTTTTTGAGACCACCCGGAGCATTGTACGTCCAGCCGTTCGTGTTCACCAAAAAGCTTCGTCAACACGATCGTGAATCAAACGGTATAAATCCGACCCGGATATCATCACTAGGGAGCATCTGATTATAATCAAGGATGGCTGTATGAAGTCGAGTTGGTTGTTCGGCGATATTATTTCATTTGATAAGTGATGGACTATTGGATTTTGTTGGTAGGTACTTCTGAAACTTGAACAAACGTTGAAGTATTATTGATGGGTAAATTATTAACAACGGCAAATTATTACACAACGGTAAATTATTACACAACGGTTCATCTACCAAGAAGGGGCTGGATTTTGTTGATTGGTACTTTTGCAACTTGAACAACCGTTGAAGTATTATTGATGGGCAAGTTATTACACAACGGTTCATTATACTTGACCACAAGGGTAGGTACTGACCACAGAAAACAGTGGTCTACGCAGAAGGGGCGTCTATTTCACTCCACATCAACAATTTTCCTTCAGAACTTCATTATTTGCGTTTCTTTTTGCCATTTTAGTTACTGTTTGTCATCGACAGAATTATTTTAGCAACATTCAACTCGTGATTTATGTAGGTACCTAGTAACGAGTTCAACAGAAGGGTGAATGAATTCGAATTGTATACATTTAACCCAAATGTCGTCACGCACTAACAATTGGGGATTGGCCCGAGATAAAATCATTGCTAGGGATCACCTGATTATATTCACAGAGTATGAAGTCGAGTTGGTTGTTCTGTGATATTATTTCATTTGATAAGTGATGGACTATTGGATTTTGTTGGTATGTAGTGAAACTTGAACAAACGTTGAAGTATTATTGACCTACATAATATGTACAGAATAGTGCATATTATATCATATAGACGGGTTATCTATACAGAGAGCTGTGATCTGTAACAGAAGGGTATTCCATACAAAATAATAAACCGTTGTGCAGGGATTTGCAGCGTTTTTCTCTTTCAACAGCTCTACTTCCATTCTGGATTTCTCTGGTGTAGCTGTCAGAATACAGCTCTTCATGGCTCACGATTTCTTCTTTCTCTCTTTTGGAGGAGCTTTGGGGTAAGGCCTGACATCTTCGATGGTTGTTCAACATTATTAAGGCTGGGGATTCCTCGGAGCATATTCGTACATGAAAGTTTTGACATATTCGTTGGGACACTTGCAGTGTCCCAACCCTCCCTCAGCCGACTGTCCCATGCCTCCCTTAGTCTTGACTTCCAGGAAACCCTACTTCGAACCATCAGACATTAAAATCACAACAGCTCAGACCTCGTCAGCCCGCCTCCTCCGGCCCAGAGGAAGCGATAACGTCTCACTACGATTGACCGGGCAACAAACTGGGTTGAGTACATCCCCCTCACCCATATCACCACGGACACTGTTATCCGGGCCTTTCTCAACAACTGGATAGCCCAGTATGGTCGTCCGCGGGTTGTTGCGGTCGATCAAGGCAGACAATTTGAGTCTGCCCAATTCACACAACTCCTGCACTCTCTCGGCATTTCGAAAAACCGCACCACCGCTCAATCCAACAGTAAGGTCGAGTGGTGGCATTCTGTTCTAAAACAGAACAGGCTCTGTTCTGTTCTGAAGCAGGTTCGTTCGCAGTAAAAATCGCGACTCTGTTCCGAACTCGAGGAGTTCTGGAATATGGCCGCCGCAAGTTCTGAACGGGGTTCCGAATTCCGCAACAGTGCGAACGCTCAGTGAATCTGGAACTGTCAACGTTACTAGAGGAAGAGTCCTGCGTCATTCGTGGATGAAAGACAAAAAACGCTGCAAAGTCCTTGTCACATGGGTTTATTATTCTACTGGACTTACCTGCAGAAATGTTGGCTGTTCATTTATTGTTTCTTTCATGTGATATAATTGAAATAGCTATTTCCAGGGGTTTCCACTAATTTGGCCCCCAAAAACACGAATTAGGTACCCCCCTTTTTTTCAAATTATCTTTGATCATTGATAGTGCCATTAATCGTCCTGATTCACGTGTTGACACTTTTTCTAGTGTTATTATACAAATTGATGGTGATTTCAGACGATTTCCCAGGTTTTTTACTCATATAAAAACATTTTTGGGAGCTAAACCCCTTAGAAGTGACTGACAGTAACGCCGAGGTTCGCGGACCAACTAGACAATTGGACCTAAACCATATTTCATTAATTTTGGTTCATGGTAACCAAGGAAAAGGCAGAGAGTACGGCGGAATGACGGAATTTTTTGGTTTATTATTCTGTGAATAATACACCTATGTAAATCGCTCAGCAAAAAATTTTTATAACCACACAAGGGTTTATTATTCGACTGGACATACCTACGGAAATGTTGGATGTTCATTTCTGTTTCTTTCATGTGAAATAATTGAAATAGCCGAAAAAGCTATTTCTGATCCACAATTTTGGCCCCCAAAACACGAATTAGGTACGCTCCCTTTTTTTTTAATTTAATTTTTTTTTTTTTTTAATTATCTCTGACCATTGGTAGTGCCATTTAATCGTCTTGATCCACATGTTGAAACTTTTTCTAGTGTATACAAACTGACTGTGATTTCAGGCGATATGCCAGGTTTTTGACTCACGAAAAATCAATTTTGGGAGCTGAACATCTGGTAGAACCTCAATTTTCCACTCTTTGGTCAAAATCGACTTCATGTTCGGTCTTCTCGTCCCAAAAACATGGATAACGATACCTCAAAAGCTCATGTTACTAACATGTTACTAAAACGCAAAAAGTACCTATTTTTACACACCTTTTCACTCGTAACATCCCTGGGTATATTCCGATCGGGCTGAAAAGTTTCGGGACACAACTAGGGCCCAAATGTGCGAAAGAACGAGTTTTTTAGACCGAAAAAGAAGCCGGTACACGTGATACGGCGTACGGAGGACGGACATTGCATTTTTGGAATCTACGCACCTTGAAACGGAATAGAACAAATTTTGAGGGGGTGTTACAAAAATTTTTTGCCGAGCGAATACATAGCTGGGTCATTCTCATATTATTTGACCATTTGATGTCCGCAGTCTTTAACATCGTTTTTTACGTGTTTTCAGCTTCAAAAAAAGGTTTTTGGTATCAATTTGTAGGTTTTTTTGGAGAGGAATGCAGTGGTATCGTTAAAAAGAACCTAGCACATCCTCAAGAAAAAATATTTCAATGTAATGTTTGAAAACGTCACGAGTGTTACTGTCCCAACGGGGTGGGTGTGATGTTCATCACCATCTGAAATGAAGCACTCACAGATGAAAAAATTTAAACCATGAGGGATTTCACTGTTATATGATGCTGTTTCGAATTATGGAGGTTTTTTTCAGTTACCTCTAATACTTTAAATGTAAAGCAGAAAAACAGGAGTGTCCCACTGTTTGGTGAAAAAAAAGAATCACGCGTGTTACCATCAGTTCTGGGCAACACTGTTCATTGAAAATGGCGGGAAAGAGTCAGGTTATGTTTGTTTGTGCTACCAGCTATCAGTCCACCTGCAGCCTTTGCCCAGGAAAGAGCTGGCAGGCCATTTCAGCATTTTTCATCGAAACACATGGTATGTCACAAAAATTATTCATCATGAGTATTACCACTATTGTATTTAACATAGTTCAATTAAACATGCGAGTGCTAACTGCAAAATACGTAGTTTAGGGACATTTATTTTTGGGTGACCCCTCATATCTGTCCAGCACTTCGTTAGGTTAAGATTAACCTTTTTGTGTAAAAACATCACGAGTGTTACCATCATGAGTGTTTCTATAATACTGAAGTAATACTGTAATACTGAAAAAACTGACAACTGATGCTCAAATATGTTATTCTGAACATCTCTAGTAACATTCCAGATAAAATTTTATTCAAAAAGATGCTTTATTTTTTCCCTCCAACTTGAAGGTCCAGAAAAGCCGAATGGTCAAATTATATTATATGAGAATGACCCAGGTGTATTATTCACAGAATAATAAACCAAAAATTTTGAGGGGGTGTTATAAAACATTTTTGCTGAGCGATTACATAGGTGTATTATTCACAGAATAGTAAACCAAAATGCAATGTCCGTCCGCCGTCCGCCGTATCACGTGTACCGGCTTCATTTTCGGTCTAAAAAATTCGTTCTTTCGCGCACATGCTCCATTTGGGCCCTAGTTGTGTCCCGAAACTTTGCAGTCCGATCGGAATATACCCAGGGGAGTGAAAATGTGTATAAAAACGCTGCAAAGTCCTTGTCACATGGGTTTATTATTCTATTGGACATACCTACAGAAATGCTGGCTGTTCATTTATTGTTACTTTCATGTAAAATAATTGAAATAGCTATTTCTGGTGGTTTCCACCAATTTTGGCCCCTAAAACTTGAATTAGATACGCTCCTTTTTTTTTTTCAAATTATCTTTGATCATTGGTAGTGCCATTTAATCGTCTTGATCCACGTGTTGAAACTTTTTCTAGTGTTGTTATACAAACTGATTGTGATTTCAGACGATTTCCCAGGTTTTTGACTCAAAAAAATCAATTTTGGGAGCTGAACATAAGGTAGAACCTCAATTTTCCACTCTTTGGTCAAAATCGACTTCATGTTCGGTCTTTTCGTCCCAAAAACATGGAAAATGGATACCTCAAAAGCTCATGTTACTAACATGTTGCTAAAACGCAAAAAGTACCTATTTTTACACACATTTTCATTCATAACACCCCTGGGTATATTCCGATCGGGCTGAAAAGTTTCGGGACACAACTAGGGCCCAAGTGGAGCATGTGTGCGAAAGAACGAATTTTTAGACCGAAAATGAGGCCGGTACACGTGATACCGCGTACGGCGGACGGACATTGCATTTTTGGAATCTAAGCACCTTGAAACGGAAAAGAAAAAATGTTGAGGGGGTTATAAAAATTTTTTGCTGAGCGAATACATAGGTGTATTATTCACATAATAATAAACCAACAGGTATTTTTTGTGTTTTAGTAACATGCTAGAAACATGAGCTGTTGAGGTATCGTTTTCCATGTTTTTGGGACGAGAAGACCGAATATGAAGTCGATTTTGACCAAAGAGTGGAAAATTGAGGTTCTAAGGAAGTTTCACCCTTAAATTTACGTTAAATTTGGTCTAAAATCGTCGTTTTCCCGCTCGCAGTTCGGGTCCCCATTTGGGAACACATAAATGGCTCCTAGTTGTCCTCCGAAACACGGCAGCCCGATCGGCATAGACCCAGGGGTTATATGGGAGAAAAATGAGTGTAAAAATAGGGGTTTTCGAGGGATTTTAGATGTCTTAGTGAACATGAGCTTGTGAGGTATCGTTTTCCATGTTTTTTAGGGCGAGAAGACCGAATTATTGGTTGATTTTTACCGAAGAGTGAAGAATTGAGGGTGTAACGAAGGTTAAGCTCCCGAAATTCATTTTTTATTAGTCAAAAACATGGGAAATTGTCTGAAATCACCATACATTTGTATAATAACACTAGAAGTTGTATAAATAGGTGAATCAAGACAATTAAATGGTACTATCAACGATCAAAAATAATCTGTTGAAAGGAAAAGTCGAGCCTAATTCGTGTTTTTGGGGGCCAACACTGGTGGAACCATCAAAAATAGCCATTTCAATAATTGCGCACGAAAGAAACAATAAATGCACAGCCAAAATTTCTGTACGTATGTCCAGTAGAATAATAAACCCATGTGACAAGGACTTTGCAGCGTTTTTCTTTTCCGTTTCAAGGTGCGTAGATTCCAAAAATGCTATGTCCGTCCGCCGTCCGCCGTATCACGTGTACCGGCTTTATTTTCCGTCTAAAAGTCGTTCTTTTGCACACATGCTCCATTTGGGCCATAGTTGTGTCCCGAAACTTTGCAGCCCGATCAGAATATATCCAGGGGTGTTATGAGTGAAAATATGTATAAAAATAGGTACTTTTTGTGTTTTAGTAACATGCTAGTAACATGAGCTTTTGAGGTAGCTTTCCATGTTTTTGGGACGAGAAGACCGAATATTCAGTCGATTTTGACCAAAGAGTGAAAATTGAGGTACTACCGAATGTTCGGCTCCCAAAATTGATTTTTTATGAGTCAAAAACCTGGGAAATCGTCTGAAGTCATCCTTAAATTTTTATAGTAACACTAGGAAAAGTGTCAACACGTGTCTCAAGATGATTAAATGGCACTACCAATGATCAAAGATAATTTGGGGGGGAAAAGAAAGAAAGGGAGCGTACCTAATTCGTGTTTTGGGGGCCATAATTGGTGGAAACCATCAGAAATAGCTATTTAAATTATTTCACATGAAAGAAACAATAAATGAACAACAACATTTCTGTACCTATGTCCAGTAGGATAATAAACCCATGTGACAAGGACTGTGCAGGGTTTTTCCCCATTTTCGGATTCATCAAATTTTTAGAGGGGTTAACTTTTTTTCATGCTCGATTCCAAAGGTTTATTATTGAAAATAATTAACCAAAATCCAGCTGATTGGAAGTTGCCTAACTTTTTTTAACGCTGCTGCACACTGCAACGATGTGACGGAGTCGTGGGTGCCTGTACATAAGAGGCACAAAGAGGCATCACAGTCGAGCCCATTTGGTCCCGCACCTCAGCTTCGCATCACACAGAGCTTTAGGTACTGATCAGGATGTGAAGAGATGGAAAAACACGATGAGGACTAGATACCAGATGTTGGTCCTCCAAAGTTACAGAAGAGACAATTAATTTCCCTGATTCAAATGAAGGAATGGTCCTGATGGTCTCAGTGACAGGCGACCTCAGCTCCCTTAAATGGGGAAAAGGTCTGCAAAAATATTCTGACCAACAATATTGATCCACCCAGCATTATAGGATTAATTTCTAACTCTACAGTATGACGGCTCATCGTTGGCACCACAAACCATACAGTCCCAATAAGGTAGAACCATGACGCAAAAATAGTTAACTCTGCCAACCGGTAAGTATACGGACGTGCCTGATGATGATGAGCCTTATATCTAAAGCTGAACAGCCGAATGCTAACGTAATAAGTAATAACCATAACTCATAAAGAATTATTACCTCTAGACCTCAAATTGGCGTTCAGCCTCAGGGTTAGTTTCTTAACATCTAAGGGAAATAAAAATTAAGATTTCACCTCCTCTGTGACTGATGTGTCGGCAAGTAAACTTGATGTTCTTTTTACGATGAAGTATAGTCGGGTGGCGAAGGAGGAGCATCGAAGTAACGACGTATCCGCCGAAAAGGGCTACGAAGATTTGCACCGAGTTGTCCAGCATAGTCCCGCCACCGAAAACAGACACTAGAACACTCCGGAAACCCCGTCTGACGCGCGGAATTATTCTAGTTCAACGAGAACTGGCGATTTCGACGTTTAGCGATCCATTGGAAATATAAATAAACCCGGTAACGAAACGCAACGAGCGTTCGAGGGCGTTTTACCTAACGTGCGGAGGTATTTGGCTGAGTAGTTGATTAGAGGTATCAGTATAAGAAACGATGATTCAATGGAAAATCGATGTTTGGCTCGATAGGAACGTCCTCAAACGACTACTCCGTGATTCTAATTATTCATTGAACTCCAAGGCTACCAGCAATAATCCATGCAGGCAATTCCATGAATGTCAAAGTAGTCTTGGTAGAAAATTTGTGTATAATGAATATAATTCAATAATTATATATACGCATTCATATGCATTATACAAAAATACATGTAACATTATAATGAACATAAAACCTACCTACCTAATGTAAATTGTCAACTTGTAGGTCTGTAGGTAATTTCATATAGGTAATTATGTTACTAAACAGAGGTTGCACTAAGTGGGAACCTAAGTTCCTATCTAACATGAAATAACCAATAATATATGTACCTAAATAAATAGATGCGAAATTAAGCACAGTTCCATCAAACACAGTAGCTACTAAATTAGTAGGTAGGTAGAGGTGTACCTTCCTACTAATTTAGCAGCTACTGTTTTTGATGGAACTGTGCTTAATTAGGATGGAACTCGGCCAATAGTTTTCTACTGACGAAGGTACCTACGGAAATACTCGCACTGGTGGTCTGTCCGTTGTAGAAACGTGTTCCGAACTGCAAAGTGAGGAGAATCAGCTAAAATCCCTGAAATGTACCTGTCCCACTTTAAACGTCGTCAAATGACTATAATTCTGCCATTTTACTACTTATATAATCATTACATTTTATCGTGTATTTATTGTTTGTTTAACCTAGGTATTTATTAATGATTTTTTTAATTACATTAGTACCTACAGAGTGCACATTAACATGAAAACGTGAAAAAATGTGTAAATTTCAGTTTTGGTGTGAATATCACGCTGAAGTTCGTCAAGAAAAGGCATTTTATCTAGCGACAGCACAACTCTTTTTCTTTTTTCGATTAACTCTCGATTTGATGCATCGCCCATGAATCGATGGTTGAAGTTGAGATTGGGAGAGCTAGCGCTCCTGCCGGGTGAACGAAGTTTCAGATGGATTCACCCCCCCACTTCATCGCCATAAAAACACAGATCGATGTAGGAGGGGGAGAAGAGCAAGTAGTACAGTTTCCATTCCAACCGATCATACCCTTGGCGCTAGTGTCATCACAGATCTCCCGCCTAGTTGTTTTTAGCGAGGAACGACCATCGAGATAAGAATAAATAAATAAACAATAAATAAGCTATTCTTACCTCGATGAAGGCAACTCGTAGGTAACTCCACTTTTTGCCAAGATGAGGTTTTTCTACCTACGAGTCCACTGGCTCGGTTGAGGTTTTCTAGCGATGCTAACGCTCATAGTGGCGAAAAGCAAACTAGATTTCTTCAACCCTCGGGCACTGGCACCTATGAGGGGAAGTAGATCGCCGGCGGGCGGTATGGAGTGCCACCCACACGGAAATGGCAACTTTTTCCATAATAGGAACGTTTATTCGTAGTTTTGCGCAAAAATTAATATACCTACCACCTAACTTAGCATTTAAAATAGCCTCTTCTATAGAAATTGCGGAAAAATGGTCCCAAAAATGGTCAGCTTAAGTCTTGATCAGCTTCGCAATAATATAAGACATGCAAATTTGATCAAAGTTTGTAATTAGAAAACGCAATAGAACTTCACCGTACATAATTCAGTAAAATACAATAAACTTATACACATATGAGGTAACTCAATAAATTCAGGAACTGTAAGTCATTTGAAAAAAAAAAAAAAAAACAGCCATCACCAACACTTAGGTGCCCATAACATAGCTTTTAATATTAGCAAAGAAAATGTGAAAATCTGTAATTTCATCCTCTGAAAAAGTCAGTGGAGCTGCTTCATCTCTTGAACATTCACTGTCACTAGAATGATCTTCGGGTCGAACATTTCCCTTCCCCCTCACTCAAATCGCTGAGTCGAAATGTGGAGCATGATCTTGACTAAAATTGTCTTCATCTTCTTCCACAGCTTGTAGAATGCTCGCGATCTCTGAATCACTTATAACTCGACGACCACTAGCCATTTCCGCAAAGGAACAAACAAAAACTTTGGTCAAAAGTTCATGGGCGGGCGGTACACTGTGCCGACTTTATACATTGACTAGAACTGGGGGGCGGTATGTAGTACCGAGAGCGCGCACCCTCTCTCTTTATGAGATCATTCACGACTGATAAGAGCATAATGGAAGAGTTAGGACTACGGGGACATATTATGATAGTTGCTTGAAAGATACCTGAGCGTGTTCTACCGGTGCTTTGACACTCTGCAGAGTAATCATGATTTTGATCGGAAAGCGGCACAGAGTGCCGCCCCGCCAGTGCCCGAGGTTTAAAGTAGGTATATTTCCTCATCTAGGTAGTTTTCCACTTAGGCATTAGTTCTTCCACATCTCTATAGGTGGAACAAAATGGTGGGATATTTCATGAGTCTCATCCATACAGGACTCTTCACCACGCGGACTGGTAGCAGATGTTTGAACTAACGACGGCCGCTGCGTTTGAAGGGTTCCAAGTGAGTGAGGGATTAGATTTACATTATATTTAAATTACATTACATTAGATTTACAATTGGCGAAACGAACTGTGAACGATAAAATCGTACATATACCTAGGATGTTGATTATTGATATTATTATTAACAGGCTGCCCTGTTCTGACACTCCAAACTTCAGAGATCAATATTCTATAAACTAATTTACTAAAAACACAGGCTAAACGACGACGTTTTAGCTACAAAAATGTGTTTTTTTCGCTGACCTTAGTTCATTTATCTCAGAATAATTAATAAACCATTATACAGCTCCCATTTTACAGCTTTCCGATTCAAGATTTTATTTCGCAGTCCCGACTTTGGGCCACCAAAGTTGTACATCCTTACTTATTCAAAGCGATCACTTATCTAATTAAAGGTACCAATCGATAGCTGAAGAAATTTCCAATAGGTAGGTAATAGGTAGCTACCTAAGGTGGCTTTCTCGAAGTTTCAAGAAATTTAGCTGACAAAAATTCGTTGTGGTGCTAGGTGATAGCAGATGAAACGTTCACTTGTGCCCCGAATTTTGGTTTATTATTCCGTGAATAATGAACATAATAATAATTTATCGTGTGTACCTATAATCGGTTCACGGAAAAAACAGTTTTTTTTCTAAACTCGTCGTTTAGTCTGTAAAGATGTAGAAAAAAGTTTAAATTTGGCAAATGCCCACGTATCCACACTTACTGGACCGCTCGAATGGAGCTTCACGGGGTTGATGTCGAAGTCAAGAATTACATTTTGTTAATATTTTTTTCTCAGTGGCATTGAAGGATTTGCATTTCAAAAACGTTAGTTGGGACATCTTTCAAAAACCCTGTTCAGGCTCACACCGAACTTCAATAAAAGGCTCAATATTATAAAGTTTTTAATCAATCAAAATTATAAATTGAATATTTTAATAAAATAGGAGTGCTCTGAACGCAAGATTTTATGATCTACAATTTTTTGAATGAAATTTCTCATAATTGGAATAACCGTTTTTTAGTTACTGGCGTGTGTGAAACTGAGCATAACACACTTTTCTGACCAGGCCGCTAAACCAAATTTAATGTTTAAGTAGGTAAATCCATGAAGAATTCAATGCTCTTTCATTTTGGTACGAGTAAAATCTTTTGTGCGATGCACCCTTAAATGTTATAAGCCAAACACCGAAAAAAGTCGGAACATTTACCGGGTTTTCAAGTATTTGGCAATGATCCGGAGGGGTTTCGAATTGGAAAATTTGGATTTGTCATTAAAATTTTATTACATACAGACATCAGAACAAAACATACAAAAGCGGACTATCTCATCTGATGCGAGACAAAATGTACTATTTCCCTGGACTACATGTCAACAAGATTCCGCATTACAGAGCCAAGCACCAAGCCAAGCACTGTGTTGAATGCGCCTTATTCTCCAAAAATCCAGATAAGGTGGTCAATCACCACTGGGAACCTTCAACACATCCTTGGGAACGGATCCACATTGATTTTGCTGGGCCATTCCATAACCACACCTATCTGCTTGTTGTAGATTCATACAGCAAGTGGCCCGAAATAATTAGGGTGAGCGGCATGTCCTCTACCCTATCCATAACCCACCTGGCTAACATTTTTGCACGGTACGGGACCCCAAAAGTGCTTGTCAGTGACAATGATGCTGCCTTCACCAGCCGGGAATTTCAGGAGTTTTTGAAGAGAAATGGGATACGCCACAAAACTTGCGCTCCATTCAACCCGTCAACTAATGGTCAAGTGGAGCGCCTGGTCCAGACCATGAAACAAGCACTTCGGAAACTCTTGTCGTCTCCTGGTTCCCCACAGGAAAAGCTGAACACATTTCTTGTGGCTTATCGACGGGCTCCTCACTCATCCACTGGTGTGTCCCCTGCACGACTGATGTTGGGTCGAGAAATCCGTACAGCCCTTGACCTTATGAAGCCTAGCCTTGGTCTGGCTTGTCAGGATGTGCCTCCACCTGAGACCCCAGTCGGTTTTGTTCAGGGTGAAAAGGTGGCTGTACGATCATACTCGTCTCCTAATCGCAAATGGGAATTTGGTTCAGTTATCAACAGGGACGGTGACCTCCATTATAGCATCCAAGTTGGCAACACCGTCTGGCGTCGCCACGTGAATCAAATGAGGAAAATTGGACAGGACCTATTAGTCAAACCAACATCTCACATGGCACTGGGGCCCACCAACCTTCAGCAACCAAGCCCAATTCAGGATTTGGCCCTAGCTTCTGCCTCTACCCCACATCAGAGCCCTCAGCTGGAAGCAATGCAGGGCAGCACCCTACAACCCTCTCCGCCCTCTTCTGCACCGCTGTCTCCTGTGAGGCCACTGGCTCTGAATTATCCGCCACCAACTCAGAGACAGAGCAGTGGGGACCAACCTGCTGGTCTGCCAACCCCAGAAGCTCCAAGACGCTCAAACCGTGTCCGGAAGCCTCCGCAGAGACTGATTGAGCAATTTCCGCTGTAAACGTTTTCATAGGCAACGTTAGAGGAGTTTTATTTCATTTAGTTTCATTCAAGTCGTTAACATTGTTTTATTGCCTAGAAGTTGTCTCTTATGTTTCTTTCTTCTTCTCATGGGGGAAGGGATGATGTATACCTTCACTGTGCTACGCCACAGCCCGCCACTCTGATAAGGCGTGATATCTGTTATCGGGGATTTTGGGAATACATATGACGTACCTACGAGTTACACTGAACGCTTCGTTTATTCCAATACCCCCTTCGCCTGGTGCTTAACATAATATATATGTTAATACATAACAGAGTTGTTGGGAACCAAGGCTTAGGAGGTCGTTTAGCTAGAACATGACCACTATCTCTCATGTCATCACAACTAACTATTCTTGGAGTTTCAAAATTATTGAGGAGGGTTAATGTTTCAAAAGCCCGTGGTGCATCAGTAATATAATGTTTATAGGTACTTAAAATAAAGAACTTGGCAAAAAATATTTATTTACAACAAATTTGTTAAACAATTACAAGTAGGTACTCAAGTGCCTTAAAAAACTTGATATAAACATTTTTATCTTGATCATCTTAGATAAAACTATTTGTTGGATGCAAACATACATAAGTATGTAACAAAGTATGTACATAAGTACCCTAGTTTTCATTGAAGGTTGATAATCTGGAGATGGTTTATTGTTACTCTGTACCTTCAGAAAATAGAGGGTTACCACGTGAAGTCACCCACAACTCTTTTGAGATTATTGAATTAAATCCTAGTCGTTCATATTCAAATCAAAGCATGAGAGGTTACGAAATTGCTTGAATAGCCTCCCGCTAAAATTCTGTGTTCACAATCAAATATCAATATTTTTACCTACGTTTACCTACGTCTCATTCATTCATCTAATAATGAGTTCATCTTACGTTAGTGGAAAAAATTAATGATTTACTATAACTCATTTGTATATTTATAAAGAATAAATTGTCTGATGACTTACTAGGTAATTTAAATAAAATAAGGATAAATTACCTATGTATAATGTTATGATAGAAATAGGGGGATGGAATGTACTTACGCGGACAATGATGTAGGTAGCCGCAAAATATTCAAGTTGTTACTTTTTAGACAACACCTCCAATGAATATACGGATTTCGTATTGATCGAACTTCAATATTTACCCCAGTAAACGCCTATACGGGTCCGCTGAAGTACCCAGTTTTGTCTAGATCTTACAGTTTCTTCTGCCTGGATTATCAAATTTCCGAATTTGTTTAGCTTAAAAATTAAAAATGACTAGTCTGTGATGAGAGTGAGATCCTTGACGATAGAAAAGGAGAACAAACTGTTGATGCCCTGCTTTCGATATGCAGACTGAATCACACAAGTGATTTAGTTGGTAGCGTTTCAAGTAGGTACCAATTTTTTTGCATGTGCTGAGAGATGACTGGATGTACGTTTGAGCTATTACTGTCCTGATCAGCATTTAACTCATATGGTTAGTGAGCTGTTGATCATACGGCTAGCACAATATACGAGCACAATACTCGTAATATCCTCCGGGAAGATCGCTATAGATCAAGTAATCTTCCTGGCTCACTCAGAGGCAAAACCGACTAACCTTGGTTGTTGAAGGTTCAGATGTATAACACATGAAGCTATTAGGTACACCTTTACACACTTGCTGAACCTATGCGGTACCTAGCTGATATCGCAGCATAAAACCTTGAAGAGTGTGGGCTACAGAATAATAGAATAGAACCGCACCGTGTTCTGTGATGGCTACGAGTGTGGTGGGAGAAGGACACCTCCACCTCGGGTACCTCGGGTACTAGTTTGCGTATACGCAGAGAATGTCCCACCCAATCCAAATGAAACACAAGTAAGTAGTGGGCTGGTGATTTTATAGATTTTATAAATATACCAGAGACACACATGATCTGGCTTGAAATAAAACCCCCAAGTAAAACAGAAAAAGTAGCACGTTGCATACCAAAAGAAGGAAAACACTTTCTGGAATGGTTGATAGCAGGTCGAATGGTTTTCTAAGCTGTTTCAAAGATAGTATAATATGTACGGCTGGTGGGATTTAAATGTTTCAAATTTTTTTTTTTTAACATCCTTATTGAACCTACGCTCTGTTTGATATCTTAAGTTAACTAGGAATCAGAATCAAATTCTACTAGATATGATAGCTCTGGAGCAATGTAGATAGCCACAGCTTGAAATACTGATCAGTCGGTAGACTTACTGGCATCTCTAACAACACCACGCAACAGTTTTTTTGAAAACCCCGAGCGCCGATCTCGCCACCACCACGCCTTAATTTGGCATCACAGTAACGAGAAATTGTAACATCTAGACAGAAGTGTTCGTTTCCCCGTATTAATTTTTGAGCAAAGCGTTTCTCCTGCTCGAGCTGTTGGCCTAGTTGAGGTAAATCTCTTCGAAAGGGACCTGGGCGGCTATCCTCGTAAGCAGCAGTCGGAAGACGTCGCTGAATGCCTGGCCGACTGCTGGCCCCAGCTCCTTCGTCACGTCTTTCCAGTTCTCGTTCAGGAACCGGTTCATGTTCGATCCTGAAACACAAATTTTGATAATTTTGAGCCTCCGTCTTTGTTTTCAAGGTGAGGGGGGGGGGTTAAGTAGGTAGGTACTCATACTCGTAAAAATCATAGGTAGGTACATCTTGATACTCCAACATACAAAAAGGCAAAAATTTGAGTGATTGAGTGTAAACAGTAAAGCTACATCAGGGACCCGGATGCCATCTAACTTTTCATGAGGATTCAATTTGTATCAATGAGGAATGGATTTGTTTGTTTGTTATTTTCAGTAATGAACCTTTGGAATTGAGCATAACCCCCCCCCCCCCCCCACCCCCCTCAAAATTTTATGGTTTCCTTTACAAGGTACCTACGTAGAATCCGAAATGGAATAAACAAATTTCTGTTCATCCGCCGTAAGCCGTACTTCGCACTTTCCTTCGTTACCATGAACCAAAATGTATGGAATTTGGTTTGCACCAATTCGGGGTCTAGTTGGTCCGCGAAGCTCCACGTTCTCACTCAGTCACCTCTAAAGGGGTGGAAAATAGGGGCTAAAATTCCCGAATGCCGTAACTCGAAAACTTTCAATAGAAATGTATGGAACTTGAGCATTTTTTGAGAACACCCGGGGCATTGTACGTCCAGCCGTTCGTTTGCACCGAAAAGCTTCGTCAACATGATCGCGAATGAAACGGTATACATCCAGCCCAGATATGATTGCTATAATTATAGAGAACACCTAATTATAATCACGCATGAATGAAATCGAGTTGGTTGTTCCTTGATATTATTAAATTTGAAGAATGGTGGTTATTTCTGATCTTGTTGAAGCTTGAACAAACGTTATGCTTCTAGAATAATAACAACTAATCAATGACAGAATTGTTGAATCTACCGAATATTTATGTAACTGTCATCTCCCAGTCGGCTGCAATACTCGATTTTGGACTTCCCTGGGGAGATTATGAGGGTATTGACAACAGAAAACAGTGATCTACGCAGAACGGGCATCGATCGGCAAATAATAAACCGGTGTGTAATAATTTGCAGCGTTTTATTCTTTAAAATTGTAGGTCGCGTCATCTAGTACGTACCTCCTTCCAAGGTTCTCAAACTAGCATGGGGCATCTTTTAGCCAAAGCCGGTGGTTTTCATAATGTAATTTTGCGTAGATTTCAAAAATAGGGAAGAAAATAGGAGTTGAAAATTGTCGAAAAATTGTTGAAAGAATGAGGCCAGTTTTGTGTGAAATAACGCTTTCTATACAGACAATTTTGGTAAATTATTTCTCCATAAACGTGGACACATAAGCAACCAAGTATGGATAAATATTTTTTTAAGGCAACAAGATTTCCACCATGAATAATCTAAGATTCAGTGATCAATATTGAGGAGTGATAATTGATTTTCTGATGAAGGTACTTAATTGATCCTTAGTAGCGAGGATGACTGACCTTCCACGAGCTACCTACGTATGTTGGTTGGAGTTAATGGCTAGGTGTCGAACACCCGATGCTGCTATGTGGGCGGACATTAATATTCATTACCCCCTATTGTGTGGGAAACGCAGCTATCCGTGTCAACCTACACATAAAAATATCGCGGTTCGCCAAGAAAGAGGTTTTTAGCGATCAGTTTAAAGATGGATGTGACACTGATAGGGTTGACTGTCGCAGTTTTTTTGGTCGTGGGGGCAGAAGGAGTCGACGAGCACCCTAAAAAACTTCCCAATATGCCCGATGACTTGATCGTAAGTGAATTTTAATTTGTATGACTTGGTTTTGTACCCAAATCAACACAATCAACATCGTGTAGGGTGTCTATGTACCTCGTAATTCCGAAATTACTGTTCTGCATGCATGCAAATGTCAGATGCTTTGCATACATAGATGAACTGAATACCTAATAATTGGATAGATACGTGCCAATTTTACATAAATTTCGTTGGTAGATGAAAACTGGTCGTTGATGAGTTGGTAGCTGCGCTTCAACACATTATTTGCGATTCATGTGGGGATAACACCTAGGTTTTTTTTAATGCATAGCCGTGGAAACATAGTAGGTGTTACATAACATATTATTATCAATATTATATTTGGAGGAAAGTTAAGAAAGTTAGTTCATAGAACGTCCTCATTCAAATTCAACGCTGTTTCACTTGGTAGGTAGTTTCTTTACATAGGTACCAACTTAAACTATTGTTGCCACTGCCAATATACTTGGTTTTATAAACTTTAATTGTATTTTAAGATGTATATGTGCTACAAAAATGTATTTTATATAATAAATTATCATTTACCTACCTACTGAACAAGAGAAACTTTAAATAATAGAAAAGTTTGACTGGTTCAACTTTTGTGTTTAAATTTGGTTGATAAATCCGTTGAACTTGTTAAGCTTATTTAATTCAAACTCTCTGAATAAAATACATCAACTGCTGAAAGTTTGACATGTTTTCTATTTGAAGTTTCTGCAAAAATTCAATTTCTTCGCTTCTACTTTTTTCAGCTGCCGCACCCTTACGATTGTCGCAGGACCTGCATTAGGGTTATTCCTACACCGGAAATAAAAGCAGAGATTAACAGAGCAATGGCAAACTGTCACGTTCCTAGCGAATACGTAGAAATTCAACGGAGGGTAAGTTTTATTGGAATAGGTACTCAGTAGGTAGATCGATAACTAAGTAGCTACTTACCTCTCGAGGTAAACACGTTTTGCCTCGTCTGATAGATACCGTATGTACCTTGTACCTACTCCCCTAACTGTTCAATTTCTCGTTTTGGTAAAGTTTCATTACAAAAGGAAGATGGAGGACCTATGTATTATAGGTACCTACATACATGCGTGTTGGTTGGTTGATAGGTAATCTGTTTATGGTAAAAGAGGAACGAATGTGTTAAAACCTCAACCCTCATTTTTCGGGGTAGTTTGAAAATTTTTGATTTCAAATGAGGCTGGATTTTGATATTTGACTGATGGACGACGACACCTCTAGGAATTTGATAGTGCCACCTATGCCCGCCAATTTCGCAATGAATATAATAATCTTTTCTTCAAATGCGTAACTACACATTTTGGAATTAATTTTCAGAGTTCAAACTGGAAAATAGGTAGGGATGTGATCCGCGATTTATCGATGTTTTTAAGAAAAACACGTTAACAAGCAGTTCTGGGTATTTACAGATTTATACAATTATATGATGAGCCTAATAAATATGATCCTATATTAATTTCTGTTGAGAACATTTCACAGAAATGAATTGCCCGAATGAAATCGTATTCCAGCCCACTGCGGGTATTGTATCAAGCTAATATTTGTCTTAAGTACTTCCAATTCGAGTCTCATCATAAAATTCTTCGAGTTTCATCATAAAAGTCTTAGAGTTTCATCATGTTGGATGAAATCCGAGGCCCAGTGGGTTATGATCCCCTTGTTAGAATCCCACACCACATCAATCGCTCGCTTGCTGATGCAGTTCAACATATTAAATTCAATTCAAAACATACTTTTCAGAATTTGGGTCTAAACGGCCAGAAGCAAGAAAAAATTATATACACTGCCTACATGAAGGACCCGAAGGACTATTGGTGTATTGTCAGCTATGAATCGGTGTTGAACACAGACATTGCGAAGAATTTCAGCATTAAGTGCAACTATGAATGCACTTTGTCACCTGTTTGAAAGAATCAAGATTGTCACCTCGTATTGAAAATGAGTTATGTATGAGTTATTCTCTAAAATGATTGTCATATTTTAGTTCTTAGTGAATAAAAAGTGAAAGTTGAGTATATAAAACAGCTTGAAATAGATGAACCTAATGTGTAAGTTCATTTGCTCATTTTGGCATTCACCATCATTTTACAAACAGAGCCGAAACCTTCGAAATGAATTTCGACATTGAGTGCAACTATGAATGCACTTTGTCACCCGTTTGAAACATTCAAGATTGTCACCTCGTATTGAAAATGAGTTATGTATGAGTTATTCGAAATGGACCTGAATAGGTACCTAGTTTATTACATATAGGTACGTACCTACCTACTTCAATCAGTGGAGAGGGAAAAATGAGAAAGGACGTTCGCTCACAGACCATCTCGTTACGACAATTTGGCGCCATCCGACTGATTTTGAAATTCATTCGGTAAAAGCTTGATTAATTCGTCGAATCAATTCTGAAACTCACCCAAGAACTGGTCCCCGTTAAACAGGTTTTTGAGGTCAAAGTAAGTCCTGCCGGTGTCAAAAAGAAGTTCGCTGCTCGTGAAGTTCATGAAATTCTTCCCGTTTCGATTTTCGAGGACCCAGTCGTACTTGTACGTGATCTCCAAGTTAGCTGTAGAAATGAATAGAATGAAATTAGTTTAACTGATTAAATGAACATTCATTCATACTGGGCTTCATGCTGGGTACCCATTCAGAATGACTGTGTTTTCCTGGCATTTTCAATGGTCATTTCAGTAGATCGGCAGATATATCTTAGTTTGAGCCTCAAGTTGGGCTTTAACTTGTCCGCCAAGATAATTTGTTTCCCCAATTCTGTCTGATTATTTCACGCAACCTTCTACAGATGGAATATTTCAGTGGGATTGAAAATTCCATGTTTTATTGCCTAATCGAGAACACACTTGAAAATGGTAGTGTGCTAATTTTCAACCCAAAACTCGATTTAGGAAGATGGCTTTACGATGACGACTGAGTAACGTTTGAAAAGAAACGATTCTTCAAACCGCCCAAGAAAATAATATAGTAACTAGCTGCAATATGAATAGGAAGCAATCAAAAATTCCTCCAAACTACATTTGAGCTTCTCTCAAAGTCAGACCAAGAATGTTTTCCACCATTGATTTCGACATAATTATATTATATAAGTAGATTTTCCACAGATTTATTTACTCATTCATAATATTCATTAACAATTTATTATTATCAAATATTGTGTAGGTTTGCTTATATCAATACTTACTAAGAGTGACATTGGCTCTTCCTTTTCCGGTGATGGGGAGAATCAAAACTTGGCCGTCGACTTCATAGTCACTCAAAATCTCAATCCTGGGAATCTTGAAGTCCCATTCGATGTGACTTCCAGGCAAATTCGTCCTGAAATAATAGGCAAAGGAATTTTTCATAGTTGGCAAATCACTACCTTCATATTATGAAATTTGGAGGGTGTAAGTGAGTAGAATCCCACAAATGATCCAATGTGAGTTTCAGAAAAACACCAAGCTAACATTCTTTTACGCCTGCGCAAACATTAATTCCTGGTACAAAATTCGATTGGTAAAAATCCGTGACTGTGAGCAATATTCAGGGAAGGGGTTTCAGGAGGGAAAGGACGTGAATCTTAGGAATTTCAGATTTTCACTTCATAATCGGATTTAGAACAAAGGAAAATCTCAAATTTGTCAGCTTGAAAACCCGAATAGTTCAGCCTCAAGGCGACTGACTGAATTAAGCATGACGCAATCTGGCTGCGATTTAAAAACGCTGCAAATCCCTGCACAACGGTTTATTATTTTGTACAGAATACCCTCCTCTTAAAGATCACAGCTCTCTGTATAGATAACCCTTCTATATAACATATGTACTATTCTACACCCTCCGTAGGTTAGCACCTAACCCCGTACTCGTTACTAGGTACCTACCTAAACCGTTGTGTAACAATTTACCTGTATAGGTTCCCCTTCTACGGAGATAGAATAATGATTGTGTAATAATTTGCCCATCAATAATACTTCAACGGTTGTTCAAGTTGCAAAAGTACCTATCAACAAAATCCAGGCCCTTCTTGGTAGATGAGCCGTTGTGTAATAATTTACCGTTGTGTAATAATTTACCGTGGTGTAATAATTTACCGTTGTGTAATGATTTACCGTTGTGTAATGATTTGTCGTTGTGTAATAATTTGCCATTGTGTAATAATTTACCCATCAATAATACTTCAACGGTTGTTCAAGTTGCAAAAGACCCTATCAACAAAATCCAGCCCCTTCTGGGTAGATGAGCCGTTGTGTAATAACATACCGTGGCGTAATAATTTACCGTGGTGTCATAATTTACCGTTGTGTAATAATTCACCGTTGTGTAATAATTTGCCATTGTTTAATATTTTACCCATCAATAATACTTCAACGTTTGTTCAAGTTTCGCAAGTACCTACCAACAAAATCCAGCAGTCCATCACTTGTCAAATGAAATAATATCGCAGAACAAACAACTCGACTTCATACATCCATCCTTGATTATAATCAGGTGCTCCGTAGTTATGATATCCGGGCCGGAGTTATACCGTTTGATTCACGATCGTGTTGACGAAGCTTTTTGGTGCACACGAACGGCTGGACGTACAATGCTCCGGGTGGTCTCAAAAAATTGTTTAGCTTAAGACAAATTTAATAAAGTAAAAAAAAACAATACCCTTCAATCGAAAGTTTTCGAGATACGGCGTTCTGAAAATTTCAACCCCTATTTTGAACCCCTTAGAGATGACTGACAGTAACGCCGAGCTTCGAGGACCAACTAGACCCCGAACGGAACCTATAACCCGAATTCCATCAATTTTCTTTCATGGTAACTAAGAAAAGTGGCCCGTACCACGGGCTGCCGAGTTCGGAGCACAACTAGGACCCAAATGTGTTCCCAAATGGGGACCCAAACTGTGTGCGGAAAAACGACGATTTTATACTATATTTTACGTAAATTTAAGGCTGAAACTTAGAACCTCGATTTTCCACTCTTTGGTCAAAATCGACTTCATATTCGGTTCTCGTCCCAAATACATGGAAAACGATACCTCAAAAGCTCATGTTACTAAAAGACAAAAAGTACCTATGTACCTATTTTTATACCTTCGGTATATTCCGATCTATGGCTACAAAGTTTCGGGACACAACTAGGGCCCAAATGGAGCATGTGTGCGAAAGAACGAATTTTTGAGACCAAAAATGAAGCCGGTATGCGTGATACGGCGGACGGCGTAAAAAAATGTTTTGAGGGGGTGTTATAAAAATTTTTTGCTGAGCTATGCAGAATAATCGACCAAAACGCCGGAACGCTGCAAAATGGGTTTATCATTCTATCGACCTTTAATTGCTGTTCTTTCATGCCGCCGTTTATGGAATCACTACGACCGAACTGAGGCGCATGGTTTTGGTTTATTATTCTGTGAATAATTCACCTATGTATTCGCTCAGCAAAAAATGTTTATAACACCCCCTCAAAATTTTTTCTTTTACGTTTCAAGGTGCGTAGATTCCAAAAATGCAATGTCCGTCCGCCGTACGCCGTACAAATGGCTTGAGCATTTACAAAAAAATATCAAGTCAAGTGAAAAAAAATCTTGCCGTGCTTCTCATGAATAACCATGGCAGTCACATAATTATGGTTGCAGTGCTATGATTTTTTTGTTGTACCGCCCTGTCTTCTCACAAACTTCAACCCCTAGATGTAGCTTTCTACGCAACTCTAAAGAATGTTTTTAATTAAGAGTGTGATTACTTCATGAAAACAAACTTTCATCAGAAAATAACACCTTACGACATTGCCTCGATCTTCATCAGCAAAGCCTACTTGAAAGTTGCCACTCTAAAAAAGGCTACGTCAGCATTCAGAGCTAGTGGGAAATTTTCCGTTTCAGCCAAACAAGTTTGCAGAGGACGGCTTTGCTCCCGCTCGAACTCTTGTTCAGTAAGTAGTTATATTGGAGTCAAAGAAGGCATATTCACGAAACGCTATATTCATGTAGCTATATAATATTTAATGTACGTAGTAGATAATATGATATAATGTACGTAGTAAGTAATTTAATTTTTTCGCGTTAGCAAGAAATGCAATAACAAGAAACCAATCGCGAACAAGCTGCACTCAATGCAGTGGTTGGATTCTCTCCAAATATTCTGATTGGTCCTCACTAAAGTTCGCATTTTTAGACTCGGCCCCTCAGAAGTGGCCGAAGCCTTTTGTTTTCGTTTTTACACTTTTCAGACAATTTTCATTATTTTGAGGGGGGAAAAACAATTTCCCCATTTTCGACGACGCTGAACACAAATCCATAAAAAAAATGAAAAAAAAAATAAATGGAAATTTCAGCTCTTTCAGGTAGTTGTGTGTACGCATTTCTGCGAACCGCCATAACTCACGACCGAATGGTCCAAATTGTCTCAAATTTTGAAGGTAGTTCGGGGTTAGGTCCTCGTTAGTCCCACATAAATTTCGTCGCATTCGTATCAGCAGTAGCCAAATGTGAAAACCTTTGAACCCATAATGAACACGGACAATATTACGAACACGAATTCCAACCATAGTACCAAGACCATCCATGGATTAAAGATAGATCCTTGTATGGATTCTTGGATTACCCAAGAGGATCTATGTAATCCATGGATTACTCTTGACTCTAGACCATAGGACCATAGGGTTCCATAAAATTCTACTAGCCATATTTGTTCATTGGCACTGTTCAACTATGCCGAGTGACCTGCCTGATCCAAGAATATAATATATACTCACCTTGCTTTTACGAACTTGGTGTTCTTTATACCGTAGATTTTACAGTTCTTGAGAATCATATTGAGCCCGACTTGCTTCGTCCCTTGTCTCACCCTCAGCTCCGTGATGTCCAACGGCTCTAATCGGGGTACCCTGTACTTGGGATCACCTAAAATTTTAACCATAAAAATCGATTTAAAGTCGTAGGTACTTTGGTATGCATTTGGCGAAGCGTGGGATGATAAAGGAAATTTAGCTTTCTATTCTGAAATACTTTCAGCGGCCACGGAAAGAAAGTCTATGCTACCCCAACCCACTAGTTTTGAAAATTTTCACGACGTTTGAAACAAACATGTTCGTTAAAAAAAAGTTATTGTCAACATTTTTACTAAAAGTACATAGTGATGATCGCATGAATTTCTGGCCTCTGACCTCATAGTTGGTTAATCTAACGAATTTTTCACAAGTTTTATAAATTTTCGTGTTATACCAACCTAATAACACGATGTTTGCGATCTTGAACTTTTTGTTGTGGAAAACATTATTTTTCTGCATTTAAATAATATTAGTACCTATTAACAATTTTTGATAATATACAACATTTATTTTTTGGTCCAGTTCTGGGCTTTACCAACCCCAAAATTGCTTCGAACCCTCCTTTCCATTGTATTATCGACGTTTTAGCGGCATTTTATTTATTCATTTAATTTGTGAAGTTTTCAAAACATAAGGGTGCACGATAAGATAATAAGATATAATAATGATAATAAGACTTAGACTTATGGTGCTTTACAAGATGCAATACGAATAATATTAGCGGTGTGAAAAACCGTTTAAAACATCATACACCAAAATGGAATATCATAATCATTCGAGAACCTGCTGGTACAGTTCGCCTCCATCTTCACTCAAGACATGATTAGCTAATAAATAATCAATGGCAGGTAGTTAAAATCCCTTAAAATTGCAAAATCTCTACGCAGTATATAGAAAATTGCCATTCCCTAATAATAATTTGCAATAAACCGTGTAAGCACAGGTATATGTTGGCACATACGTTGATACCGTTATATTTTCTAAAAGTCAGAGTGCATTCAAAACACTCGGAGATCCGAATTCAGCTGTGAACTGTATATTCGTATTAGTAATTCCTAATACTAGGTGTTTTCCTACTAAGGAAAAAACCTAGTGAAATTGGGCCATTCAGTTAGAAGGCATGTTACGTGAGTTCTTGAACAGGGTCCTCACAGTAGGACTGAGATGTTATCTGAATACTTCTGGCTGATACAGATACTGGTGATTTTATTGACGTGACCCTTCCCCCCATCACTTCTTAGTATATCAATTGATAAGCTTGTAAATACCGTTGATGAATTTTGGAACTGCAGCGATTCCGTGCTTCACAACACACTCGTCCAGCTTTGGGTCCGACATTTTGCATGGCTTTATGTAGTTTGCTATGAACAGAACAACAACAAGTTATTATACCTACTCCTAGATTCATAACAATAATAAGAAGAGAATATGATAAACTATAACGATTATTGTAATAATAAAAATAATGGTAATTAGGTTGATCCCCTCAATAGCTTGTAACACTGTAGGTGAGTTAGTTTGCCTTTCTATTTCAGAGCTTGTACTTACTACTCCCTTTGCTTTTAAAATGATAATAATCAGGGCAATCTATGTTAATATTCTCAATAAACAGCAGTTGCGTACAGTATGTTTTGCATTAGTACAGTCCCAATTAGTGTATGTAATAGCAGCTTGGGATAAAGCGATTAAAAAAACTCTAAAACCTCTGCACTCCTCACAAAAAAGCATTATGAGGATCATAAGTAGGAGTAATTACGGAATAAGGTCAGCCGAGCTATTCAAAAGAATGCATATTCTACCACTTTGGCAACTCCACATCAGATCATCGCTGATTTACGCCCACCCTAAGAGACCATGTCTGCAGAGGGTGGGACACGGAAGAGTAACAAGAGCAGAAACCAGCAATAAATTTATGGTACCAAAGATAAACACTGCAATGGGGCAAAACTGCTGGATGTTTGTTGGCCGGAACTCCAAACTTAATAGACGCTGCAAGTGTTGTTCAGTACAGTGGGAAGAAATTCAAAGATTGGATAAATAAGAATATCGGAAATAATGAGTTTATTATCAAAATTGAAAATACATTTAAGTTTAATTTAAGCTAGAAGATAAAATATTAAGTTGATCATAAGGAAACATCACACGGTGTTATAGGAGCATACGATCACGAATTAATTATGCTTCATACGCCAAAAAGTGCTTTTGATTTATTATTCTGCGAACAATTAATACACCTGTGTAATCGCTCAGCAAAAATTTTTTATAACACCCCCTCCAAATTTTGGATTATTATTTTCAATAATGAACCTTCGGAATCGAGCATGAAAAAAAAATTCTAACCCCCCTCAAAATTTGATGGTTTACGTTTCAAGGTAATGTGGAATCCGAAAATGCTATAAACAAATTTCTGTCCGTCCGCCGTACGCCGTACTTAGCACTTTTCTTAGTTACCATGACAAAAAATTGATGAAATACTGTTTATAGGTTCCGTTCTGGGTCTAGTTGGTCCTCGAAACTCGGCGTTACTGTCAGTCATCTCTTAAAAATAGCGGCTGAAATTTTCAGAACGCCGTAGCTCGAAAACTTTCGATAGGAGGGCAGTGTTTTTTTTTAACGTTATTAAATTTGCTTGAGCTAAAGAATTTGTTGAGACCACCCGGAGCATTGTACGTCCAGCCGTTCGTGTGCACCAAAAAGCTTCGTCAACACGATCGTGAATCAAATGGTATAAATCCGGCCCAGATATCATCACTAGGGACCACCTGATTATAATCAAGGATGGCTGTATGAAGTTGAGTTGGTTGTTCTGAGATGTTAGTTCATTTGAAAAATGATGGATCTATTAGATTTTGTTGGTAGGTACTTCTGAAACTTGAACAAACGTTGAAGTATTATTGATGGGCAAATTATTACACAATGGTAAATTACTACACAACGGTTCATTATATTATTTACCTATACAGGTAAGTTATTACACAACGGTTTATTATTTGCCTTATGCTTCATGAATAATTACAAAAAAATATGATTGAATTATTGAATCCCGCGCATTTGTAGGAAACTTTAATTCTGGAGCCGGCTCCAGTACTCTATTTAGGGCTTTCCTGGAGGGAGCTCGAGGGTATTGACAACAGAAAACAGTGATCTACGTACAGGTAAATAACAAACCTTTGTGCAATAATTTGCAGCGTTTTTCTTTTACGTTTCAAGGTGCGTAGATGCAGAAAATGCAATGTCCGTTCGCCGTCCGCCGTATCAGGTACCGGCTTCATTTTCGGTCTAAATAATTCGTTCTTTCGCACACATGCTCCATTTGGGCCCTAGTTGTGTCCCGTAACTTTGCAGCCCGATCGGAATATACCGAAGGGTGTTATGAGTGAAAATGTGTATAAAAATAGGTACTTTTGGTGTTTTAGTAACATGAGCTGATGATGTTTTTGGGACGAGAAGACCAATATGAAGTCGATTTTGACCAAAGATTGGAAAATTGAGGTTCTATCGAAGTTTCAGCCTTAAATTTACGTTAAATGTTGGTATAAAATCGTCGCTCTTCCGCACAGTTTGGGTCCCCATTTGGGAACACATTTGGGTCCTAGTTGTGCTCCGAAACTGAGCAGCCCGATCGGCATACGCGCAGGGGTGTTATGGGAGAAAAGTGGGTGTAAAAATAGGGGTTTTTGAGGTCATTGTCAGGTTTTATTGAACATTAGCTAGTGAGGTATCGTTTTCCATGTTTTTTTAGGGCGAGAAGACCGAATATTAGGTTGATTTTGACCGAAGAGTGAACAATTGAGGTTGTAACGAAGGTTAAGCTCCCGAAATTCATTTTTTATTAGTCAAAAACATGGGAAGTTGTCTGACAACAAAATGACAAAGACAGCTAAATGGTTACTATCAATTCAAAATTTATCTGTAAAACAAACCGAGCCTAATTCATGTTTTTGGGAGCCAAAATTGGTGGAAACCATCAAAAATAGCCATTTCAATTGTTGCACATGAAAGAAACAATAAATGAACAGCCAACATTTCTGTAGGTATGTCCAGTAGAATAATAAACCTATTTGACAAGGACTTTGCAGCGTTTTTGGAATCTACGCACCTTAAAACGTAAAAGAAAACATTTTGAGGGGGTGTTATAAAAACTTTTTCTGAGCACATAGGTGTATTATTCACGGAATAATAAACCAAAAGTGTCAACACGTGAATCAAGACGATTAAATGGCACTACCTACCATTGATCATCGATTAAATGGAACTACCAATGATCAAAGATAATTTGAAAAAAAAGGAGCGTTCCTAATTCAAACAATAAGTGAAAATTCACATCGCACATCGAACAGTGAACATTCTTTCGCAATCGCATTTCTGTCCAACAGAATAATAAACCCAAGTGACAAGGACTTTGCAGCGTTTTTCGACCTGAGTTATTTTCTGTTTTGTTTCTTTTCATGTACTTTTATTCAGCCCAAATTGATTTATCGAGATAGGGAGGTTGGTTTTGCACCTTTCAATTATTCATACATTTAAAATTTAAATCTGTTCATTTAAATATTTAATATATTTAAGATTTGAGCATATGACTCCCCAACCCACGTCAAAAGCTTTGCTTTAAGTGGGGGGGGGGGGGGGGGGGGATTATTTTGTATTATAAGTGTAGGTAATTTTTGTTTTGTATGTACATTTATATAAAATAAACAATTATTTTTTTAAAAACTATATCAACTTGAGAAAACTTGTAAACTTTATTTTACTTTCGAAGGTTGTCATGCTGAAGATAGAGCAGTATATTACTGTATAGTTGATACTTGTATGGACAGGATACCCTTGAACAGAATAGAAACGAAACGTGGTCTGCATATGATGCAAAACGGGAGGTGGTCTGATCGTAAATGCAGAGTTCTTAGCTGGCATCTATATTGCCAATTATTCATTCTGTTCAGCTAGAGGTTTCCCCATATACTTATAATCTAAAAATGGCCCAGCGAAGGTGCGTTTCATAGTTGAAGTCACTCAGTCTTGATGTGTTTTATTTATTATTATACTTTATTTTTGCAACAAAGGTTTGCGTCATATTTGGCTTTTAGTAAAACCAATTTTAGATCCACACTTTGGATAGGAGGTAGGTATCGATGGTCCCTAAAATTGTTTGGCTCGTCCACGAGAGATCTAGGAAGTCAATCTGGCGTACAAATTCCTGTCTTCGTGTCTCACGTTCAATGATGATTCTACAGGATTTTCCTCGATCTCCTGAAGCGTTTCCCTCCATTGTGTGGACCCAACTGTTTGGAACGACTGTAGTTTGAAACCTTTATGTTTACGTAACATTAAACCAACTAAATCCAAAACAGTTGATTAAATGAGCCTAAAATAATTTGTAACTACTTACCTATTTATATACACATAATACATATTATTACACATATAAACACATTCGAAAAATTGTGCTAAAAATGCCAATACCAATACTTGCCAATTTCATGAAACAATTTCGTAAAAAGAGCCTTGTTGAAAATTAATTTAATTTAATTGTAGAAAAAATTTCGTTCTTTGTGGAAAATCAGTAGACGGTGACCACATAAATTTTGTACATTATTGTATCCGCAATTTGTATTGTACGTTGTAGGTACTTTCAAAACTAAAATGTAATTTTCTTGAAGTTCCATCATTTTTGCTAAGCGTTCATTCTGTTTTGCAGAACTTCACTCCTTCCGAACGGGTTCAACGGGGTATGATGTTGAAGTTAAGTTACCTACCAACAACGTTAAACCTTTTGTTAAAGGGGTACCTACGGTTTGACATGTGGCAGTAAATTAATAAACGACACCATTATGTGGACGAATGGACACCAGAGACTATAAGAACTATACAACCTTAGGAAACTTTCCTGCGCTAATGTTGGGAAAAAAGTTATGCACTTGAGTATTTAGGACAAGAGTGCCAAATCAGGAACAAATTGAGGAAGTTGACAGATATAAAACAAGACAGCTGCAAGCCCATATAAGGACCGGAGGAATACGTACTTGTAGAAAATGTTTGTTTTTCTGCTCGGTGACATAAGTTTCCGGTTTAGAGACCTCTTGCTTGTTAAAAGTCTAAAACTGCAGTTTGTCTATAAGCTAAGCTATCTACGGAATCTACAGGTACGTTTTAGAAGCAATAGAACTGTGGTTGGTTAGATGTTTTAAAATAAGTACAAAACAGTTGACTTAGATGTTCTGTAATGTAGGCTTGGTGTCGACGGTCTAGTGAAGGTTTCACTTATCTACCATTTTGTCTGTAGGAAGATCAATATTGAAAGCTTGACGAAAGAAAGTCACCGAGAGCTAGAAAAAAAATCGCAGTCCTCGCGTTAAAATGGCAGAAAGGAGGGAAAAGAACGAAAAGGATGTTATTTCGTTTTTCTTTACATTTTTCTGGACTTTCAAAACCCCGAGGTGTAGAACACTTGATCTGGATAGCCATAGAAACAAATGTAATTTTTAGAAGTAACCAGCCGTTTATTATTTATTACTGGGTCCATACTACTTAAGCACACACATATATATAGATTGGTTGGAATATAGTGCAGATAACTTATAGTAAGTAGAGAACTCGTAGGTATCGGAGGCAGCGGTCCACTGACATAGTAACGGGGCAGGTTTTAGTTGCGATATTCTCAGATGTAGTAACCGACCGAGCTGGCTTCAGAGCCCGCCGACTGCACTCTCGCAATGTATCCAATATTTATTTAAGGAATTCAAGTTCTCTCGGATACCTTGGCAAACAACTGTCAATCTGTGAATGCAGCCAAATCGAGGTTTGGAGTATTATGCTGACATCACACGATATTTCTCAAAATCCGTGAGTGATCAATATTTGCACACATTTCCAGTCGGGACGACAACGCTAAAGGTTCAACACTGTAGTTTCATCCGTAATAGAAGCCATATCTATTTCAACTAAATAATAGCAAAGCGTGTGTCTGTGTATATGCGCTCCTCTCCGGCTCGAACGGCCACATCGATATTGATGCAATTATTTGCTACACGATGTCAAAGTTCCGGGCCATATTATGAAAGAGAATCCTCTAGTTCACCTCTTTCTGCCAGAAACCTCTATTCGATTTCATATTTACCTCCTTGATTGAAGGTAAATACTTGATTTAAATGGAGTCAGTGGTGTTACGCTTCGTAAAAAATTAGGTAGTAGGTACTATTTCCAGAATAGATGCTTTATTTTGTTTTCTATTTCCACAATTGGTCGTTGCAAGACTCTAATATAAAAGTCAACATTTTCTCAGTCTGAGATCCTCAAACTGAAATAAGGTTTAATAGAAAAAACGTTGCAAATTATTACACAACAGTTTATTATTTACCTATATAGATGCCATTTCTGCGCAGATCACTGTTTTCTGTCGAACTTCGAGCTCCTCCCAGGAAAGCTCTAAATCTAACCATTAATTATTTGTAATTATTCATGAAGCATAAGGTAAATAATAAACCGTTGTGTAATAAAATGTTGTGTAAGAAACCGTTGTGTAATAATTTACCCGTACAGATGCCCCTTTTGCGTAGATCACTGTTTTCTGTGGTCAATAACGTCGAGCTCCCCCCAGGAAAGCCCTAAATCAAGCAGTGGAGCCGACCCGGGAATTATAGTTTCACAAAAATGCGCGGGGAAGTTTGTAAATAAATTCATTCCGGACCATCTTCTTCCAATGATCATAAATATGTCAATTTATTGCATTGAATTGCATGCAACCCATTGAAAACCACTGAATTCCAATAAATTGATTGATGGATTGAAATCCAATTCCAACTGAAGTCCAGTTCCAAGTGAATTCAAATTCCAATTAAAATCCAGTTCCAACTGAAATCCAATTCCAATTGATATCCATTGAAAACCATTAGAAACAACCCCTAAGGGAAATTTGCGAATAAATTGATTGATTGAAACGATGAACACCCCCCCCCCCCCCAATATTGGGTGGAAGATTGTTGCTGCGTCCCTAGCAATGATATCTGGGCTGAATCTATAAAATTTGATTCACCCGCCTGTAGGTGTAAATTTCAGGGCCTTACTGTGAACGAACGGTTGGACGTACAATAGTCCGGGTGGTCTCAAAAAACTTCCAAGTTCAAGAACTATTTAAAAACGTAAAAAATTCGAGATAACGGCGCCCCGGAGATTTCAACCCCTCTTTTTCACCCCTTAGAGATGAATGACAGTAACGCCGAGGTTCGCGGACCAACTAGACCCCAAATGGGACCTACAAACCAAATTTCATCAATTTTGGTTCATGGTAACTAAGGAAAGTGCGATACGGCGTTCGGCGGACAGAAAGAAATTTTTTTACTGCATTTTCGGATTCTACATACCTTGAAACGGAAACCATACAATTTTGAGGAGGGGTTAAATTTTTTTTCATGCTCGATTCCAGAAGTTCATTATTGAAAATAATAAACCAAAATAGATTGCAGAATACTTTGCAAAGTTTTCAATTGCAGAACCAATTTTAGATCGGTAGAAGACTAGACTGAATTAAAATATCAGACAAGCGCCTTCGACGCGATCGGAGAGCCGTGACCTCATCGCTAAAGTACCCTGAACAAGGCCCGCAGGAGGAATACAGATGACCGAATGCTCGAATAACTACACTGGCCGAATGTCATACATCAGCTGTCTTCATCACCTCGCTCCTGCATTAGTCAGTTGCGTTGCAGACTACCTATTTAATATTTGTTATGCAGACTATTTAATATTTACCTTAAACATTTTGTACAATATGCCAAGGATCTAACAGACAAATGAATTTATTTTGTTCTCGGAATTTGGAGAGCCTACTCGTTCGGTATGATTTACTGCGGAGTATATACCTACCTATTTCTTCTAGTAAGGACGGCGTTAATGGCGCTGCTAAATACAGGGGGAAATGTCTGCCAAGGTGTAATATAGACAAACGGCATAAATACAGCTGCTGCCGTAAATAATCTGTTTGTTTCCGTAGATGGTCGAGATACACATGTCAGTTGACGGACTATTTGTGACTGAATCCCGACCATCTACAACATAAAATCAATTCGGGATTTACAGGGGGGGGGGGGGGGGGGGTTCACTTTGAAAATCGGGAAAATGGAATTCATACATTCATACCTACTCGTAGTTATAGATGTTGACAAAAATTCACATTTGCGCATGAGCTGGTGGAAGTTACAGTTCGATTTTGATGAAATTTATAAAAAGCCAATCAGTGAGCTGACCTGCATCTGCCCTCCAAATTTCAGCTCAATACGGTCACTGTTTCGTACGGTTATGCGCGTTGCAGGATTTGTGGACATACTTACAAACAGACACGGAACAAAATGTTCTGAAAGGTCTATAAAGCAAAATGCTGGTAGAAATGTCAATTTTAGAAGAAAAAATAAACAAATCCTTGGAATAAAAAATTGAAATAAATAAAAAGCTTATATTGGGACTTATGACTTAAATTCGGAAGGTATACGCTATATACCTCAAGAACACGGGAAAATATTGGATTCAAACCTTTACACCATGGATGGAAATCTTTTCACAATGGAATAATTCCACTTATGGATCTTATAAAATTTGAAACAATAGTGAAATTAATGATTTAAAATGAAACAATAAAACGAGAAGTTTTTTAATGAGAATGTGAAAAGGTCAAGTTGTTGCTCCCGATATTAGATACAGGAACACATTAAGCAATCTTATGAAATTCATTGAGACGTAAAAAGGATCACAAACAAGTTTCAACTCATCCTAATAGCATCTTGTGGCAGGAAATAAATGCCAAAATAGGGCATTTTGGCATTTATATCCTGCCACAAGATGCTATTAGGGTGAGTTGAATCTTGTACCTAATAGTTTTGCTCAAATAGAAAAATAATGTCACGCTTGACCAAGAACCTTCATCCCGTACTTGAATGTAGGTAACTATGTAATACTGATACATAGGTGGATACAGATAGATATCGACTACTAAACTACTACGAGCAGACTGTCTACTCTGAAAATGATTTTTAGTTTAGTTTCCTAACGAGGAACGGATGTAAACTCTGTCAGCGAGAATACGCAAAAAAAGTGTATAATTTTCAAACCTTAATTCCTACTCTCACTAATCGATCGAATGGTTTGTCTAACCATTCGATCGATTAGTGAGAGAAGCCATTTTCTCGGAATAATCCCGAACAGACTCCAAACAACGAGCCGTGCCAATAACAAACTGAGATGTCACACGAGTTGTATCCTGGATGACAAAAACAGGTAGGCATTCTCCTGCTATCCAATAACAACAAGTAGGTATCACTTCTAGGTGTAGTGCATATGGCAAGTGTAGCTGAAGTGCATATACCTACACATGTAGTGTATACACTACACACCTACACTACGTACAATATACCTACTACTACACCTACTATATAACAACTACAACATACAATATACCTACTACATAATACAATATACCTACAATCTACATGTAGGTATGTAATATGTAATTATCTCGTTCGTAATATTACGTGTTCTACTTTGAATTTGATAGTTAATACCTACACTGATGTTTCAGCATAATTATTGTAAGTCACATAATAATGCGTACCTATGTTCTATTATCCCAAGCATCTAAAGAATGTGGTTTATGCAACACAATAACAACAAACCACACCCATTATTACTTCAACCATTTAAGTTTGTGTAAAGTTTATTACGAAATTACTTGATACCTTACTAAGGTAGGTCTTAGATCTGACTGGCAAAACCTACGTGAAATCAAAACGACAACTCCCACATTACCGGGCCCAAAACAATTTAGGTAGGTTCGCATGGTCCTTCGATGATGGAGGAAGGAAGGAAGTGGCGGTGTTCTAAACATGATTTCCACATAAGATGCCTACAAACTATCAGCCTGTCCCGTTGAAAATGCTAATAGGTGCATCGGAAGGTATTGCGGCAACGGAATTTAAGCTTGAATGGTCGCAGAGGGCAGTTCCGAGGGGCCGACGCAACGTTTCGCAATCGAAGCCTGCTTCAGTGTCGCGGCCTCGAATGTCGAAGAAATGCTCGCTTTCAGGAGTGTTCGGGGGGGGGGGGGGGGGTCCAGGTGTGTACGTACAACATCCCCCCCCCCCCCCCCCCCCGATTATAATGAACACCGTTAATTTCCCTATCAAGTACAAAATATAAAACGCTGCAAAGTACTTGTCACATGGGTTTATTATTCTACTGGATGCTGGCTGTTCATTTATTGTCGCTTTCATGTAAAATAATTGAAATAGCTATTTCTGGTGGTTTCCACCAATTCCCCCCCCCCCCCCCCCCCAAAACTTGAATTAAGTACGCTCCTTTTTTTTTCAAATGATCTTTGATCATAGGTAGTACCATTTAATCGCCTTGATCCACGTGTTGACACTTTTCCTAGTGTTATTCTACAAATTGATGGTGATTTCAGACGATTTCGCAGGTTTTTGACTCATAAAAAATCAATTTTGGGAGCTGAACATCTGGTACAACCTCAATTTTCCACTCCTTGGTCAAAATCGACTTCATATTCGGTCTTCTCGCCCCCGAAAACATGGAAAACGATACCTCAAAAGCTCATTTTACTAACATGTTACTAAAACACAAAAAGTACCTATTTTTATACACATTTTCACTCATAACACCCCCGGGTATATTCCGATCGGCCTGAAAAGTTTCGGGACACAACTAGGGCCCAAATGGAGCATCTGTGCGAAAGAACGACTTTTTTAGACCGAAAATGAAGCCGGTACACGTGATACGGCGGAGGCGTACCTACGGCGGACGGACATTGCATTTTGGTTCATTATTCTGTGAATAATACACCTATGTATTCGCTCAGCAAAAAATTTTTATAACACCCCCTCAAACTTTTGTCTTTTTCGTTTCAAGGTGCGTAGATTACAAAAATGCAATGTCCGTCCGCCGTACGCCGTCCGCCGTACGCCGTCCGCCGTCCGCCGTATCACGTGTACAGGCTTCATTTTTGGTCTAAAAAAGTCGTTCTTTCGCACACATGCTCCATTTGGGCCCTAGTTGTGTCCCGAAACTTTTCAGCCCGATCGGAATATACCCACGGGTGTTTTTTTTGTACCTAATTTGTGTTTTAGGGGCCAAAATTAATGGAAACCATCAGAAATAGCTATTTCGATTATTACGCATGAAAGAAACAATAAATGAAAAGCCAACATTTCTGTAGGTATGTCCAGTAGAATAATAAACCCATGTGACAAGGACTTTGCAGCGTTTTTGGAATCTACGCACCTTGAAATGGAAAAGAAAAAATTTTGAGGGGGTGTTATACAAATTTTTTGCTGAGCGAATACATAGGTGTATTATTCACAGAATAATAATAAACCAATACGATGTAAGTAGCTGTACAACATCTACTATTCTCTCCAAACGAGGGTAGATCACTGAATTGCATTCAGAAATGTGTTATGTTATGATATTCGCTGTTGAACATTTGGCAAACCACATCATTTTTCCTCGTCAACGGAGATAGTGGATAGCTCTATGCCGAAAATATTGCAGGAACGACGGCGGCAAATGAATTTTGATTTATTATCTTCAATAATGAACCTTTGGAATAATTGAGCACGAAATGAATAAATAAATACATTTAAAATAAAACACCCTCCACCCAACTTGCTACCTACAAATCTGAGGTTTTCGTAGGTTTTTATACTTTTCACCCAGTTAAAAATTAATAGGTACATATTAAATCGAATATACTGTATGAAACCTATAGGGCAACAAGTTTGAAAGAGCTTGAGAGAGCTTGAGAAAGCTTGTTGGAAGCTCAAAATAGATCACACAAAACTTATTCACGTTTGAAAGTGTACTCATTAGACAATGCAAAGTGGGGCCAAATGATGAGCCTCGTTTTAGTCGTTTAGGCCCATTCAAGTTCATGTTTCATGTACTCATTTAAACCATCAGAACTTATAGTCAGGGAAATTCTATAAAGAACAATACGAAATTGCAGATCAAAATACTTGTAATAATTACCTAATGTAAAAAAAAAAAAAAAATTACAGTAGGTAAACAAAATACATTACATAGGCTATAGCTTGTTGAAGCTAAGTGTGGTTTTGTTTCTAGTAAAACATGTAGGTAAAACATGGTATAGATACGCTCAAAAAAAGTTTGAATGACACCAATCAACACAACCTACTTATACTAAGGTTTCATTTTTCACAAATCCGTGAATAAATTCCAAAAAATCTTTTCTCACCGCTAGCTTACTTTTCCTGATTACTCAAACTGCATCTTGTAATTAGGTAACAAAAATAGTACTTACTTGTCTCCCCATATGGAACACAAAAACCGCTATGTTCGTAGATGTTACGGACTCCTCAGAAGACACGTTAAAAGAGACACGCTTTAAACCTATCCAAGTTTAAGCTAACCAAATTTTGTACTGTTTTGATCACTTTCTTATGTGAAAGAAATGACCGACCTATCAGTGCTACCAACTTGTTAAATGGTCTTCTTAATGATGGTGCTACGGAACAGCTGATTATTATAATCGAGCACGGTCTTATGAAACTGAGTTTGTTGTTCGGTGCTAGTATTTCATTCGAAGAAAGATGGTTATTTTGGATTTTGTTGAAAGGTGCCTACTTAATTGTTTCAACCCCATTTTTTGATAGTTAGGCACATGTTTGGTTGTTCATGGCCAAACGAATCATTCAAATTAGGTGAACATTTGGGAATATATCGAGGGTCCTACTTAGGTTTAGCAACAATCAGAATTTCAAAAATGACCGGTTCGTTGGGCGAAATGGCGCGTTACAGGAGATGGGGACAGTAAACAATGCACACTTTTTATGCAACTGTACCGTCAGAGCGTTTGGCTTGGCACAATGATTCTCCGACTCTTTTTGAACTGTGCCAATATCCATGACCAGCTGTTCCCAGTGTTTTCCTGAATGTCTAAAGCCAGTTTTCTGATCGCCATTCAATACATAGAAGATAGGGCGGACGAGACACCTTCTAGACCTTCTAGACCTTCTAGATTCTCCAACCATTATCAAACTCAAACGCTTATCAAGATGGTACTGGATCATGGATGGTATCTTAGGTCTTCTAGGAGCCAGCTAACCGTCAGAAAAAGCCAGTGTGAACAAGCCGAAACTTAGAGAGTTTATACTGACATCATTTCCAGTAATGAACCTTTGGAATCGACCATGAAAAAAAAATTTAACACCCCTCAAAATTTGATTCTTTGCGTTTCAACGTACGTAGGATCCGAAAATGGATTTAAAAAATTTCTGTCCGTCCGCCGTACGCCGCACTTCAGACTTTCCTTATTTACCATGAACCAAAATTAATTAAATTTGGTTTGTCCCATTTGGGGTCTAGTTGGTCCGCAAATCATGGTCCACTGTCAGTCATCTGTAAGGGGTGAATAAAATAGGTTTACTGTTTGTTACTGACGATGGTTCGATCACCGAAACCGGTATAACAGTATATTTTTTGTGTATTACTTAGTGGAAATAGCCTTTCAATAACTCCGTTTTGGTTTATTATTCTGTGAATAATATTGGTTTATTATTCTGTGAATAATACACCTACCTACGTATTCGCTCAGCAAACATTTTTATAACACCCCCTCAAACTTTTTTCTTTTCCGTTTCAAGGTGATTAGATTCCAAAAATGCAATGTCCGTCCGCCGTCCACCGTACGCCGTACGCCGTACGCCGTCCGCCGTACGCCGTATCACGTCTACAGGCCTCATTTTCGGTCTAAAAAAATCGTTCTTTCGCACACATGCTCCATTTGGGCCCTAGTTGTGTCCCGAAACTTTTCGGCCCGATCGGAATATACCCAGGGATGTTATGAGTGAAAATGTGTGTAAAAATAGGTACTTTTTGCGTTTTAGCAACATATTGGTAACATGAGCTTCTGAGATATCGTTTTCCATGTTTTTGGGGACGAGAAGACTGAATATGAAGTCGATTTTGATCAAAGAGTGGAAAATTGACTTCTACCAAATGTTCAGCTCCAGAAATCGATTTTTTATGAGTGAAAAACCTGGGAAATCGTCTGAAATCACCATCAGTTTGTATAATAACACTGGAAAAAGTGTCAACACGTGGATCAAGGCGATTAAATGGCACTACCAATGATCAAAGATAGTTTAAAAAACGCTGCAAAGTCCTTGTCACATGGGTTTATTATTCTATTGGAGTTATAGAGATTTTTGTTGGCTGTTGAATGTATTGTTTCTTTCATGTGGAATGATTGAAATAGCTATTTCTGATGATTTCCACCAATTTTGGCCCCCAAAACATGAAATAGGTACGCTTTTTTTTTTTTTTTAAGATCATCTTTGATCATTGGTAGTGGCATTTAATGGTCTTGATTCACCTGTTTACACTTTTTCCAATGTTATTGTACACATTGATGGTGATTTCAGACGATTTTCCAGGTTTTTGACTCATAAAAAATCAATTTTGGGAGCTGAACATTTGGTAGAACTGAATTTTCCACTCTTTGGTCAAAATCGACTTCATATTCGGTCTTCTCGTCCCGAAAAACATGGAAAAAGATATCTCAGAAGCTCATCTTACCAACATGTTGCTAAAACGCAAAAAGTACCTATTTTTACACACATTTTCACTCATAACACCCGTGGGTATATTCCGATCGGGCTGAAAAGTTTCGGGACACAACTAGGGCCCAAATGGAGCATGTGTGCGAAAGAACGATTTTTTTAGACCGAAAATGAAGCCTGTACACGTGATACGGCGTACGGCGGACGGACATTGCATTTTTGGAATCTACGCACCTTGAAACGGAAAAGAAAAAATTTTGAGGGGGTGTTATAAAAATTTTTTGCTGAGCGAATACATAGGTGTATTATTCACAGAATAATAAACCAAAAAAAGGAGCATACCTACCTAATTTGTGTTTTAGGGGCCAAAATTAATGGAATCCATCAGAAATAGTTATTTCGATTATTGCGCATGAAAGGAACAATAAATGAACAGCCAAAATTTCTGTAGGTATGTCCAAAAGTCCAACAGAATAATAAACCCATGTGACAAGAACTTTGCAGCGTTTTGGTTTATTATTCTGTGAATAATACACCTATGTATTCGCTCAGCAAAAAATTTTTATAGCACCCCCTCGAAATTTTTTCTTTTCCGTTTCAAGGTGCGTAGATACCAAAAACGCTGCAAAGTCCTTGTCACATGGGTTTATTATTCTATTGGACATACCTACAGAAATGTTGGCTGTTCATTTATTGTTTTTTTTTCACGTGAAATAATTCGAATAGCAAGGTATTTCTGATGGTTTCCACAAATTTTGGCCCCTAAAACACAAATTAATTAGGTACCTACTTTTTTTTAAACTATCTTTGACCATAGGTAGTGCCATTTAATCGTCTTGATCCACGTGTTGACACTTTTCCCAGTGTTATTATACAAATTGATGGTGATTTCAGACGATTTCCCAGGTTTTTCACCCATAAAAAATCAATTTTGGGAGCTGAACATTTGGTAGAACTCAATTTTCCTCTCTTTGGTCAAAATCGACTTCATATTCGGTCTTCTCGTCCCCAAAAACATAGAAAACGATATCTCAGAAGCTCATGTTACCAATATGTTGCTAAAACGTAAAAAGTACCTATTTTTACACACATTTTCACTCATAACCCCCCTGGGTATATTCCGATCGGGCTGAAAAGTTTCGGGACACAACTAGGGCCCAAATGGAGCATGTGTGCGAAAGAACGATTTTTTTAGACCGAAAATGAAGCCTGTACACGTGATACGGCGGACGGCGTACGGCGGACGGCGGACGGCGGACGGCGGACGGCGGACGGCGTACGGCGGACGGCGTACGGCGGACGGACATTGCATTTTTGGAATCTATGCACCTTGAAACGTAAAAGAAAAAAGTTTGAGGGGGTGTTATAAAAATTTTTTGCTGAGCGAATACATAGGTGTATTATTCACAGAATAATAAACCAAAATGCAATATCCGTCCGCCGTACGCCGTCCGCCGTATCACGTGTACAGGCTTCATTTTTGGTCTAAAAAATTCGATCTTTCGCACACATGCTCCATTTGGGCCCTAGTTGTGTCCCGAAACTTTTCAGCCCGATCGGAATATACCCAGGGGTGTTATGAGTGAAAATGTGTGTAAAAATAGGTACTTTTTGCGTTTTAGCAACATGTTGGTAACATGAGCTTTCAAGGTATCGTTTTTCATGTTTTTGGGGACGAGAAGACCGAATATGAAGTCGATTTTGACCAAAGAGTAGAAAATTGAGGTTCTACCGGATGTTCAGCTCCCGAAATTGATTTTTTATGAGTCAAAAACCTGGGAAATCGTCTGAAATCACCATCAATTTGTAGAATAACACTGGAAAAAGTGTCAACAGGTGGATCAAGACGATTAAATGGTACTATCAATGATCAGAGATAATTTATATTAAAAAAAAAACGCTCCAAATCCCTGCACAACGGTTTATTATTTTGTACAGAATACCCTTCTGTTACACATCACAGCTCTCTGTATAGATAACCCGTATATATAATATATTATGTACTACTCTATACATATTATGTGAATCGCAATAGTAGTAGCGGTTAGTACCTAACCCCGTACTCGTTACTAGGTACCTACCTAAATCACGAGTTAAATGTTACTAAAATAATACAGCCGATGACAAACAGTAACTAAAACGGCAAAAAGAAACGCAAATAATGAAGTTCTAAAGGAAAATTGTTGATGTGGAGTGAAATAGATGCCCCTTCTGCGTAGATCACTGTTTTCTGTGGTCTGTACCTATGATGAACCGTTGTGTAATAACTTGCCCACCAATAATACTTCAACAGTACCAGTTGCAAAAGTACCGATCAACAAAATCCAGCCCCTTCTTGGTAGATGAACCGTTGTGTAATAATTTAACGTTGCGTAATAATTTACCGTTATGTAATAATTTACCATAGTGTAATAATTTACCTATCAAAAATATACTTCAACGTTTGTTCAAGTTTCAGAAGTACCTACCAACAAAATCCAATAGTCCATCACTTATCAAATGAAATAATATTGCAGAACAACCAACTCGACTTCTGATTATAATCAGGTGCTTCCTAGTGATGATTATCTGGGCCGGATTTATACCGTTTGATTCACGATCGTGTTGACGAAGCTTTTTGGTGCACACGAACGGCTGGACGTACAATGCTCCGGGTGGTCTCAAAAATTGTTTAGCTCAAGACAAATTTAATAAAGTAAAAAAAAAAACCATACCCTTCTATCGAAAGTTTTCGAGATACGGCGTTCTGAAAATTTCAGCCCCTATTTTGAACCCCTTAGAGATGACTGACAGTAACGTCGAGCTTCGAGGACCAACTAGACTCCGAACGGAACCTATAATACGAATTTCATCAATTTCGTTTCATGGTAACTAAGAAAAGTGGCCAGTACGGCGTACGGCGGACAGACAGAAATATTTTGTATTGCATTTTCGGATTCCACATACCTTGAAACGTGAACCATCAAATTTTGAGGGGGGGGTTAGAATTTTTTTTATTTTTTTTCATGATCGATTCCAATGGTTCATTATTGAAAATAATATACCAAAAATTTTAAAAAACTACCCGGAAGAAGTGTAATGATATTTGTGTGATGTAGATTAGTTCAATCTCTTTAACCTCAAGTACAAACCTAGTTTTTTTTTATTGGTAAAGTACACAGGTATGGGAATATGCCGACTTTCTCTCTTCATGGGCTCAGAAAGGGTTTGAGTTTCGGGGGCGGACAGGACTTGGGGTTGGGTTCTGGAAAGGGCATGTACGAAATTTGACTCCATTCCGACAATTAGGGCGCGGTGGAGGGAAAAAATACCGTAACTGGCCACTAAGCGATGAGCATAAGAAGAAGAGAAGAAGAAGAAAGAAACATAAGAAGAAGACGTCAACTCGACATTTATTGCAATAAAAATAATCGAAAATATTACAATAAACCCGAATAACATAGTACGGAGCTTTAGCAGTGCTAGAATCTTGAATGAAGGTGGTAAAAACCAAACACAACACACAACCATTGAATGAGTTGATAGGTAGGAACGAAATTTTCCGTTTTATTTGACCTGACTTGTCATAGTATTTTGCTGTTCATCTTCGTACCATTTCCAAATAATCTTGAAAATGAACAGTTTGGAACTGGTTGTGCCACCAAAGTCGGATCTCCTGACTTGGATTCTCCAGTTTCACCTCCACATCCTACCATTTGCTATAGTTTAATTACACCTAGGAGAAAGTGCGTATCTCATCGTCAAGGGACTCATCACTTTGCAACAAGATAATAAATTAATACCTATTTAGTTTTGAAAAAATGCACCTACCCCCCAATGTTGCTATGAGTAGTTTTACTACCTAATATGGTTCATAATTACCTGTATGTTTAATGATGATTACCCTCGACTTTGTAGTTATTTAAGGAAATATTACTTACAATAAATCAAAATAACAAAGTTGCACGTACCTTTAGTAGTGTGTACAATCGAGAATGAAGATAGAATCGAGTTCGTAGCACAAACCGCATACACAACCACTGATCAACGCGGGCCAATCAGTACACACACGTTATTCATCGGATTGCCCATATCACTTCGCGGTCAATCGGCGGATCATTCCGAGGCGATTCGAGGAAAAACACAAAAACACAATAATTTAGTCCAGGAATTACCTAACGTTTAAAGATGAATTTTGACGAAAAACTACCACAAACGTACCATCCGTCGCGGGTGATCGAGGGACTGACTAATAGAAAGGGGTGGCAGGGTGGGGAAGGTGGCGGTGAGGGGAAAGTAGGCACTTAGGTACTTGTAACTTTAATTATTTTCCCCTTTATTTTACCCGACTTATTGTCTTTACCTATTTTTACACTTTTCCAAAAAAATCCACGAAATGATTGAAGTTACCGATCTACCTGGCACTGGGTCTGCCCGCCAGAGCTTAAACTCTCCAGATTTAGGTTAATACTTGGAATTTTCCATCAATTTTATTGGAATTGGCCATTAATACGATCTTGAATTTCCATAAACCACCAATGGTTGTATAGTTGGTGTTTTAATCGTTCCAAGTAACTACACCATGTTGTGAACTGATGCCCTCGTGGCACAACCAGTGCCACATAGATAAGTAACTTGTATATTATTTCTTCGATTGTTTGAAGCAGTTAGGAAAAGAAAAACACAATGAAAATTCAGGTAAATGTAAAAAAATAAAATAAATAAATAACTAAATAAATTTTTAAAAATCGAGTGAATACCTACCTACCCCACCACGCCCAGCCACATCACCTTCCCCACCCTGCCGCCCCTCTCTATTAGTCAGTCTGGCCCGATCAACCGCGACGGATGGTAGGTAAGTGGTAGTTTTTATTCCAAATTCATCATAGAAGATTAATTCCTGGACTAAATTGTACTGTGTTATTGTGAGTTTTCTCCTCGAATCGCCTCGGTATCCGCCGATTTAATCGGGAGAAGTGATATGGGCAATTCGAAAACCAACGTGGGTGCATTTTCGGCCCGCGCCGATGATGATTGTGTTCAGTGCTGCGATTTGGATTCCACCACCTTCATTCACCGACCATCCAGTACTAAAGGTACCGTAAAATTTTGCTCTTTAGGTTTATTGTAAGTAATATTTTCTTTATAATTTATAAGGTCGAGGATCCTCTGGTGGCACACCCCATGCCACGTAGACATACCTACCTACCTTACCTACACATTTCTTTAATTGTGTGGATAAGTTACGAAACGAAAAATACAATGAGAATTCAGGCAAATGAAAGGGAAAATATTAAGTAAAAACCTACCAAGGCCCACCCTGTTGATACTTTCTTGTAAGTCCGCTATTGGTTGGTACGGTAGTTTTTCGTCAAAATTGATCTTTAAACAATAATTCCTGGACTAGATTATACATTTTTGTGTGTTTTCTCCTGGAATCGCCTCAGTATTATCCGCCGAATAACCCCGAGAAGTGATATGGGTGATCCGATACCTCACGTGAGTGCAGGTTAACCTGTATTGACCAGTGATTGTGGTTTTGATTATTAGTGCTGCGATTTGGGTTCTACCACCTTCATTCTCAGATCATCCGCTACTAAAGGTAAGTACAACTTTGTTATTTCCCTTTATTGTAAGCAATATTTCCTTATAACGATACACGTGAGTGTAGCAAAATCACGAATTTAGGTATCTACTTGGGAGTTTCTGCATATTTGATTGAACTTTGTGATTATCACGATCTGGAATTTCCAAAAACTACTGATAAGTGACCTAGACGGTGTTCTCATCGTTCCGAGTACCTGTCTGAATCAGGAGAATCGATCCTATGGTGGCACACCCCATGCCACGTAGACATACCTACCTACCTAACCTACACATTTCTTCAATTGTTTTGAGCAGTTATGAACCAAAAAATACAATGAGAATTCAGGCAAATGAAAGGGGAAAATATTAATTAAATACCTACAACCCTGCTGATACTTTCCGGTAAGTCCCTCGATCGCCCGCTGCGGGTTGGTATGCGGTAGTTTTTCGTCAAAATTCATCTTTAAACAATAATTCCTTGACTAGATTATAAAGTTTTGTGTGTTTTCTCCCTGATTTGCGTCGGTATTTCCCGCCGAATAACCGCAGAGGTGATATGGACACTCCGATACCTCATCACGTGAGTGCAGGTTGGCCTGTATTGACCAGTGATTGTGGTTTTGATTATTAGTGCTGCGATTTGGGTTCTACCACCTTCATTCCCGGATCATCCGCTACTAAAGGTAAGTACAACTTTGTTATTTCCCTTTATTGTAAGTAATATTTCCTTATAACTATAAACAGGAGAGTAGCAAAATTACGAATTTAGGTATCTACTTACTTGGGAGTTTCTACATATTTGATTGAACTTCGTGGTTAACACGATCTGGAATTTCCAAAAACTACTGATAAGGGACCTAGACTGTGTTCTCATCGTTCCGAGTACCTGTCTGAATCAGGAGAATCGATCCTCTGGTGGCACACCCCATGCCACGTTGACATACCTACCTACCTTACCTACACATTTCTTTAATTGCCTGGATAAGTTACTAACCAAAAAATAATGAGAATTCAGGTAAATGAAAGGGGAAAATATTAAGTAAATATACCTACCAAGGCCCACCCTGCTGATACTTTCTTGTAAGTCCCTCGATCGCCCGCTGCTGGTTGGTATGCGGTAGTTTTTCGTCAAAATTGATCTTTAAACAATAATTCCTGGACTAGATTTTAAATTTTTGTGTGTTTTCTCCTCGAATTGCCTCGGTATTATCCGCCGAATAACCACGAGAAATGATATGGGCTATCCGATACCTCAAGTGAGTGCAGGTTGGCCTGTATTATCAGTGATTGTGGTTTTTATTATTAGTGCTGCGATTTGGGTTCTACCACCTTCATTCTCGGATCATTCGCTACTAAAGGTAAGTACAACTTTGTTATTTCCCTTTATTATAAGTCATATTTCCTTATAACGATAAAAGTGAGTGTAGTAGTAAAATGACGAATTTAGGTACCTATCTACTTGGGAGTTTCTACATATTTGATTGAACTTAGTGATTAACACCATCTGGAATTTCCAAAAACTACTGATAAGTGACCTAGACGGTGTTCTCATCGTTCCGAGTACCTGTCTGAATCAGGAGAATCGTTGCTCTGGTGGCACACCCCATGCCAAGTAGACATACCCTACCTTACCTACACATTTCTTTAATTGTCTGGATAAGTTACGAAACGAAAAACGCTGCAAAGTCCTTGTCACATGGGTTTATTATTCTACTGGAAATACCTACAGAAATGTTGGCTGTTAATTTATTGTTTATTTCACGTGAAATAATCGAAATAGCTATTTCTGATGGTTTCCACAATTTTTGGCCCCTAAAACACGAATTAGGTAGGTACGCTCCTTTTTTTCCAATTTATCTTTGATCATTGGTAGTGCCATTTAACCTTCATGATCCACGTGTTGATACTACTTCCAGTGTTATTATACAAATTGATGGTGATTTCAGACGATTTTCCAGGTTTTTGACTCATAAAAAATCAATTTTGGGAGCTGAACATTTCGTAGAACCCCGATTTTCCACTCTTTGGTCAAAATGGACTTCACATTCGGTCTTCTCGTCCCCAAAAACATGGAAAACGATACCTCAAAAGCTCATGTTACTAACATGTTACTAAAACACAAAAAGTACCTATTTTTGTGCACATTTTCACTCATAACATCCCTGGGTATATTCCGATCGGGCTGAAAAGTTTCGGGACACAACTAGGGCCCAAATGGAGCATGTGAGCGAAAGAACGAATTTTTCAGACCGAAAATGAAGCCTGTACACGTGATACGGCGTACGGCGGACGGACATTGCATTTTTGGAATTACGCACCTTGAAACGGAAAAGAAAACGCTGCAAAGTCCTTGTCACATGGGGTTTATTATTCCACAAAAATGTTGGCTGTACATTTATTGTTTGTTTCATGTGAAATAATTGAAATAGCTATTTCTGATGGTTTCCACCAATTTTGGCCCCCAAAACACAAATTAGGTAGGAACGATCTTTTTTTTTTTTTTTTTTCAAATTAACTTTGATCATTGGTAGTGCCATTTAATCGTCTTGATCCACGTGTTGACACTTTTTCTAGTGTTATTCTACAAACTGATGGTGATTTCAGACGATTTCGCAGGTTTTTGACTCATACAAAATCAATTTTGGGAGCTGAACATCTGGTACAACCTCAATTTTCCACTCCTTGGCCAAAATCGACCTCATATTCGATCTTCTCGTCCCCAAAAACATGGAAAACGATACCTCAAAAGCTCATGTTACCAACATGTTGCTAAAACGCAAAAAGTACCTATTTTTACACACATTTTCACTCATAACATCCCTGGGTATATTCCGATCGGGCTGAAAAGTTTCGGGACACAACTAGGGCCCAAATGGAGCATGTGTGCGAAAGAACGACTTTTTTAGACCGAAAATGAAGCCTGTACACGTGATACGGCGGACGGCGGACGGCGTACGGCGTACGGCGGACGGCGGACGGACATTGCATTTTTTGAATCTACGCACCTTGAAACGGAAAAGAAAAAAGTTTGAGGGGGTGTTATAAAAATTTTTTGCTGAGCGATTACATAGGTGTATTATTCAGAGAATAATGAACCAAAACGCTGCAAATCCCTGCACAACGGTTTATTATTTTGTACAGAATACCCTTCTGTTACAGATCACAGCTCTCTGTATAGATAACCCGTCTATATAATATAATATGTACTATTCTATACATATTATGTAGATCGCAGACACTCCGTAGGTTAGTACCTAACCCCGTACTCGTTACTAGGTACCTACCTAAATCACGAGTTAAATGTTGCTAAAATAATACTGCCGATGACAAACAGTACCTAACGAAAAGAAACACACATAATGAAGTTCTGAAAAGAAATTGTTGATGAGGAGTGAAAAAAGTTGCAAAAGTACCTACCAACAAACTCCAGCCCCTTCCACGTAGATGGTATAATGAACCGTTGTGTAATAATTTACCGTTGAGTAATGATTTACCGTAGTAATAATTTACCCATCAATAATACTTCAACGTTTGTTCAAGTTTCACTACCTACCAACAAACTCCAAAAGAGCCATCATTTTTCAAATTAAATAATATCACAGAACAACCAACTCGACTTCATACTCCGCCAATATAATCAGGTGATCCCTACCAATGATTTTATCTCCGCCAAATTTCCTATTGTGGGCGCGTCTCTGGTTACGAGATTTGGTTTGAATTGTATACAATTTCATTCACACTGGAGTCGAAAATGCTTGTCGGTGCAAACTTCGGGGCCTTACTGTGAACGAACGGCTGGACGTACTATGCTCCGGATGGTCTTAAAAAACTCGCAAGTTCAAGAACTATTTAAAACCGTAAAAATATTTACGTAAAAAAATGGTATAGGCGTTTTGAAAATTCAACCCCTATTTTGAACCCCTTAGAGATGACTCACAGTAACGTCGAGCTTCGAGGACCAACTAGACGCCGAACGGAACCTATAACCCGAATTTCATCAATTTTTTTTTCATGGTAACTAAGAAAAGTGGCCCGTACGGCGTACGGCGGACAGACAGAAATATTTTTATTGCAGTTTTGGATTCTACATACCTTGAAACGTAAACCATCAAATTTTGAGGGGGGGTAAGAATTTTAGCGAATTTTCAAAGAAAATGAAGCTATTGCAATGGCTTCGAAATTTAAATAATATAAATTTTTGGAAATTTTCTTCATAGAAATCCGTTTCAGACCATTCTAAAACGATTCCTGAAATTTAACACTTTTTTATATGTATATATATATATATTTATTTATATATGTGTCACTCCAGACGATAACTCTCGATAGAATTGAGATAAACAGCTCAAATTTGCACAAAAAATCTATCTTGGCAATCGAAAGGCTAAGTTCGAAGATGGGCGAAATTGGCCTACTCTAAGGAGGGTTTTGGCGCATTTAAAGTGCGCAAAAATTACCCAAAAATCCCCAAAATGTTATTTTCCAACAAGTGACCCCTCATTTTAAAGGTTTTTGCACGCTGAACACGATGGTGGAATCGGATTTTAGATATCTTGATCCGTTCTCAAATTAGAGCATTTAAAGTGCGCAAAAATTACCTAAAAATCCCCAAAATGTTATTTTCTAACAAGTGACCCCTCATTTTAAAGGTTTTTGCACGCTGAACACGATGGTGGAATCGGATTTTAGATATCTTGATCCGTTCTCAAATTAGAGCATTTAAAGTGCGCAAAAATTACCCAAAAATCCCCAAAATGTTATTTTCCAACAAGTGACCCCTCATTTTAAAGGTTTTTGCACGCTGAACACGATGGTGGAATCGGATTTTAGATATCTTGATCCGTTCTCAAATTAGAGCATTTAAAGTGCGCAAAAATTACCCAAAAATCCCCAAAATGTTATTTTCCAACAAGTGACCCCTCATTTTAAAGGTTTTTGCACGCTGAACACGATGGTGGAATCGGATTTTAGATATCTTGATCCGTTCTCAAATTAGAGCATTTAAAGTGCGCAAAAATTACCCAAAAATCCCCAAAATGTTATTTTCTAACAAGTGACCCCTCATTTTAAAGGTTTTTGCACGCTGAACACGATAGTGAAATCGGATTTTAGATATCTAAATCCGTTCTTAAATTAGAGCATTTAAAGTGCGCAAAAATTACCCAAAACTAGGATAATCTTTAAACTCTTACCCCCACCCCCTTAGAGTGGTCAGATTGAAAAATGTGAGAAGTATTAATTGAAGACGAGAGTTCGAAGCAAAAAAGGGGGAGGCAAACGATTAGTACAACTCCTTGAATTTACCCACAGCGATCAAATAAATAAGCACTTAGTACAATTACGTAATAAACAAACGGTAGAATCAGGATGGACAAAACGTACAAATTAAAATAAATACGAAGAGAATATACATAGAAAACCAAATTTTAGACCGAAGTTTTCCTTTATTCAAAACCATAGCCATTAATTCGAATATTTCTTTGAAAATTCGCTCATTAAGTCATGCTGCATGACTGATTTTTTTTTTCATGCTCGATTCCAATGGTTCATTATTGAAAATAATAAACCAAAAGTTTGAGGGGGTGTTATAAAAATTTTTTGCTGAGCGAATACATAGGTGTATTATTCACAGAATAATAAACCAAAAGTCATTAATTAAAACCATAAACTTCCGTCCCAAAGTTTCATTATTGAAAACAATGAACCAAAAGGGAGGATTGAAATTTTCTTCATTCTGAGATGGTGAGGGAATTGCAATTTAATTTTTGTATTCAACTCCTGTTGTTAAGTAGGTAGCAATTTCATGCTTTTCCTTCATTCATTTCTTTATTTTTCGACCAAATAATAATTATGAAATTAGATCCAACTGACCACCACCTATGTGCTCTCCATATAATTATATGCATTTATAAATGAAAGGCGAGGGAAGCAGGGTTAATAAATAAAGTTACACAATGTATGATGCAATGTGTTTAAAATTGGCGTTCATACCGACTGTGTACGACTGTGAGGACGGGAGGTTCAGGGTTGAGAAATGATATTTATGATATGAGCATTTATGTAAAGTACCTACATGGAATGGGATGTAAAACGTCTTGATACAACGTCTAACTATACTAGAGTTCATCCTGTACAAGGTCAAACACTCGTCGTTACAGCAGGCCATATCAGATGAACTATTAACATGATTGTCGTCATCAGTGATTCCGAAGGAATAATAATTGGAGTGAAGCAAAAATCGCGACAAATTGCTACACAGCGGTTTATTAGTTCTCTGCGTAGTCTCTTATGCACAGGCCGCAGTTCTTCCGTCGGCCAGTAGGTACCTACCGTTGTGGTACTGCGATCAATAACACCATCATATCGCAAAATTCACAGTTACGTTTCCTTTGTGCTTGCAATGAATATCAACAACTTGCAATGCTTACAATGAATAAGTAGCTAGGTGTAGACTGTAGATATTATTTATCTACACCTAAACCAAATATTTATGATAAATATTTGGTTAATTTCAGCTTGGTAAAATCCAAAGGTAGGAAGAACTGCTACATGGATTTCTCTAGATCTACAAATTTTCGCAATAAGAACTCCATTAGACTTCCAAATGTTCGTAGATTCAAAAGGCTTATCAAATTCGTCGAATTTATGGTTTTATGTATTCTATTATTGTTAACGTGGCGAATATAAATTCGCATAATATTCACAAGCTACCTACTGGTACCGTTTGATTTACTTAAGCACATGTTGATGTTTGTTCGCTTGGAATGTTCAGACGTTAGTTGTGAACTAAAGGCTGGTCATACAAATCTCTGGGTAAGATTAAAAAACAAAAAAAGTATTCGAAGGTTAGCAGGTCTGTGGTCGAGTAGTTTTCAGCTGTGATGAGGCTAATCTGTACTCAACTGAATAAAAGTAATAGAAAAGATTGATACTCCAGGTCTGCCTCACCTTCCACACCCACCTAAAAGCAAATATGCCAAGGGGCATCCAGTAAGTCCTACGTTAATTTTTATGGGGTTGTATGCTGTAGTGAACGGCAGACGGACGGTTTCTTCAAGTACTATTTGGATTGTACGTACTTCAGAGGTGAACCATAAAATATTGAGGAGGTTTGAAAAAGTGACTGCTTGATTCCAAAGGTCCATTAACGCAAATAATAACTCAAAAACGCTGCAAATTATTACACAACGGTTTATTATTTACCTGTATAGATGCCCCTTCTGCGTAGATCACTGCTTTCTGTGGTCAACAACCTCGAGCTCGCTCCAGGAAAGCCCTAAATGGAGTACTGGAGCCGGCCCGGGAAGTAAAGTTTCTTACAAATTCGCGGGATTCAATAATTCAATAATTAATTATTTGTAGTTGTATCTGTAGATTGTATTAATAATTTACCTGTATAAATACCTCTTCTGCGTAGATAGTATAATAAACCGTTGTGTAATAATTTACCGCTGTGTAATAATTTACCCAATAATACTTTAACGTTGAAGTTGCAAAAGCACCTATCAGCAAAATCCAATAGAACCATCGTGTTTCAATTGGAATAATATCACAGAGCAACCAACTCGACTTCATACAGCCATCCGTGATTATAATCAGGTGCTCCCTAGCGATGATATCTGGGCCGGATTTATACCGTTTGATTCACGATCATGTTGACGAAGGTTTTCGGTGCAAGCGAACGGCTGGTCGTACAATGCTCCGGGTGGTCTCAAAAAATTCTCTAGTTCAAGATCAATTTAAAAATGTAAAAAAAACCATAGCCTTCTATTGAAAGTTTTTGAGCTACGACGATCTGAAAATTTCAACCCCTGTTTTTCACCCCTTAGGATGACTGAGTTTTTGAGCTACGACGATCTGAAAATGTCAACCCCTGTTTTTCGCCCCTTAGAGATGACTGAGTTTTTGAGCTACGACGATCTGAAAATTTCAACCCCTATTTTTCACCCCTTAGAGATTACTGACATTAACGCCGAGCTTCGCGGACCAACTAGACCCCAAACGGGACCTACAAACCAAATTTCGTCAATCTGTTCTTGGTAACTAAGAAAAGTGCCAAGTACGGCGGACGGACAGAAATTTTTTTATTGCATTTTCGGATTCTACATCCCCTGAAACGTAAACCATCAAATTTGTCATGATCGATTCCAAAGGTTCATTACTGCAAAAATAAAAAATAAAAAAACGCGAGGTGGGCTCGCAGGACATTTTAGTGATGAAGTATGTAATTATAGGTACTTGACTTACGAAGCTTGAGTGGCGAAACAGCCTGCAGTAGGAAGAGGATGAGCGCAGCGGCGGTCGGTGTTGTGAAGTACATTCTGCGGATGTCTCCTGTCAGGTCGGGGCGGATGTTGGTCGACGGCAGGCAGAAGCTCGAATGTCCGAAAAACTCGCACCTTAGCGTTCCTCAGGCATCGGGACGCGTCCTTGAAGAACTCCACCGCTCCACCGTCCTCGCGACTTCCACGGACATACACACAGTATAATTTTTGCATTCAACCCGTTAGTATAAAATGTTTGAGGCAGTTAGGTACTTAATGATCAAAGCCCTTCAAATGCCTTACGAAAAAGCCATATTCTGCAGATTTTTTTGTAAAATGTCATATTCGGCCGATTTTTGGGAAAATGCCATGTTTGTGCCATGTTTTGCCTGTTTTTCGCCAAACTGCTTCAAAAAAATAAAAAAAATAAAAAAATTGAAGTGAAAATTTCTGAATGACATGAGGTTTCTCGAACCCTGAGGCCATTAGTGTACGAGTAGAGGGATTACTTCTGCCTCTCCCTTTTGGAATGGGGTGCTTCCAGGGGTCGCCACTCTGTCTGGTGAGGAAGCCACTCTGAAGGAAGGCTGGGAACCTGCTGATGTCCTCTCTATGAAATACGCTCCGGCAACATCAGCTGATGTGGAGAGGACTTTCTCAAAAATGAAATACCTTCAGAGTGATCGACGGCTGGGATTTTCAATGGAAAGCGTTGCACATAGACTCGCGTCACCCCGTGGCACTTTTTACCCCCCCACGGGTGATTACCACCCATATAATAATAACAATAATAAATTAATTATTTGTATAAAGCTTTGTAAATAAAATAAATTATTTAGCATAAATAACTTTATGTTGTGATCTTATCGTCTCAGAATAGCTGGGGTGGTCGGAGAGGGTTGAAGAATAAGTGCCATATTTGGGCCAAAATAAGTGCCATATTGCCATATTTTTTAGGGCCCTATTTCACAGAAATGAGTGCCATATTGTGAAGGGCTCTGTTAATGATAGAAGCTTGTGCCTGAACGACAGTCATCTGAACCTTGGCATAAATAAATTTGTGGGTCTGATAGGTAATCTGATAGGTAGTCAAATTCCTACCTGAACGCAAATTTCGATCGTGCATCAGCGGTTACCTATTTGCATTACGTGGAGCAATTTCCGGCTGAAAACGTAGAGCTCCATCATTGGAAATTTTGCGCGCATTCTGATTAATATTTTGCATATTATTCTTAATGGACTTTTCTGGTAATTTTAACGTGAGAAGAGACAACGAACATCCGTTCTTTTGTGAAACCTCTTTCCGGAAAGGTGTCTATATACCCCTGGTTATCTATCACCACCAGCCACTTCTCAAAAAATGGTGAAAATTCTCATTTCCGCCCACTGATCACAATCAAACCGGTTTTCATAAAGAAGTGTTGAAGGCAAAAATTTTGAGAACGCTTTGAGGAATTGCAAGTTACCTATTGGACCTAGATACCTACTGGAACATGAGGTAGGTACAATATTTAGAGTCAACGCATAATTTCCTAAACCCGTTGTTTTCCCCCAAAAATATTACTCCTTGCCCCAGTGTGTGCCACCGTGACATTGAAATCTATTATTAAATCTAAAGGGTTATTTCCGCTAGTATTAGAAGTAAACATTTTTTGAGATCTATTAGGTTGGAGTTTGTCTAACAAGTGGTCCACTGACCGAGATTCGGGTGTAGCCCAGCTTGTACCTGTGTAACTTATCTTGAAATAGGAACCTATTACCGATTTTTTCATCATAGTTATCCCAAATTTTATTGGTGGGAAAGTTTCTATTGTAGGTAAGGTTTGATAGTACTTATGAAACCTGTAGACAGAGGTTTCAAACTCACGTTCTCCTGCTGGTGCCATTCATCAATGGTGCCCTTGTGGTGACAACCATATTCGTAAGGTAGGCAAACGAATTTCCAGGACAATGTATGGGAACACAGCAGAACGATGAACGAGGTATCAGTCAGACAGATAATTCCAAAGGCATTTCGAATAAACGCCCAAGGCTTTGAAATAAAAAACGCTGCAAAGTCCTTGTCACATGGGTTTATTATTCTATTGGAGTTCTAGAGATTTTTGTTGGCTGTTAAATGTATTGTTTCTTTCATGTGGAATGATTGAAATAGCTATTTCTGATTATTTCCACCAATTTTGGCCCCCAAAACATGAAATAGGTACGCTTTTTTTCTCTTTTTTTTTAAGATCATCTTTGATCATTGGTAGTGGCATTTAATGGTCTTGATTCACCTGTTTACACTTTTTCCAATGTTATTGTACACATTGATGGTGATTTCAGACAGTTTTCCAGGTTTTTGACTCATAAAAAACCAATTTTTGGGAGCTGAACCTTTGGTAAAACCTCAATTTCCGCGTCTTTGGTCAAAATCGACTTCATATTCGGTCTTCTCGTCCTCAAAAACATGGAAAAAGATACCTCAAAAGCTCATGTTACTAACATGTTGTTAAAACGCAAAAAGTACCTATTTTTATACACATTTTCACTCATAACACCCCTGGGTATATTCCGATCGGGCTGAAAAGTTTCGGGGTCACAACTAGGGCCCAAATGGAGCATGTGTGCGAAAGAACGACTTTTTTAGACCGAAAATGAAGCCTGTACACGTGATACGGCGTACGGCGGACGGCGGACGGACATTGCATTTTTGGAATCTACGCACCTTGAAACGGAAAAGAAAAAAATTTGAGGGGGTGTTATAAAAATTTTTTGCTGAGCGAATACATAGGTGTATTATTCACAGAATAATAAACCAAAATTACATGTTTTCGGTCGAACCACCTAGGTAGGTACTTACACTTGCCTGATTGATCCTGCTCCTGAATAGAAATCTTTCTGATATTGATCGCATCAGCCATTTGCCTATATAAATCCTATTTCTTAGGGGAAGTATGCACCCTACTTCGAGTAATGAACCACAATCATGGGGGGGATGATCCCAGTAAGCTCTACCTTTCGCTGGTGGTATTAACCTTCAAGAGAGCGTGAGGGTCAGCGGCGGTCGTCGTTTATGCCTAACCGTATTGCAGAAACTCTTGCCAATAAACAGGTTCCGGAGCTAGTGTTGCAAAAATCCCAGAGATGGCATTTTGTCTTTGGCGTCACGTGATAATTCTCTTAAGGTTGGCGGAGATATGGCCAAGTGCAGAACAAAACAGGAAAATCGGCGAAATTCGGACTCTACCGTCCTTTCACAAGGCGCACACTTCGGTGAGTTACCCATGTGGTTGTATAATCTTGAAAGAATACAGATATACAGTGAGTTCTGAAATGGGTGCAAACCATAGCGAACATCGATCACCAAACACGGGTAGGTACGTACGTAAGTCATCAGGAACGTTAGTCACACCACAGTATTAAGTTGATGTGACATTAGTGTCCAAATATCCATTAGTATCCAATATCATTTTTTTAGTGCGGAAAAGGAATAGTGATAGGGTAAGGCCTGTTCACACGAGAAACTTTCTTTTGTTATATTTGTTTGGGATCTAGGGACGCGGGAGCTTCCCGCCCGCCAAGAAAACCGAAAACCTCCGAAGCGACCAAGAACATGTTTACACGACAAAATAGGTAAGATTTTTTTACAACCCATCTCAAGGGGCCCTTGAGGACATGTACCACATTTCATCCCTCGGGACCATCAGATGTGAAGTTATGGAAGTTTGAAAATCGCTATTTTGGTTTATTATTCTGTGAATAATACACCTACGTATGTATTCACTACCCATGTATTCCCTCAAAATTTTTTCTTTTGTAGGTAGGTATTTCACGATGCGTAGATTCCAAACATGCAATGTCCGCCGTTCGCCGTATCATCCATATCTACCTTTATTTTTGGACTAAAAAATTCTTTTGTCAGTTTGAAATGGATTTTTTTGGTATTTTAGTAACATGAGCTTGTGAGGTATTGTTTTCCATATTTTTTGGGGCGAAGAGACCGTATATGACCCGATTTTGACCAATTTTGACAGATTTTGACCAATTATTTCGATCAATCGCTCGTTGGTCGATTTTGACTAACGAGCGAAGAAGTGAGGTTCCAACAAAGTTTCAGCCTTAAATTTTGGTCCAAAATCGTTGTTCCTTCGAACAAAGGCTCCATTTGGCCTCTAGTTGTGCTCCGAAGCTCGGCAGCTCGATCGGAATACACCCAGGGGTGTTATGGGCGTTAAAATAGGTGTTTTCGAGGTTTTTCTTGCTTCTTCACTACCGAGGGTAGAGTAGCCTTGGATTCGTGACTGAGCAAAAAAATTTGTCCTCCAAAATGAAATTTTCCACTACCATTTTGCGTTTCAGACATGCCATTTTTGCGGTTCCGTGTTTGTCTGTCTGTGGTAATTCCTTTAAACGCCCATAACTACCGGAAATAATGGTCGAAATGAGCTGAAATTTGGAGGGTAGGTGCGGGTTGAGTCACAGGTGGTCCCACACTAAAATCATTAAAAATAGTACGGTAACTTTCGTCTGCGCATGCGCAAACGTGAAATACTTGTAAGGCCCATAACTACCCTAAATAACGTTGAAATGAGTTCAAACTTGGAGGGTCGATCAGGAATAATGCTTTGATAGTTTCGTATGAATTGGACTAGAATCGTGCTGTAACTTTCGTCTGCCCACGCGCGAATATGAAATGTTGACCATAGCTTTGTAACGCTTCCAACTACGCGAAAAAGTATGGTGCAGAAATTCTGAGGGTCAACGTGGGTTGGATCGCAGATGGTCTCATTTCAAAATCATAGAAATCGTTCCGTCTGCGCATGCGCAAACGTAAAATACTTGAAACGCCCATAACTACCTGAAATATTGTTGAAATGAGTTCAGATTTGGAGGGTCGATCAGGAATAATACTTTGATAGTTCCATATGAATTTCACTGGAATCATATACTGTACCTTTCGTCTGCGCATGCGCGAACACGAAATGTTGACCGCTTCCTTGTAACGCCTCTACCTACGCGAAAAATAGTCGTGGAGAGCTGTTTGAGGGTACGCGTGGGTTGGATTGCAGATGGTCCCGTATCAAAACGAACTATCCAACTATTCTATACGTTCATGTGATTCAAGTGAGGAAGCTATACTGCCTACTCGAACTGGCAGACTTTTTTTGAGGTTTTAGTGAACATGAGCTCGAGAGGTGTCGTTTTCCATGTTTTAAATTGATCTCGAACTTGAGCATTTTTTGAGACCACCCGAAGCATTGTGCGTTCAGCCGGTCGTTTGCACCGAAAAACTTCGTCAACATGATCGTGAATGAAACGCTATAAATCCGGCCCGGACATCATTGGTAGGGCCTGATTATAATCACGAATGGCTGTCTGAAGTCGAGTTGGTTGTTCTGCGATATTATTTCATTTGAAGAATGATGGTTATTTGGGATTGAAATCCCCCTCCAAACAACACTGTAGTAAGAATTTACTCGCCAAGAAAACCTCCTCGGCGCAAAAAGGATTGTTATCCATTTTACCCACCAGAACTCACGCACTTCGCACCTGACTCTGACGTGCACATATAGAAATGCACATAGAAACCTGTTCCTTCCCGCTTTGTTGGCTGTGTATAGAAACCTGCCCCCCCCCCCTCCCTCCATGCCAACCTAAACCTTGAAATTTCTTTCACGCTGTTTGGCGGGCAGGGTACATAGGTATTTCGTCCAGCCATTCTCCAAATGAGCTCTCTCTTTTTCCAAAACTTACTATTCTGTGTTTTATCATGATTATTTTTACGTATACCTTCATTTTATTACATTTATATAGGTGTACATAACCATAGAAATCCCTAACAAGGTTATCAAATTTTATAAAGAAGGTTTCCCCTGTACTACCTTCACTGAAAAAACAACAAGGTTATCTGTGGAGAACTCTCCGTCTAACCGTAAACTGCAGAGAAAACTTACGAAGCCGTAATTTCTCTCGCTATATCCTGCAAAGCCAAAAAAAGCGTTTTTAGCTCCAAAAGACGCTAAAAATTACGATCCCTCTAAACTTTTCCACTTAGGTACATAGGTACTCAAACCCTTTTGGTTGCGCAAACTCTCTAATAAGGTTTAATGAATGCAGGAAATAAGGGAAATATTGTTATGCTAAATTCTGAAAAATTTATGCTTTTTGATTATTTTGTATAATGTTCGAAAAGGAAAGTCTGACTGAACGAACGTCATGAAACAGAAATCATTGGACCACCACTGAATATATATTTTCATTGCAGTCCTGGAAGAGATGAAAAATTCAGAACGGACAGCCACATATTTAGACACAAGATGGCTATGAAAAGGAACTATTTAACAAACAATCAACAAGATGAGGTCGCGAGGGCCCTAAATCATGTGGCTGCTATTTCTTGGTTTAACTTTAGACGTTCGGCCTTTGAGAAGGTCGAAAAATAAAAGTTAGATGAGTTCCTTTTACCCAACTACAATAACTTATTTATAGGAACCTACTTTTGTACAGGTATGTACCTATTGAAAACATACCAGACGTCTTGGCAGGAGAATCTAGTGGCGATTAGTGAGATGTAAAATATGGTAATCTCGTGTTGGTGAAAGAAAATTACCACTGTATCATTTTGTCTAATGAGACGTGTACGTCTTCAACCTATTATAATAAAGTAAAACGCTGCAAAGTCCTTGTCCCATGGGTTTATTATTCTACGACATACCTACAGAAATGTGGACTGTTCATTTAGTGTTTCTTTCATGTGCAATAATTGAAATAACTATTTTTGATGGTTTCCATCAATGTTTGCCCCCAAAAACCCGAATTAGGCTCCTATTTTCTTTACAGATTACCTTTGATCATTGATAGTGCCATTCAATTATCTTGATTCACCTGTTGGTACTACTTCAAGTGTTACTGTACAAATTTTGTGTGATTTCAGACAATTTCCAAGGTTTGACTCATAAAAAATGAATTTTGGGAGCTGAACCTTCGTTACAACCTCAATTCACTCTTTGGTCAAAATTGACTTCATATTCGGTCTTCTCGTTCGAAGAAACATGGAAAACGGTACCTCATAAGCTCATGTTACTATAACACCGAAAAACCCTATTTTTACACCAATTTTCCACCCACAACGCCCTTGGGTATATACTGATCGGGCTGTAATATCACACACTAGGGCCTATGACTCCCAAGACGCGGAAGAGGCAACCATCGCCGAGTTTTCATCGGGAAATTCCCCAAGCTGAGGCTCAGAACTGTTTCGTTTAACCAGGTAAACCTCCAGAACCATTTACTTTCGTAGATAGTGATTGGGAGTACTGGCTCCGCCGATTTGAACGATGGCGTAACACTTCTGGCCTTTCTAAATGCGCCGAGGTACCATTTTAGAAAGAAAGGCACTTCTTTCCAAAGAAAGGTGTCCTTTCAAGGGGTCTAGAGGACAGGCCCCACGGGTCGAAATGTAGTAGGTAACGTCCTCCCAAAAGAAGGACGGCTGGTCACCCCAACTATAGCTGGCAAAATTCTAAACAGCTAAATTTGGGTCAAGCGACATGACAGTGCATACCCACTGGACCGCCTGAACGTTTTGTTGCCACGTCTCGTCGACGAAAAATGCAAAAAAGTTCCCGTCATGCAGATGACCATAATTTGTCGTAGATTTTGTCCACAGATTTGAATAATCATTTGTCTCCCAACGTATTCGCTGTCTAAGTGGTTTACTGCGCCATATTACAACCTACCCATTATTATTGATTCACTGAATTTAGATATTAAAATTTTCAGCAATTTTTTAATTTAAAAAAAGAGAGAGCATTTTTAATAAGGGTACGTTTTTTGACGTTTTTAAATTGATTCCGAATTTGAGGATTTTTTTAGACTTCCCGGTACGTCCAGCCGTTATTTCAGAGTAAGGCCCTGAAGTTTGGCTTCGATAGCATGAATGTGAATTATACGTATCTCCATTGGAATGATGATCCACTATAATATTAAGAAGAAATAATTGAAACGATGGCGTTAATACTTCTGGTTCTATTGCGACTTTCTCCGTGTATGAGTTATTATCCTTACATATTTTTGTCACAATTCGGGCAACTCACCACCTCTTCAGGTCCTCCAGAAATCGCAAGGAGTTGACCAAAGTCTAATTATTTTCGTTTTGAAAGAAGACTAGTGGAACAGTCGCTATACGGATGGGAGTTGCATCACAGCCCTCCATGTCCCCACCAGCAGGCCGCACCTGTTCAACTCGTACGGGAGTTTGATCTGAAACCAGAAAGTGGAAATTTCTTCTCTCTCCTTCACCATCGGGTGAATTCAGTTCTAGAAATGTCCACACGCCGTTTGGCGAAGACGGACGTCCGACTCTCTTGGACATTCAGTGAGCCATTTTAGGCTAGAGTAAATGTGAACATGTCGTCGTGGAAGCCCTTGCAGAGTTTTTTGCTTCCTAGAACCAATAAAATCGGATATCTTCGAAAACCAAAATTTCCTTCACACGAAGAACATTGTGAACGAGCTGGAATGTTGAGGGTATCCACAAATGAAGGTTGACCTGCAAATATGAAGTACATGAAAATAGCTTGGTAACTTTCTTCTCGAATGCGCGAACATGAAATGTCGGCAGCCTGACAACTCCGGTTCCAATGACCGGTAGGTATTGATGAAATTTTAAAAAATCACGGTCTCTTATGATCCTTTACGAATTCTCCAGTGGTTGGAGTAATAATAGCTTCAGCGCATGCGCTCACCCAAAATTCCTTCTTTAGTGGTACATATTGTATAATTTTTGTCTGATCTTAGGATACATAATTAGCTAATAACTGTATGAATTACAGTAAAAATGTGAGAAAGCTATACTTCAACCCTTTAGGCAGAATTTTTTTTTTCTTAGGAAGAGATTCCAGTTCCAAAAGGAATCTGCAATATGGTTTCGGGAAAAACGCTGTAGGTATGAGTGTGATTCAAATAGAATAGTAATATTATTGCGTCGTACACATTGTTTCCTATTAATTGGAAAAGGCGGTTCACCCCAACCACCAAACGAGTTATTATTCTTCCAAGCGGAATAATTATGTGAAAATGTACCTACTTGCTAGATAACCCGTTTCCAGCTCTTCGTGAGGCCTTCTACCGGTCCCCGTTTGGATTCCAGGTGAAGGACTGGTCAGTGGACGGGTAACAATTATTAGTGTTGTGGGAGGATGGAAAGGTCTCAGCTCTATGTGATTCCTACATATGGACTTTACAATTACCTACTTACCATTTGATACAAAGTTTTCCCAGAAAACGTCAAGCATTTCAGTAGTGGGTACAGCGAGATTTCTCCTAATTTTATTTGCGATGATTCAGTTTGAATTGAAGGATTATATGACGTTTTAGTTCATTGGAACCCGAAAATGGGACAAAGTGATAGTATTTGAGTGGCCGGGGAGGAGGGCAGGAAGGGTGCGACTAGTATGAGGCAATGTAATAAGTTAAAAACTATCAAGTTTCTCGAATAATACTATTCTGTAAAACATGTCATGACTTGCTGGACAACCACATATATTTACTAGAACCTCAGGAAAAAGTATAGTAGGCTGATGAAACTAACAATATTACTGATCGATATACAGGTAACGCAGAAATTACCGTAATAACGGTGGATCCTGGGTGGCAAGTGTAGCTGATCAATCATGATCATTTATCGTTAATTTGATTATTTATGAATAAACCCACCAAATTTGGACAATCTGAAGTTGGCATCAGATTAATTATGAAAACTTTGAAAGTCCCCACTGTGACGTAGTTACCTACATATTTTGTTCGAAATTCTTCTTTTTTCCTCGATCTCACACTACTCCAACTCATCTTTTTTCCTCGATCTCCTAATTCAACTCTATGCAGCAACTGCAACTATCTTGAAAGTTTGAAAATTTTAAAATGGCGGCCATCAGCAATTTATTGCCAACATTTTCAAAATGCCTACCTAATGAATTCGGGAGAAAACGGACGAGGTGTTTTCGAAAAGTCCAATATATAATAGGATTTAAACTTTATGCATGTTCATTCAAATTTACCTACAGGGTACCATCAGGGTCCTTCATCCTTCCTGAAATAAATTATCCTTTTTGAAATTGTTTCTTGAAAAGCGATTGGCCCATGAAGAAATTTTAATTTTAGAGGCCATAACTAGGTACTTTTTATCGTCCTAAGTAGGTATTTATTTAGGCCCTCGCACGAATATACATTCGACGACGCAACGAGAAAACCAAAACGCTGCAAAGTCCTTGTCACATGGGTTTATTATTCTATTGGACATAATTCTGTGAATAATACACCAGTGTATTCACCCAACAAAAAAATTTTGTTGGGTGAAGAAATGATGGATTTATTGTTTCTTTCATGTACAATAGGCTAAATAGCTATTTTTGAACAAAATTTTGTTGTTGGGTGAATACATTGGTGTATTATTTGCAGAATAATAAACCAAAAGTGCACAAGAAGCCAATGGGTGCCTACCTAACATTCTGATGAGCTTTGCTTGTGCTGTATCCAAGGAGAGTTGGGTCGGAAGCAAACTTTAGAATATTGTTGGTATAAACATGTATAATTGTCTGAAATCACGTGGCGATTATACAATATCTGAAACGTTTTCGTCAAAAGCCCTGAGCTGCTAACAATTTTGTTGAAACCCTTCCAGCGGTGATTGCTTCTTGTTGTCCAGTGACATTTAAACGTCATTCGAAATGAGTTTCATTCTACAAAACAATACGTCAAATGAACGGAGTTTGGATTTCACGTGTTATTTTCCTATTATTCCTTCCAGGATTTGTTGTGCCTAGTTCGAATTAGTGGGAGCCCTCAAGTTCAAAATAAACTAGGTATATACTTATTTGCATATAAATGAGCATAAGTGAAAATAACTCCACAGCAGTAAGGTACCTACTAAGGTACCACCTACTTCAACAAAGCCCATATTATAAACTGTTCCCGTCTTTGGCTGAATCATTATGTACCTATATAGTTAGTTTTTTTAACAAATCATTGTCACCATCATCATTAGCCTTGATTGATCTTTATCTTAGCAAGGATTGATATACGGATGAGTTTGTGGAGCTGCAAGGACTACCGTCTATAATACCACCTGCGAGTTCGTCAATGCAGAAGGGGTCTCGAAACAATGGGGTGCCACTGAGGAACGACTGTCGCCCAATTTTCATATCAAGCGTTGATAGGAGTGACCAAACGTCAGAATTATAAACAACGAATAGGCAGCAGTGTTTACCGAAGGTATTTTAAACTGTATATTTTCATCTATGAGTTTGTCACGCTGCTAAATAATCCTGCCAGATGTCCAACTTTTCTTCATGAATGCTAGCTCACAAAAAAGAAAAAAGAAAAAAAAAGTTCGCGGTAAATTAATGTTCTTTCACAAGTTCAAACCGGTAAAACATAATCAACATAAGCTCGAATCTAAAATACTGAAACACTTCAGCTCAGTTTTCTTGAGGATACATTCATGTTAGATGAGTTGATTTTCATGAGGTTCCTTTTTCCATTGTGTAATTCTTCTCAAACCTGAGAAAGTCCGGAATGGCAGCAATCGTTGACAATAATAATACCTGTGAACGGTTTTGTGAAATCAATGTTCTAGTTGCTTCCATAGTTGTTTTCACAGTTGGTTTTTTTCAGTGACATGCAACCATTCTGATGTGGCGTTCACCACTATAATCCATCTACTACCTATGTACACGTTGTCTTTTAGACGGATCAGCGAAATCGATCTGGAGCTTGTACCAATCATTAACTCGTTAAGATGTTTCCCACCGAGAGGCATTTGAAGGGTTTGTCGTACAGAACAGTGATGTAAACAGGACAGAACTATCTAAAGGCACAGAAAATACCGATGTGTCCCTACCACTTCTTGAGGGACCTTACCCTTATCCAGAAATTTAGCTCCTAATATTTACTGGAAGTTCTCGAGCGCAAAATCTCTATCCAAACCTTTTCCTGGTACACCTTTAATTATGGTTAACAAAGCCGTGGCATGCAGTTTAAAATGTTATAGACAATTATCGAGGATGTAGGTACTATAAGATCGTGAGAAGGGAGGCACTGCTTTGGTTCTGAAATGTAAGAGGAAACTCATAAAACCTGCTTGATCAAAATAATTCATATAATATTCAACAGAACGAGGGTTGCGGAAAAATAATACTAAGTATGTGGGTACCTGTTTTGGCAGTCGGCCAACTTAAATTTTGTTGGTTGCTAACAGTAGGGGAGAGAAGGGGGAATTATATATAACTTGATGTTAAATTATGATTATCCTAATGCAACAGCCTGCGTTATAATTTTTGGTAATGTTAGGCACTCGAGGTCGGGGTGGTCTCGGTAGAAGTAGGGGGTACGAAAAAGCCAACCACCCTGTTGAAGAAAAGAGGCAAACAGATAAACACGGTATTACCCGTCTCAAAAATTGAACGTACGTTTTTTTTTGTTTTTTTTTTTAATCCCAAAAATGCGGTTGGTGCGGGTGGAGAATGAGGCGAATCCTGCTTAAAAGACGCTGCAAATCGCTACACAACGGTTCATTATTTTGTGCAGAACACCCTTCTGTTACAGGTCACAGCTATAATAACAGCCCTTCTATATAATATATTTACTATTCTATACATATTATGTTGATCGCAGACCCTCCGTACCTTACCTAGTATCTAACCCCGTACTCGTTACTATGTACATTCCTAAATTGCATGTTAAATGTTGCTAAAATAATTGTGTCGATGACAAACTGTAGCTAAAATGGCAAAAAGAAGACAAATAATGAAGTTCTGAAGGGAAATTGTTGATGTGGAGTGAAAAAATGTTCAGTCCCAGTAGGGCCGGGAGCTTTAGCGTATCAGTTCGTCAGTTAGACCACTACGCTATATCATCCAGCTAGCAGTAGACCAGTTATGTGCGCTCTCAACACAGCTTGATCCCTGCATACACCATGCTGTTTACGGAAAATTTAATAGAACATTTTGTGGCAACATCGTAGAATGCTCCGATGGTCTCAAAAATTCAGAAAAAAACGAACTATTTAAAAATGCGAGAAACCCCACACTTCAAAATACAATTTTCCAAGATAGGGATACTCTGGACATTTCAACCCCCATTTTTCACCCCTTAGAGTTGAGTGACAGTAACTCCCAGCTTCGAGGACCAGCTAGAGCCCAAACGGGACCCATATACCAAATTTCGTGAATTAGGGTTCATGGGAACTAAGAAAAAAGCCGCGGACGGACGGAATTTTTTTAAATTCGATATTCGTATTCTACGTCCCTTGAAACGTAAACCAAGAAATTCTGAGGGGGGGTTAAACTTTTTTTTCATGGTCGATTCCAAAGGTTTATTATTGAAAATAATAAACCGAAACAGACGACGCCTTTGGTACCGATGCCAGTTCACTAATCGAGAACAATCACCGATTCTACGTGAACGGTAGACCGACGCCGACTGTCCGCGAGATAGAAATGCCGATGAGATACGTAAATAATACGCACGATATGCTGTTCGTATCATCCGATAGACGGGAATAGGCTCTATAGTAGGTATCATAAAATTTTGACAAAAACAGTTTTTTTAAAAGTCGCTGCATTCCACCTTAAAACGTAGAAATCGAATTCTTATTTGACATTAATTTTGTTCTTTTGGTAGATTCCAGGGGTTTATTTCCATACACTATAGGTTCTGCTATTCGGTGAGCATTCCAAAGTATATTAAATTAAACGGCAATCGCAAGTCAAGGAAGCTGCATAGGGATTTACTCTCCTTGGTATAAATATAATAACCCAAGTATGTCCACAGTGACTCGGAGGCTTGTCGCGAACAGGAAAACTGTGCAGAGCGAAGTTTATTCAACTGATTAGTACGCACTAAATATCACATCAAACTGAAGGTTGCGACTCGTGCTTCTCTGGATTCCTGGATATTCAGTGAGTACAAGTCATTTCTCATTTCTTTCTTGATTATTTAATTTATCTTTGAACGCTAGGTATGTACCTACCTAAACATTTGTCCGGTATACATTGCTCTGAATTTGTTGAATGGGAAGTGAAGAGTAAGCAGCTGGTAGTATTTTAAAACAATTCATTTTTCTTAACAAAAGTTATATTTATATAGGATACATAATCGTACATGTTGCTTAGGTACTTCAACTACAGGAATGATAGCGTTTAGAATAAATTCGTACTCTATGAAACGTTGTCTAACAAGAAAAAAACAGTGAATTGGCATTTGAATATTAGGTACATGTTGAAATATGTGTGATTACTACCATTATTACCACTGGGGTATGCGCATGGGTGACAAAAGAGGTTTATATTATTTTTAAATGAAATTAGGTTCCATCCTAAGAATTTTGAGACCTACCGCACTCTCCTACGATGAATAGTTATTTTTCTATGGTATTCAGATTCCAGAACGTCCTACGTCATTGCACCGCTCTAGCCAGGGCGGGACCCCCCTGCCCACTGTGTCGTAGGGTATGCTGGATCTTTGAAAAATCATAGAAAAAGATTCATTGCAGGAGAGTGCAGTTGGTCTCAAAATTCTTAGAACGGAACCTACTTTCATTCAAAAAAAAAATAAATAAATAAATACGGGAACATAGCCCTGATTTACTTATTTGAACCTAACATAAGAATTATGCTATGAAACATGAAGTTAATCATGAATTAATCGACGAGGCATTCAAAGTTTTATGAGATATTTTTTATTTTTTACTGTGTTCGTCATATTCATCATATTGGCTGTGTAAACAACGAACACTCTTCTCATAAGTACGTAGGAAGGTGCACTCTTCTCTTACTAATTAAGTAGGTAGGTACAATTTCCCCCTTCTTTTAGATCAATATTGTATAAACACATAAAAGTTATTTCGACTGCATAAAATTACTCAGTATTGAAACACTATTGAAATAGTTGAAAATAAGGGAGTTTACCATTATCCAGGTTTGTATTAATTTGGTACACATATAAGCTTGAATACGTGCAGAATGCGTACGTTAGTTGGACTTGATAACATATGGAATACATGTGAATTTCCTAGACGCTACATTATTATAAACTTTAAGAAGACAGTTATACTTATATCTATCATCAAGCCAGTCGATAAATTATATTATGGTGAATCACTTGACGATCTTGAAAGAATCACAGAAAGCAAATATCGTAATATTATCAACCAACATCATCTAGGTACATTATTAATAATATTATTATTTTATATTATTAATATATATATAATATATTACTAATATTATATACAATAGTATTAATATGTACCAATACAGTTTTATAGTCAACGAACGTTGACGGCAAAAATCCGCAATAGGGCAAGAGAGCACAATAGAGCATGTAAGTTTATTAGTGCCTGTTCACCGCCAATATATACATTTTACTTCAGAATATGGCCATAAGTTGGTGATAATTTGGTTACATTATCTTTGATTCATAAATTTATTGAATTTCTGAAGTACAAATTCACGTGAATCTTTAGCGTACACTACGTGTACTCTTACATATTTGAACCACAACGAGTTTATTTTATTACTCCGTAGTCCCTCTCCACCAAATTTATGATTCATAAATTTATTGAATTTCTGAAGTACAAATTCACGTGAACCTTTAGCGTGATGGACCATTTTAAGGTTATTAGTAGGCATACACCACGTGTACTCTTACATATTTGAACCACAACGAGCTTATTTTATCACTCCATAGTCCCTCTCCACCAGATGGACTTTTTCAATAAACTGAGAGTTTCAACTTGAAGTGAAACCTTGAACGATTGGCCTGTTACTCCAATAACGTTCTCGTCCCTGAAACGTTAGTAAGTATAAGTTGGGGAAATAACAGGTTTCAAATTTACGTTGAAAATAGGTACTCAATAGGTCTCATTCGGTTGTGATTCATTTCATTCAAATCGAGTATTATTTCCAGTTCGGTGAGTTTTTTAATTTATTCTTCCTGCAATTTTGGCTCCAGGACGATTCCACGCAGCAGTGTTATCAGCAAATTTTATATCTTAAGACTTGAAATTAAGAGGTTTTAGAAATTCTGTTGTAGCACGACTGCTAGTGTCACACTGGTGTCACTCGTGAGTACATGTACGGTATACTTTCTTACAGAATGCATGATCAAGTTTTGAATTTTTTATGGCATACTTAGTCCAAAGTACAATTCTAAACTGAGCTATTAAACACAGGAACGGCTATTTCCACACCCTCAGTAAGATTACTTTTAAAAAAAAAATCGAAATCGAAATCAAAACCGAAAAGAAAAAAAGAAAAAAGAAGTCGAAATCGAAATAGAAATGATTATCGGAAAAGGCACTCAGACTTCAGAAGTTGTGTAGGAAATTTTTTCAAAAACTGAATTATTGACGAGGTTCAAGGACCGAGAATCTTAATGATTATAATAATATATAATCGTTTATCATTAAAATCATTCTTACTTGGCATTCTTATTTGGTCATTGAAATCAGTCATGAAATCACTCAGGGTACACCAGGGAGTATGGTACCAGCTCACAGATCCTTGACAGGATGATCTCAAACACCTGTAAATAATGAACGGCATCCAGTAAAATCAACTTGTTAGTTGTTCTTACTATGAGAAATGCACATGTCAAAGTTTTAAAATATGATGACAATTTCTCACTCTATCATGCCCAACAGCTTTTTGGCATGGCTCCATCATTCAAGCTTTTGGCAAATATAGGTATTGGATCTAAAATTTATTACAAATAGTTATTAGAAAATTTTCCAGGAAAACAGGTTGGGTTTCTTGTAAGTTTGATATTTTTGCATCCCCCGCCGCTCGCTGTCTCCACGTTTCAACTGTTCGACCTCTGGTGTTCAACTACTTGTTTGTTTCCTACCGATGGCTTTTATGAAGGTTTAAATGCCATACCTGAGAAACTGAGTCAATGACGGGTGCACCCAGTTCCTTGATGACTTCCCTCCAATTCTCGTTGATAAATCGATTCATGCTTTCCCCTGCAAGAACATAAATATATGACAAAATAATCTTATTCTTTAAACTCTGTTTTCGTATGTTACATAAAAACGTCCAAACCGATTGACCGATTTTAATGAGGGGTGTCTCAATGATCAGCGTTCCAGAGACGGACATAGGCTATGGTAAAATGTATGGTAAACGTCCTCTTTCGACGTGAACGGGGCTTTCGTTCGCGGGCCGCTTCTTTGGTTACTACGAATCACCGAGTAACGTGAATTTTAATTGACAACTTTTGATGCCAGACGCACTGACGAATAATATCACCCGGGCGAAACCGGATGTAAATGCTAGTTATACTACGAGTATATCAATTTTAGGATCCCTAGGATCTGAAACCTTGCAGTTTTGCAGACTGAAGGCTTTCATGTGTATTTAATGTTTCATGTGTGTGTGTTTCATGTGGATTTAATGTTCTGATGTTCTGGATTCATCGATCCACTGGTGCAGGAAATTTGACAAAGGGCTCATGCGTTTCACAAAAATGCATTGGTGCATGATTGAGGTCATAAGTTCTAGCGACTGCAATCATAAAAAAGCCTGCGGCCACCACTAGCTTGAAGCCAAACAACTACTTGTTGTGTCCTTGAGACAAGAGGGTAAACAGAAAGCGAGTCTAGAAGAGAAGCTCCAAGTTTTTGTTATGCGCGTTCCCAGGTAGATAACTTCTCTCGAGAAATCACCCTCGTTTGATCTCGGCCCTTGGAGGTATCTGGAAGTGTATCCTACTGCTCCGAATAGATCGAAATCCACTATACTGCATAAATCCATTCATAGTCCTTTTACGCGTTCTCATGCTAACACGGCATACTGGCGGTTCAACTAAGCAGATAGGCCCGTGGAAAACTTGAAAAGTACGACAACCTCCCTCCCCCCTCGTCGCCATATCTTGTGCAACCCCAGCTGCCGCCATAAAGTGAACTAAATTCATTTAATATACCTCAAAGGTTCAGGCATCAGAATCGTCAATTGATCTGAATATAGATATACTGTAATCTATACAGGAATTGATCTTACCCAGTAAGCGATCTCCGTTGAAGAGGTTGTTGAACCTGAAGTAAGCTTTCCCGATGTCCGTGTCGAGACTCGTATTTGTCACTTTCATGTAGTCCTGACCGTCCGCCTTCTTCTCAAACACAAAGTCGAACTTGAAAATCGACTTCATATTGGCTGAGAAACAGACAACAGACCATAACATTTACGAATGGAACCATTTCCATGATATAAGTTCTGTGTATAACAACGCAGTTCCTTTGCTCCTGTTCTTTCTTTTCTGGGGAAATTTGAAGAGGGATTCCATACATAGGTACTTGTGTTGTTGTCTGGGGAGGGGAGGGGGAGTACTATGGGTTTTAGGAATAGATGCCTATAGCTTCAAGGTCATTTAATACATACTTCAACAAGAATAAGACGGTCAAAATATCAGGTTATGTAAGCAAATAATAATGTAAATGATCCACTAGCTGGAAACTCCGAAGGTATTCTTAGGACGTAAACATGCAGTGGACATTCATGTGTGAAACTCATGAATGGGCAAAACCACCAAAACAGGTGGAAACAAAATGAATCAACTTATTCAGGGTATAAAGAAGGTAACATAGTTATTATTACGGCGAGTATAAGGAGGTATTATGATAAGGATGGTATGATATAAGAATGTATTATGATAAGGGCTCATGAAAGTCTATCGAACAGAGAAACTGCCAAGTAGGTTATTTAAACGTCTGAACACTCATTTCCTGAATTGCAGGGTGTGAGGATGTTTTTCTGTAAATATAATGAAAATTCAATCTGAAAAAGTAAAGAGCGGTACTGACTCAGAGTGATATTAGAGGTTCCAGATCCTCTGACGGGAAGAAGAAGAACTTGGCCGGTGATGTCGTATTTCCCCACGATAGTGATGAAAGGGTGAAAGAAGTCCCATTCGATGTGTTTGTTCTTCAAGTCCGTCCTGAGGAAAAATAATTAAATTTTTCTGCAGATAAAATGATTCTACTGGTGGTTCAATCCACTTAGCTATCGGGTTATCACAAATTTATTTGCAAGTAAACGTGGAATTTCGTGGTAGGTACCAAGTTCATAAATGAATTAACCCATAGGATCATGAAACTTCCTTTATTATTCCAGGCAATGAAGGAAAAATAGGAAAAAAAAATCTAATAGAAGCCAATTTTGGCACAGATGCAGGGGAAGGTGTTCTGTCTTAAAGGTCAATTTTTAAGTTTTTCGCAAATAACTCGAAAACTGCGGCCTCCACCGAAAACATGTGCATATACTAAATTAATCTATATATAGAATTCCCTACAGAAAAGACCCCATACATTTTTTCACTAGGATCAACATGTGAGGAGATATGGACCTCCACAATTTCAGGGCGTGCGTCCACGACATTTACCCCTCCCTCGTCATCACCAGGGGATGCTGAACAGGGTGGCGAGAAACAGTTTCTAGAAACAGTTACTGTTTCTAGATATTTTTCAAGCGCCAGCAGGACAAAACCTCTATAGGCATTGCAATACAGCGTTTATAAAAGCATCTACGAAGGCCAAGACCGAAATGGCCGCTCTTCCTCCTACAAGAGGAGTTGCGAAACAGCACTCGCTCAGGGCGTATCTATATACACGTAACTCAATCTACAGGTATCAGTGGTTCAAATAAATCAAAAATATCGATTTTTCTGACTTATGATAGTCTGATTGCTTTCGTACAGATACAACAGTGGCACAGCAACCCCATACCCCCACCCAATGGGGTTGGGCTTAGGGGAGATGCCCCGGAGCTAATCCCAGTAACCAAAAAAGACCGTGCGGCACCTAAAGCGATACTCAATACTATACTTTGCCGATGTATTACTGGATGTGGGTGGCGGTGCGATTGCCGCAAAGCAGGCATTTCTTGCTGTGGTGCCTGAGGCGCGTCCCTGGGCATGTGCACAAATGGAGTACCTACCTACTGACGACGGCGACGACAATGATGACAATGTATTTTTTTTTTAATTTTTATTACTTGTTTTACTATATATTTAGAACAAACACTTGATTTATAACAATAAAACTCAATTTTTTCAAATTTTCTATTTCCTCCCCTCCATATCTTCTCACATGTTGATACTAGCTAAACAATGCATGATACCTTTTTTGTAGGGAATTTTATATAGATTACTTTAGTATATGGACATATTTTCGGTGGAGGCCGTACCTAGTTCTCGAGTTATTTACGAAAAACGTAAAAATTTACCTTCAACACCCCCCTCCCCACCTTAGCTCGCCCCCCACCCATCAGTACTTTTAGTATGTGGTTCAGAACACCTTCCCCTGCATCTGTGCCAAAATTGGCTTCTATATGATTTATCTCCTCTATTCAGCCATTTTTGGTCTTCGTTGCCTTATAGGAAGATTTGTGACGGGGTATGAGCAATTTTTTTAAATTCATTTATTTTTATTTTTTATGAAACTAGATTCCACCTGTCATGAGTGAAACCAGCCGCACATACAGCATAGTTTTCCCTTCCCATAAAGCTCAGTAAAAGTTAGGGTGAGGAGTGTGACATTCCCATGGAAAGACACTGGTTCAATTATAACGCCATGCTTGCAGGAGTTGACGGATCGTTGAACCGCCAGTATCCTTTCTGCCGCGTGCAAAGAAAAAAAAAAAATCGAGAAGAGCCCTGGTCTTTTATGGACGGAATTCTCATAATATGCCGTATTGCCGTCACACATCCTGAGAATTTTGACGCCAACCGCACTGTCCTACGATAAGCTAGTTCTTTTGGTTTATTATTCTGTGAATAATACACCTATGTATTCGTTCAGCAAAAAATTTGTATAACACCCCCTCAACATTTTTTCTTTTCCGTTTCAAGGTGCGTAGATTCCAAAAATGCAATGTCCGTCCGCCGTCCGCCGTACGACGTACGCCGTATCACGTGTACAGGCTTCTTTTTCGGTATAAAAAAATCGTTCTTTCGCACACATGCTCCATCTGGGCCCTAGTTGTGTCCCGAAACTTTCAGCCCGATCGGAATATATCCAGGGGAGTTATGAGTGAAAATGTGTATAAAAATAGGTACTTTTTGTGTTTTAGTAACATAGTAGTAAAATGAGCTTTTGAGGTATCGTTCTCAATGTTTTTGGGGACGAGAAGACCGAGTATGAAGTCGATTTTGACCAAGGAGTGGAAAATTGAGGTTGTACCAGATGTTCAGCTCCCAAAATTGATTTTTTATGAGTCAAAAACCTGCGAAATCGTCTGAAATCACCATAAATTTGTATAATAACACTAGAAAAAGTGTCAACACGTGGATCAAGATGATTAAATGGTACAATCAATGATCAAAGGTAATTTGAAAAAAAAGGAGCGTAGTACCTAATTCAAGTTTTGGGGACCAAAATTTGTGGAACCCACCAGAAATAGCTATTTCAATTATTTTACAAGAAAGAAACAATAAATAATCAGCCAGCATTTCTGTAGACCAATAAAATAATAGAATAATAAACCCATGTGACAAGGACTTTGCAGCGTTTTTCTATGATTGTTCGAAGTTCAAACAATTATGACGTCATTGCACCCCTGCCGCCTGGGTTCGGGGACCCCCTTTGCCTACTGCGACGTCAGAATTGGTTGAAATTTGAAATCATAAAAAAAAGAACTACTTACCGCAGGACAGTGCGGTTGGTGTCAAGGTTCTCAGAATGGGATCTAGTTTCATTAAAAAAATAATACTATAGGTAAACAGCTTTTGTAACCATTGTGAAATTGAAGCAGATTTTGGATTGGAATGAGCCATGCTAATTGGAATGCTTGTAACTTAGTTGGAGGCAATAATCGCTAGATAACAAAATTGGACATTACATCAAAATATCCCAGGGCCAATTGACCTACGGTAGATCATTAGGCCTTATTGTTCCTGATTTAATATAGATTTGTCGGAACGCCATCTCACGACGCTTGTTTGTTTCATTCTTCCAGGAAAACATTTGTTTTGATTGAGTAAGGTCGTAAAGTAGGTAGGCAGGTAGAGGAAGTTATTCGCAGTCATTCACGATCTAATAAATTAAAAAAGCATCATAACAGCCATCTTGATAAGGTCCAATGTACCTTAACTATGGTAATTTTCGTAGAATTGTAAGTACCTACCTATGTATTAGAAATTACTTGGTTGGTAGTTACTTTGGAAAGATAGACTTGAAACTCATTTGTGCCTTCCCTGAAAATCTTCAACACACAATTTCGAGAACGAAAACATAGGAAACAGGAGTTGTATCGACTATATCCACCAGGTGCATAAGCTACACTTTGAACAGGGTTTCGTCATGCTAAATCTTTCGTGCTTCTTAATTCTTTATTTTTCTAGCTCCTTTAACCTCTGGGATTGTAGGTAGCAACTGAACAACGAGACCCTCCACATAGATTTAACGAGTTAAACTCCGCAGATATACCGATATGATTTCATGATCGATCACATAATATCGATTGAGTACCTACCGAAATGTTTACACTGGACAAGAAATATAACAATAAATACCTATCTGTTAAACAGATCAAAATCACTTGACGGAAATAAAGTATTTTTATAAAGAAACTAGGTTATTTTCCCCACCTTATGCATAGTTCGTATCCAAGGGCTGTCAGATGCGGAAGCATAAATGCGTACCTCCCCCCCCCCCCACCCCCCACCACCCCGCACTCACACTAAGATCTTGCCGAGAATCTTATCTAGGAGATAACTGATTCGGGCTCACAAAGAAAACGCTGCGAAGTCCTTGTCACATGGGTTTATTATTCTATTGGACGTACTTACAGAAATGCTGGCTGTTTATTTATTGTTTCTTTCATGTAAAATAATTGAAATAGCTATTTCTGGTGGTTTCCACCAATTTTGGCCCCCAAAACTTGCATTAGGTAGGTACGCTCCTTTTTTTTTTTTCAAATTACGATTGATCGTTGGTAGTGCCATTTAATCGTCTTGATCCACGTGTTGACACTTTTTCTACTGTTATTCTACAAATTGATGGTGATTTCAGACGATTTTCCATGTTTTTGACTCATTAAAAAAACAATTTTGTGAGCTGAACATCTGGTACAACCTCAATTTTCCACTCCTTGGTCAAAATTGACTTCATATTCGGTCTTCTCGTCCCCAAAAACATGGAAAACGATACCTCAAAAGCTCATGTTATACTAAAACGCAAAAAGTACGTATTTTTACACACATTTCCACTCATAGCACCCCTGGGTATATTCCGATCGGGCTGAAAAGTTTCGGGACACAACTAGGGCCCAAATGGAGCATGTGTGCGAATGAGCGACTTTTTTTAGACCGAATATGAAGCCAGTACACGTGATACGGCGGACGGCGTACGGCGGACGGACATTGCATTTTTGAAATCTACGCACCTTGAAACGGAAAAGAAAAAATTTTGAGGGGGTGTTACAAAAATTTTTTGCTGAGCGAATACATAGGTGTATTATTCACAGAATAATAAACCAAAATCAATTTTGGGAGCTGAACATTTGGTAAAACTCAATTTTCCACACTGATCAAAATTGACTTCATATTCGGTCTTCTGGTCCCCAAAAACATGGAAAACGATATCTCAGAAGCTCATGTTACTAACATGTTGCTAAAACGCAAAAAGTAGGTACCTATTTTTACATACATTTTCACTCATACCCTTGGGTATATTCCGATCGGGCTGAAAAGTTTAGGGACACAACTAGGGCCCAAATGGAGCATGTGTGCGAATTTTTTAGACCGAAAATGAAGCCTGTACACGTGATACGGCGTACGGCGGACGGCGTACGGCGGACGGCGGACGGCGTACGGCGGACGGCGGACGGACATTGCATTTTTGAAATCTACGCACCTTGAAACGGAAAAGAAAAAATTTTGAGGGGGTGTTACAAAAATTTTTTGCTGAGCGAATACATAGGTGTATTATTCACAGAATAATAAACCAAAATCAATTTTGGGAGCTGAACATTTGGTAAAACTCAATTTTCCACACTTTCATCAAAATTGACTTCATATTCGGTCTTCTGGTCCCTAAAAACATGGAAAACGATATCTCAGAAGCTCATGTTACTAACATGTTGCTAAAACGCAAAAAGTAGGTATACCTATTTTTACATACATTTTCACTCATACCCCTGGGTATATTCCGATCGGGCTGAAAAGTTTCGGGACACAACTAGGGCCCAAATGGAGCATGTGTGCGAAAGAAAGAATTTTTTAGACCGAAAATGAAGCCTGTACACGTGATACGGCGTACGGCGGACGGACATTGAATTTTTGGAATCTACGCACCTTGAAACGGAAAAGAAAAAATTTTGAGGGGGTGTTATAAAATTTTTTTGCTGAGCGAATACATAGGTGTATTATACTTACACAGAATAATAAACCAAAATAGGCCCCTAAAGCAAATCTGAATTTTGGCGTATCTACGTATTTTGTCATTAACTTGATACAATTTCACAAATATCCCATGCACGTAATGACCGCTTACCACTAGGATAAATACCACTGTAGGTGGACGGTTCTTTCAGAAGCCATCAACAGTCTACATGCCTAAAACCTTTCGACATCGGAATTATTACGACATGTCAATTACAGGCCTTCAGGAAAGCGTAGAACATTCGAAAACCTGTACCTATGACATTCCTTTGGGTAGGGTAGCGCGGCAGATGTGAAACAAACGGAACAAATACGACATACCTAATCAGATCATCGGTTTACCTTGCCGGAGGGAGGGGTTGGGATTCGCAAGTACTCTCAGTATAACCAAAGTAAAGTTGAGTTTCTTTGAGTTTTACCGGTGGGTGCATCTCCAGGCGAATAGAGAGTATCTCTACAATATACACCTCTTCTACACGCCTTCGCGCATGCCTCTTGGGGCCCGCTCGGGACGAGGCCTGTCCCAGCGATGGTCCCAACTTGCTTTTGCTTCCTCACTACCGAAGGAAGCAAAAGGAATTAAAAACAAAACAAAAAAAATTCTGTCCTCCAAAACGAAAATTTCCTCTTCCATTTTGCGTTTCAGACATCGAGAACATTTTTGATTCCGTGTCTGTCTGTCTGTGGTAATTCCTTGTACCGCCATAACTACCCGAAATAATGGTCGAAATGGGCTGAAATTTGGAGGGTTGGTGCGAGTTAGGTCACAGACGGACCCATACCAAAATCATTGAAAAAGTTCACTTTCGTCTGCGCATGCGCAAATGTGATATAATTGAAAAGCCCATAAGTAACTAGGTAAATATCGTTGAAATGAGTTGAAACTTGAAGGGTCGATCAAGAATGATACTTTGACAGTTCCAAATGAATTTCATTGGAATCGTAATGTAACTTTCATCTGCGCATGCGCGAACATGAAATGTTGAGCATTTCATTGTAACGTTTCCTACTACGCGAAAAATAGTCGTACAGAGCTGAAATTTTGAAGGTACACGCGGGTTGGATCTCAGATGGTCCCACTTCAAGATCATGGAAATCGTCCCGTCTGCGCATGCGCAAACTTTAAACGCCCGTAACTACCTTAAATATAGTTGAAATGAGTTCAGATTTGGAGGGTCGATCAGGAATAATACTATGATAGTTCCATAAGAATTGCACTAGAATCGCACTGTAACTTTCGTCTGCGCATGCGCGAACATGAAATATTGACCATAGCTTTGTAACGCTTCTAACTACGCGAAAAATTGTCGTAGGGAGCTGAAATTTTGAGGGTCCACGTGGGTTGGATCGCAGATGGTCTCGTTTCAAAATCATGGAAATCGTTTCGTCTGCGCATGCGAAAACGTGAAATAATTGAAACTCCCGTAACTACCTTAAATATCGTTGGAATAAGTTCAGATTTGGAGGGCCGATCAGGAATATAACTGCATATGACTCATTCGTCTGCGCATGCGCGAATATGAAATGTTGACCGTTTCCTTGTAACGCTTCTAACTCAGCGAAAAATAGTCGTAGAGAGCTGAAATTTTGAGGGTACACGTGGGTTGGTTCGCAGATAGTCCCGTATCAAAATGAACCAACCCAACTATTCTATACGTTCATGTGATTCAAGTGAGGAAGCTATACTGCCTACTCGAATTGGCAGACGTTTTGTGACGAATTGGCAGACTCGAATGAAACAGTGGGGTGAGATGATCACAAAGTAGGATTTCAGCCACAAAGTAGTACTCTGTGTCTTTGGTTCAAGGTTTGAGGGAATGGGCGAAGTGATTTCACTTTCTAGACATCCTAAAGGTGTTGGTAGCACTGGTCACATCCGATCTTAACTCTTACCAGTGGCTTATCTATTCATTGTATTTGAAGGAGAAAATTGTTGACTCTCTGTGTGTGCTATAAAGTGTTGAGTTTGGTGAAAACTGGTTCAAGTTGGCGGAAAAAGTAAGTGCTCAAATCTATCTGACTACGAAATCCCGTTGGAGTTTTCTTTTCAAATCATGATGGTTTCGTGGCAGGATGTAAACAAACAAAAATGCAGATCGGTGGTGGGTGTTGATTTGGTCACACATTTTTGGATGAAGTTTGAAGCTATTTTTCGTTTATTTAAATTAGGTACTGACTCCGTCCCCAAAGCAACTTATGTTACCCACGTTCCTTAGAGTAGAGTTTGATACCTACCTATACATTTGGTGATAAAAATGAGTCAACAAATTAAGTTTTTCAAAGTTTATTCAGCGTTTTTGACTTCGATTTTAAGTTTCTTCCAAAATGAAAATATAAGGCTGATGAAAAAAGAGGTTTGTTTTTTGTAACAAATTTTTTTGACAAATTTTCGAGTTTTTTCCATTAAAGGTGATATCATTCTAACCAATCTGAAGGGAGAAATGATCACACAAGCGGTTCTGTGGGCTATACAATGAGAAAATGACACTGTGATCAATTCACCCAACTCGGTGGGGAGATTTGCTCCAGCGAAAAATATGGAATAACTTTTTTTGTGGTTGACTTGGAGCAATGGCAACCATACCATTCGAAACTAGAGATCTGTACCATCAAGGAAACTGGGAAAATGTTCAATTTAGCTCGTGTTTTTCGCACGAAAAGTTGGGAAACCACGAAATTGTGATCATTTCACCCCACGCGACGGTATGACTTTCATTCGTCTGCGCATGAAAGAAATATGAAATGTTGACCGTTTCCTTGTAACGCTTCTAACTCCGCGAAAAATAGTCGTAGAGAGCTGAAATTTTGAGGGTACACGAGGGTTGGTTCGCAGATAGTCCCGTATCAAAATGAACCAACCCAACTATTCTATACGTTCATGTGATTCAAGTGAGGAAGCTATACTGCCTACTCGAACTGGCAGACGTTTTGTTTTGCGCTCTACTTGTTATTCTCATTAGTGCAGGTCGAAGTCATCAGCTCCTACCGGGAATCGAACTCGGCCCGCGCCCGCCTTGTGACAAGACAGTGTAAACAACGTGATAAAACCTAACTAAGCGGTAAAATCGGGTAAATAATCAAGTTCATTTTTTACGTCACTGCAGTGTGGCAGACAATGTGACTTTCTTTAGAGTTTCTTTAGAGGTAGATGGAATAAAGTGTAAAATGGAGACCTGGCCGTCTGGAACAGAGCGTGCTTGAGTCCCGTCACTTTGGAGTCTTTGAGCCTCATCGTAATCCCAAGAGCTCGGGAGCCGCCCTGGTGCACCTTCAACTCGGATATCTCTAGAGGATCCAACCGCGGAACGCGGTACTTGGTGTCACCTGTGATGGAAATAATTGTCAGTGCCAGTCAAACAAAACTCAAGATTCCCAATTTTTAAAGTTTCCCCACTGAAATACTGTACTTGGAGCGAAAAGGAAAATGACCATACATGTCAAGGTACCTACCCTTTTACAAACATGTAGATAGGCACAATTTTACACATTGATATAATCTATAACTGACCTCTTGCTAATATAACACTACCAAGATCTGTTGTAGGTACCTCTCGCGATGACATTATAAGATTCCGTTTCGTTTTTATCATTGTGAACTTCAATGGCTTAGAGGATGAAGAATAAAAAATACAACCCAATCCCTGACTACAGCTCATAAATTAATGTATCATGATGGCAGGACGACTACCATAAAACTGACGGGAACTATATTAGGTATATTATTTTATTATCTCCCGTAAACCAATAAATCTCTGGAAAGGCCAGAACTTTTAGATGAAGGTAGACAAAATGTAATAGACCTAAGTATTCAGTAGAACATGCCTTGATGAGCACATGGTTCCAACCGAAATCCCAGACCAGTCAATGCCGAAGAAACGTCGAAGAATTTAATAAAGATGACAACAGAACCGGATGTTTCTACTTGTCATTCCTCACTCATAGAACCATTGGTACGTTAAAATTTTGGGTAAGAGTAGGTCAGTAGTAAGAAACGAATATAAATTGACCTACCATAATAAATAATAATAGGGACCCCCACCTGAAACCTAATAATATGTAACCACCTGAATAAGTTTTGCATTTCCTTGTACGGCCTTAGAAGTTCATTTTCGGCATCAAAGAGTGTCACAATACAATATTTTCAAAGCGATTTAATATTTACATTTACACATTACTACGACATTAGATATAGGTATCCCCCCTTTGAAAGGATACCTCGTCTAAGTTCGCTTACTTGATATTGTAGGTTTGGTAGTGGGAGTGGTTATACTGTATCTGGTATTGTATTGGATACATGAGCTGATAAAGGAGAATTATATTTATGCTGTATTTCGATAAACTATAAGGACCATTCTATACGAAACGGAAGCTTAACTCATTTCTGATTGACCAGGAGTTTTATTGTTTCAGATTATCTTGTAAATAGTTTAATGTAACTTAGCTTTTGTGACATATTGCTCTACTCTATTCATGTATGAGTGTCCTTTGCAATAAATATTTTTTATTAATATTATTATTATTTATTATTATTATTATTATCATTATTGTTATGAGTCCACTAAGTATAATAGGCGGCCTGCTCATCTTACAGTGAATGATAGCTCGACCTTACTTTACCATTGATAAATTTGGGTATGGCTACTCGTCCTGATTTCACCACACACTCGTTGAGTTTCGGGTCCGACCTTTTGCACGCCTTTATGTAACTTGCTGGAACAAAGTCAAGACTCTGTAACTTGTTGCACGGAGTACTTACACCAAAATGATATAAAATACAATATAAGGGTGATTAATATTCAGGTATGACACAAGGAAGCTATTTATCTAGGTATATGAAATACAGGGAAGCCACTTTTCCGCCCACATTTTCCGTTTCATATAAGTAGGTGTTTGTATTGGTGGGGGCAACCGGTCTTAAGCAGTTCTTGTATCAAACGATTCCCCATGGATATCAAAACTATCAGAGAAATCATAAGAAAAGAGTAGAGCTAACTGACGGTTTTTTGTTTAATGATTTGTCTGATATTGTACTGATTCAAAAGGTTTCCTGGGGGAAACGTAGTGCAACATCTCTTCTAAATTTCACACCTCAAAATCTCAAATGAGGTATAAATATGTATCTAATTTTCTCGATTTAAAATAATAGGGATGTTCATGATTTTCTCGGCCATGTTAAATGTTAAATAGAAAACGTCGTAAACTATGGAAATCATGGGACCCCTGTGTTAAACTCTGCTAGCTAAACTTGTAAATGCAGAAATATAGTGCAACTTACAATAACAAGAAGGTAGGCTCTTCCAGTGACGTAGCCAGGATTATTAAATGTGGGGGGGAGGGGGGGTTATCGGAAACAGAAAAAAAATTCATGTCATTTAGCATGGCTATAAGAGCGAATTTTCAAAGAAATATTCCTGATATTGTGTAAAAAGATGATATAGCGAGAAACCATACCACTTCTAATAAAACTATATAATTTTTCGTGATTTTAGCCATTTCTACCGATGTTTGATCCTAACAAAGTCAAATTTGACCCACTCGCTTTTGAGAAGAATAGTTTTATCATCGAGGTAGTCCCTCCGTCGTGATTAATCATCCCGCACAACGTCAGGTGAATTAATGTTGATTTTACCAATTTTTTACCCACAAAAGTCAAAATCTGACCCCTATTCTGTGTGAAAAACAACTGAAATGGTATTTTTCTGTCTCTACTCAACCTTCCATACCACTTTCAGTGATTTTATAGCAATTGTTTGCAATTTTAGCCGTTTTTACCGATTTTTGACCCCTAAAAACTCCAATTTGACCCCCTTGGAATTTGAAAATTGCTCAACTTCGAACTCACCCTTTCATTTGGCAATACAAACGTTTTGGAGAAATCTGGAATTTTCACCGTGTACCTACCCAAGGACAGATATCATCTGGAGTGGCACATAAATATACATAATATATAAATGTTTGTTAAAATCTATGGATGACCTGAGGATGCTCTGAAACGGATTTGACTATAAAAATATTTCAAAAATTCATGTTCTGAAAATGTTACCCATTGCAATAGCTTTATTTTCTTTGAAAATAAAGAAACCTGAATTTAAATTAAATTTAACAAAGCGCTAAATGTTATAGATAACGTTAGTTAAGATAAACTGAAGAAATACAACATTTATTTGACAACAATGTTCGCGAATTTTCAAGGATGGGTATGGGTATTGCAACGGGTCCTAAATTTTCAGAACATAAGTTTTTGAAATTATTTTATAGGCAAATCCGTTTCGGATCATCCTGATTTCATCCTTAGATTTCAACAAAAATGTATATACGTATATTATATATATAAATATTTATTTATTTGTCACTCTAGACGATATCTGACCTTGGTTACGTGATAAAAATTCCAAATTTCGCCAAAATCTTCTTATTGCCAAACAAAAGGATAAGCAATTTTCAAAAATTTGAAGGGGGTCAAATTTGAGTTTTTAGGGGTCAAAAATTGGTAAAAACTGCTAATTGATATATACAATCACTGAAAGTGGCATGGAAGGGTGAGTGAAGACAGAAAAATACCATTTCAGTTTCTTTTCACACAGAATAGGGGTCTAATTAGGATTTTTGGGGGGTCAACAATTGGTATCAAGGGCTAAAATCAACATTATTCACCTGATGTGTGGGATAGTGACGGTGAGGGATTATTTCGATAAGCATTTTTGTCAGAAAGAGCGGGTCAAATTTTTGGGACACATCGTTCGTAATCAAATAAGCGTAATATTATTCAACTGTTTAATCATGTTTGATTTACCGTTTAACCTGTTATTGTTATATATGTTTGAACTTTTCGAGCCAATGGGGGGGGGGGGGGGTTATGGCCCCCACTAACCCCCCCCCCCCCCCCACCTTGGCTACGCCACTGGGCTCTTCATTCGCAGTTTACGCTGTTTGTTTGAGCAGAAAGCTAGATATTTTATCTACTTCTGCGTTGTGGTCTGTGTTTATGTTCAGTTGTCGGAAGAAAAAATGTCAAAGAAAAGCCACAGGTAAAACAATAAACTACGACATACCAAATGAGACACAAGAAAGACATGGGCTGTCAGAATCATGGAATCAGCTGTTCACTGTTCGCCATTTTGTATGATAACACACTTTAACATGGTTTCGATTCGACGTTTAACATACCCGAGATCCTGTTGCTTTTTTATATTTTTATTCCGTATCGTCGAGCAGAGTCGATTTTTTTTCGACGGTTTTTCTCGAAGTGTTAACACATCTAACACGTTTAGACGTTGTAAGCTACCCGACCGTGAATACCCATAATATTTCTTGTCTCGATTGTCACCCGGGTCGGCGCAGATTCGGCAAGTAGGTTGGTACATTCAACAGCTTTATGTCACCTAAGGTAGGTAGGGAGAATGACGGACAGGTACTGTATCCGGTATTTAATATTCTATACACCAACTAATCATTTCAACCCATGTGACAATTTGCTCACTGCGTAGCATATTGAAAAAAGTGCACAGTTGATCCTCCTTCTTTCCATGATCATGATCTACATACCTTGAAAATTATGGCATTCCATGATATTACTCTGTTTGCAACGACATAAATTGATTCAGAGGATTGCCAGATTGATTTGAAAATTCAGATATTCAGATCCGATTGTGGTGCAACTCTTCATTACATCGAACTCCACTTGAAACATCCCCCTAACGTCCCCAACGAAATGAGTCGACTTAATGGGTCTAGCACATCACATTATTATACAATCGGGGTTGGTTAATATTCACGCTAGTCAATGCCACGTGTTTAGACGTGGGAACGATTTTCTGAAAACTATCTGGGATTCGTTCCCCATCTACTTCTTGTTGGAATATTATAGCACCCATTTAACACAACTGCGACGTGTTTAAATGATAAAATAAAGTTCACTTTCAATAAATAGATTGTTTCTTGAAATAACCCAAGGTACTAAGTTGTGTACGAAAGTTGGGAGTAGTTGGGAACTAGCCCTGTGTTTGCCTAATAAATTTTTCAACTGATTCCGGACCGAATCATCTAATCAGTGAAACGTATCTGTAACGATAGACCGCGCGAGTTGTTTTGGTTTTTCTACCGAGCCTTACACAGTTTCTTTTGGTGCAGAGTAGTACTTGCGGAGTACTACTCCGGAATTAAATTAAACGATGAGCAGGACGTTATCGCAGTTTCTGTCCATTTTTGTGATCTAAAAATGTTAGTTCGTGCCGACTAATTTTTGGCGGTCTGCAAGGCCAAGTGAAGATTTTCAGTGAAATCTGGGAGTTCAGAAGCCTTGTTATTAGGAACTCAATTCACCCTGACATATGGCATCTGCATCTGTCATCACCAGTTCCACAGGAAAGTAGAGCCAATTTTGTTTAAGGATGCTCTAAAATCGAAACGTAAAGAGAGAGAGAGAGAGAGATTGGACAGCAAACATTTTCCAAACTTTTTCGAAGAAATTTATCCGAAAATTCTAAGGAATGATTATGTCAAAATGGTTGCAATCGGTTGAATTTGGACAATCCTCGATGGGTTTTTATTCGTGTTTCGGGTTATGCAAACTTTTACGCTTCCCTGCATTGCAACTACCCTACTTGATGGATTTCAAAATTTACAGTGACGGTCCATGATTTTTCAGTGATTTGGAATTTAGTGAATAGATACTTTTTCAATTGTCTTCATTCGACTTACGCAATTTAAGCTGGTGGGTGTCACCAATGAGGAGCCAAGCGGCTAAGATGGCACTTAGAACGTTAGGCATGTCTCCGGGAGTACTGATGGGAACCCTGAGGTCCCGGGTGGCCGCCGTTACATCACAGGGCAGACGATAGAACCCCTACCAGGAAGACATTCTCACCCCCCTGGAACACGCAGAAGTAGTGTCAAGTTCACGGCAAATTCACCTAATTTCCAACAGTTGACCTGGAGCTTGATTTTCTGCGGGTGACATCCTCCTTACCGCGTGCCCCGGGTAAAAACGCCAGGCAGCTTCCACTCCAAGCCGCCTTTGAGTAGGGATCTGACGGATGTGACTCGGTCGATGGGCTTCCACTTGACGCCGCAAGTGACACTGTTCAGTTCTGCTAATGCTTCCAGTCCTATCAAATCAAATTTAAATGTATTTAGCAATATGCCGAGCTAGCCATATAACCCCTCAACATCCATCAAAACCCCGGGGTCAGGATGATCAGAAACGGAGCAAGGATCTGGGAACATACAGACGGACAAGGAACAAAATCTGTCTAAAAAAAGTCTAATATGGAAAACACCCGTAGACATTTTATTTCGGAGGAACATCAAGAAATATAACACCTATTCATGTTCGAAAGCGTAAATGAAGCTGAAATTACAGTCTGAGAAAAATTACCCCCAAGCGTTGTACTTAATACCTACTTCTCCTCATTCATCTTACTTGTATACTATAGAAGATGAATAATGAGGAGAAGCATTATAACAGCAGTCTGTCATCAGAATTTTATGTATCCAATATCACCTTCTCCTTCCCTATGTAGGTATACATGTTTGCAGGTAGGTTGTGCATGTGCATGGTAGTTGCATATTATGTTGTTGAACCTATAGGTATTATTTACTTATTCGCATACTTGCGTGGATGTAATGCCCCAGCTCAGCTCCCCCAGTGACCGTCAGACCCCGTGACGTAAGTGGGTGGTCGCGAGACTTGAAACCTACTTTCTCCCCCATTCATATCCAAACACTTCCCCATACTGAAGTCCCACCACCAGCTTTGCATACAATACAGTTTTAAAATATTTATTTTATTTGAATTTATTATATTTTAAATTTATCATCCCCAACGTTCAATACAAGTTTGTTGATTTTTGGTCAATTTAGAACAACTGTTAGTGTGAATCACACCGCCTAATATCTATACAGGAATTGCCTACCCCCCCCCCCCCCCCCCCTTCGTTCGCAGATTTGCCGTATTCAAATTGTTGCATACACCTATGATCAGGAAGACCTGCTCGATATGGCAATAGCTTTGTTCGCACTGCCTTTTTCTGACGGTTCGTTGACTCCTAGAAAACTGTACGAAACCAACCGTGATCCAATGCCATCTTGATAAGCATCTGGGAAGGGTTTGAGTTTAATGGTTGGGAATCGTGATGTCATTGCATGGCCAGTTTCTCGTCCGCCGTATCTTCTCGTTCCTATGCGAGAAGTAGATCCATTTAATGAGTACTACCTATTTATTCAGAAAAATTTCGGGTTCGAGAATTTTTCCTGCAATACTGCAACAGTATGTGCATGATCTCAATGGTGTGCTCAATAGTGAGCATTAGTGAGCATTTGGGGTGCATTTAATTTTATTGCGTAGTTACGATTTTTGTACGAACAAAGTGTAGCGCTTTTATTGTATTTTATCTTTCAGTGTTAAGTTCCCCGACTGGAAAGTCCCTGATCACCTTAAAACGTATACTCCTAACTGAGGTTCATTTAAATATTCTGGTATTTCTCTGTGGTCTTTTGTGGACGCGACGGATATTTTGAGACCATTAGTAAGTTGCTATGATTTCCATTTGATTCTTGTTGGTTTTAAGTCATTCGAAATTCTGAAACGCTAAGATCACTCGACTAAGTGGAACAAGTAAATGGTAGACGGACATGGGCAGGCCAAATAGGCGTTTTGATTCTTCGAGAAACTGTCACAATAATATTGATAATGTCATACAGTGATCCTAACAAAATGGTTTTCTATTTCCATACAGAAAATAGAAACGCTACAAGTCATTACACTACGTTTTATTGGTTTCGTGTATAGGTACCTACCCCTTCTGCGTCAATTCGTGAGAAATTGAGGGCATGGCTAGGATTTGCGTTTGTGCATACGAAGTGACCGAACCAATGATCCGATCGCCCTGTAATTCATAGGGGACCATCTGGGCCCAACCCACTTTGTTCAAGTTACAAAATGTAGGTACCTATCGACAAAATCCGAATCAACTATCTTACTTCAAGTTAAATAATATCACGGAAAAACCAACTGCCGGGGGAGGGGGTGGGGTAAAGAATGTCAAGCTTTTTTCCATACTCGATTCAAAATGTTCATTATTGAAAATAATAAACCAAAACCGACGAAAAAGAATTTGAAGCTTAGCTTTCTTCAACAATAGGACAATGGATACAACAATAACAAAAGATGACAACAATAACTGAAACCGTCGTATTTATTTACATACAAAAATTTGCTTATAATTAACACCATCACACGGTATTATTAAAATCTAACGAAACCCTAGAGCTAACAATTAAACGAAGTGTACAATAATTCACGTGTAATATAATTAATAATTTTTGGAAAACTTCGATGGTGCCAAAGACCGCCGTCATTCTTGTACAAAATAGATGTTGTTGCAGATAACAACACCGAAAAGAGCGTTTAATGCTTGATGTTTGCTTTTATAAGGGAAAACGTAAATCCTCTTCGTAATTCATATAACTCAGTCTTAACAATTGTAGGTATTAAATGTTATGTAACGCGTATTTTATTTAATGCAATGAAACACATTTTTAGAATGACTGAATTCAACATACTGTACCTATACACATTTTGTATTGCGTAGCATACTTGTATTTAAAAGAAACCTAACAAGAAGTGCCTACATGCATTTGATTTAGGGTGATACACGGAATGGGATCCTACAGTGGATCCAATCCAAAATTTTGGTTGACATTTCGATGCGCATTTGTGTACAAGATCCCGCTTGCCCTCTGAATCGTTCAAATGTTTGACAATAGGTTCTCTGTTCCATATTTTATAAAGGTAATATAGGTTCTCACATTTCTTGTTTATACTAGTATTATGACCAGTTCTTCATCAAATTCATGTAGTTACTAATACTCCGCATTTTTTCTTGCAGAGTTGAACAAATTTTGGGACAATATGTACTTAATACATAACCGAAATACTCTGCGCAATCTTACCTACTGAATATACTTTTCTACAAAGGGATCACTCAGTATTTTTTCCAGTCTGTTTCATTTCTTAGGAAATTGTTTCCTTTCCATCGTACAGTCTTAATCACAAAAGGTACAATTTTAGTCTTCATTGGGATCATATTTTTCCGGGAACATAATATCGAAGGGGATCAACCTGGCCATGTTACCGAGGATGGTCGTCGTCAAATCCGCTAGGGATTTACTCAGTGCTGGCTTGATATCCGCAAGAATCTCCACCCAGTGCTCGTTGATGAACCGATTCATGTTACCTCCTGTCGACAAAACAATATTCTGTTAATATTCCTCCAAAATATCTCTAAAATAAATCTTGATAATAATAATAATAATAATAATAAGTAAAATAATAAAAAGCTTGAAAGTCTGTAAGTAGCCGGAGTATAGTAGATTTAAGATCTCGAAATGATAAAGATGACGGCCTGCAAGCCAATCAGATATTTCTGATAAATTTGGTTCATTGTCTGCGTCTGCCTGTTTCTAGTCTCATTATAATAATTATGAGCGTGGCAAGGACACACAGAGACATAGTATATGAAGAAACAGCTGTAATGAGCTGAAATTCGGAGGGTAGGTGCGGGTGGGCTCTAGCCATTCTTATTATGAATTTCATCGATAACAATACAATACATACTAGTCTGTACTAGAACTACGTAATAGGTACTGGAAGGTAAGCAGTTCTTTGCCACTGATATCCGCTTCATTCGAAGGACAGCAATGCGCTAAATCCTATCCTTTCCCTGCAGGCATTTTCATATAATCTGTCTCGGACTTTGCAAGTACACTTAAATGCGGTGGAAATCCGACCAACAATTAACGTACTTGAATTTGAGGTTGAATTCAGACTGGTCAAAATACAAAAGTAATAGACCTAAATTCTATCTAGGGACGCGGGAGTGTCCCGCCCGCCAAGAAAACCGAAAACCTCCATACCTACCTACAGCGACCAAGACACTGTTTACACGACAACGCAAGTAGGGGTTTTTACCCACCCCGTAACTCGGCCCCCTGGGTGCCTGCGGTGTGGATTATGGTTTATTATTCTGTGAATAATACACCTATGTATTCGCTCGGCAAACAATTTTTATAACACCCCCTCAAAGTTTTTCTTTTACGTTTCAAGGAGGTGCGTAGAATCCAAAAACGCTGCGAAGTACTTGTCACATGGGTTTATTATTCTACTGGACATACGTACAGAAATGTTCCATTATTGTTTCTTTCATGTGCAGTTATTGAAATGGCTATTTTTGATGGTTTCCACCAATTTTGGCCCCTGAAAACACGAATTAGGCTCGGGGTTTTTTGTTTACAGATTATCTTTGATCATTGATAGTACCATCTAATTGTCTTGATTCACCTGCTGATAGTACTTCAAGAGTTATTATACGAATATATGGTGATTTTAGACAATTTCCCAGGTTTTTGACTCATAAAAATGAATTTCGGGAGCTTAACCTTCGTTACGTCCTCAATTCTTCACTCTTCGGTCAAAATCAACTTAATATTCGGTCTTCTCGCCCTAAAAAACATGGAAAACGATATCTCACAAGAACATGATCACAAGAACCTCAAAAATGCCTCGAAACCCCCTATTTACACCCATTTTCTCCCCCATGCCACCCCTGGGTGTATTCCGATCGGGCTGCCGACCTTCGGAAAACAACTCGAACCCAAATGTGTTCCCAAATGTGGACCCATACTGTGTGCAGAAGACCAAAATTTAACGCTGAAACTTTGTTAGAACCTCAATTTTTCCATTCTTTGGTCAAAATCGACTTCATATTTGGTATTCTCGTCCCAAAAAACATGGATAACGATACCTCTAAAGCTCATCTTACTAACATGTTACTAAAACACAAAAAGTACCTATTTTTATACCCAGTTTCACTCATAACACCCCTGGGTATATTCCGATCGGGCTGCAAAGTTTCGGGACACAACTAGAGCCCAAATGGAGCATGTGTGCGAAAGAACGAATTTCGTAGACCGAAAATGAAGCCGGTATGCATGATACGGTGGAAGGCGGACAGACATAGCATTTTCTGAATCTACGCATCTTGAAACGTAAAAGTAAAAATTTTGAGGGGGTGTTATAAAAATTTTTTGCGGAGCGAATACATAGGTGTATTATTCACAGAATAATAAACCAAAATGCAATGTCCGTCCGCCGTATCATGCATATAACTACTTAATTTTCGGTCTAAAAAATTCGTTCTTTCGTACACAGGTTGTGTCCCGAAACTTTGCAGCCCGATCGGAATATACCCAACTGTAAAGGGTGAAAACTGGATGTAAAATTAGGGTTTTTCGGTGTTTTAGTAAAACGAGCTTTTGGGTATCTTATTCCATGTTTTTTAGGGAGAGAAGACCGAATATGAAGTCGTTTTTGGCCAAAGAGTGAAAAATTGAGGTTATAACGAAGGTTCAGCTCCCAAAATTCATTATTTATGAGCCAAAAACCTGGGAAATTGACTGAAATCACCATCAATTTGTATAACACTGGAATTAGTATCAACAGGTGAATCAAGACAATATTAAAAGGCACTATCAATGAATGATCAAAGATAATAAAAAAAAAGGAGCGTACCTAATTCTTGTTTTGGGGGCCAGAATTTGTGGAAACCATCAGAAATAGCTATTTCAATATTATTGCACATGAAAGAAACAATAAATGAACAGCCAAAATTTCTGTAGGTATGTCCAGTAGAATAATAAATTTGACAAGGACTTTGCAGCGTTTTTCATACACCCATTGTCCAGGAGCCCCTGAGTATGCGCACCAAATTTCAACCCTCGAGACCATCAGGTGCCGGAGTTATGGAAGATTGAAAAATCGATATTTTTCACCTTTTTCTAATTGTTCTTCTTCTTCTCATTGTTGTTGTTCTTTGACAGGGCTACTGCCTCACCGACATAACGGCTCAAGCTGAAATTCGCACACAAATTCGTTATGCTCCAAGGAGGTGCTTTCGTGCATTTCGTCCCCCCCTTCCTATTTCTATTTTGAAATTTTTAGGTATAAGTAGGTACTGAAAACATTTTGGGGTATACAGCCTCACAGACGTAACTGACCGAGCTGACATTTTGCAAACACATTTTTTATGCTCCAAGGAAGTCCCTTTTGTGCATTTTGTCTCCCACCCCCAATTTTTTGAAAATGTTAGGCCAGCAGGTACTGGGAAAAAAATGTTTACTTCATCTCTCAATGCAAAAAGATGTGATATCCTACCCGTCAAACAGCGTTGAAAGAAATTTCAAGGATGGGGGGGGGGGGGGGGTTCCTACACTCATACCCACCAAAGGGGAAAGGAACAGGTTTCTATACTCATATCCAGCAGAGGGGATATCCAAACAGGTTTCTAAATGCACATCCTTTGTGCTTTATGATATCAATCCTTTATGCGGCTCAGGAGGTGTTGACGGCGGCTAAATTTTTACAACAGGGTTGTGGGGGGGGGATTTATCCCCCCCCCCCCCTCTATCTCTCTAACGATGTCCCATTTTATTATGGACTATGTGTATCACGTAATTTAGCCATCAGAATCAAATGAAACAACTTAATTTCGTTTGTTCCGGAATTTGAATAATTTATCATACCCAATAGTTTATCTCCGTTGAATAAGTTCTCCAGTTTGATGGTCATGTTGCCGATTTCGAGGGGGAACTCGCTGTTAGTGATGTTGACGTACGTCCAGTTCGCCCTCTTGTAGTAGTCCCATTTGTATTTATATGCGAAGTTGAGATCAACTGCAACAACCATAGTAGGTAAGCAACAATCTGCAATTCGTGTTACTGTGCATATAAAGATGAAGAAAGTATCCGGGATAGGTTCACATACACACACCAATATAAAGATTAGTTTCGTTGGTAAATAAGTAAGAAATCCATACGACCAAATTAGCGAATCTAAAGTGTGAAAGCCCGAGGAGTAGGAGAAAATATTACTTCTCGATTGAAACCAAACGATGAGAATTTTCCCTCGACGCCTTGGGAAGATAATTTTACAATATGCAGTTTCCAAAGTCAAGTCAAGAAAATTGTCCATTGCTATTAAGATGTTCCAGAAATATAATATATGTTAGGCACCTATACTAATAACATAAGATAATAATGATAAAAACAACATAGTAATTACAATAATTTAATATGAAACATGACAGTGAATTTCGCGATACGGTTTACCGATTTGATCTGGAACATAAATGTACATTGCCATAACTTTTATTCCAATTTTTTCTTCTTTTTTTCCGGCGCTACAGCCCAGTGAGAGCATTAGCTTCCCGAACAACCTCCCTCCGTCGCACTCCATTTGCCGTTTCTCTCCTGAAGTTCCATACTTGTATGATCCAATAGTCGTCCTCGACATTGCACAGCCATATCGTCGGCAGGGTCTTCCCCATCTCCTCCTGCCATCCATTCTTTGGTTCATCACTTTCTTAAGCTGCGTCCACACTATGCCGGGCGGCATGGGCCGGCACAGGCCGGGCAGCAAAGCCGAAGAAGTATGGACGTGCCGCCCGGGTTCCCCGAAAGCCGAAAGCCGGCCCGAATCGAACCCGCCTCGTGCCGATCGGGATCAAAGGAGCCGCCGCGGCTTTAAGCCGCTCGGCATAATGTGGACGCGTATCTCGGCTTATCGCCCGGCATTTTCATTTCAGTTTTCATCCGAAGCGGATCAAGTGCGGGTGTGCTGGTGATACTTTTGAGAAATATGGTGAAAAAGTGGTCCGATGAGGAAACTCTGTCGCTCATCGAGCTCTACAGGGACCGTCCCAACTTGTGGGACAGTTCCCACCGCGACTACAAGGAGAAAAACAAACGCCACGACGGATTCATGGAGATCGCAGTGTCGTTTGGTGTAGACAAGGATGAGGTGGAAAGAAAAATCCGCCGTGGTCTTCTTCGGAGGCTTTGAGCTCCAGCTGCGATGATCACTGCACCTGCAGCAGCAAGAACGGCATCGTCGTCGTTGACACTCATGATGAGACTGACCGTAAAAGCCGGCCCGAAGCCCAAGCCGAGCCGCGGGAGCGTCCACACTGCAGAGTACAATGTGGACGTGCCGGCCCGAACGCAACGCCGGGCGGCTTTGCCGCCCGGCATAGTGAGGACGCAGCTTTCGGCTTTGCTGCCCGGCCTGTGCCGGCTCATGCCACCCGGCATAGTGTGGACGCAGCTTTAGGAATTTTTAGGCATCCGTTGCACATGACCAATCCACCTTAGTCTTTGATGGGCCTTCACGAACTGCTATGTTTTCTCCGTCTATCAGGATCTAGTTCAGCGATGTTACGAATCTTCCAAACGCCATTAATGCATCTGGCTCTGAAGATAGATCTGTCGCAGAATTTTTCGCTCAAAAACTAGAAGAACCTCCATGTCCCTGGTGATTTTGTCCTGGCTTCGCATCCTTATTACCATGGGATGTATCAGGAAGCGATACCGCTTGGTTCTCCTGTCCATGCAAGAACGTATATCTCCAGCAAGTAAAGCAAGCTTTACCTCCAGCAACGCTTTTGAATGTCTTCACTCACTCTAACCTCGTTGTTAAGGAGTGTATGTAATTTAACTCCTCAACGCATCCAAAAGTAGTGCCATTCAGGGTAATATCGTCGGGTTCTTTCTGATCTCTGGTGGACATTCGCATGTAACTGATCTTGTTGGTGCTTACGCCATGCCAAGCCTTTCTGTCTCTATTTCCAGCAGAGAAAACAATTCTTCCAAAGTGCCCATGTTTCGAAATAGAATGGCTGTGTCATTTGCATAACCACATAGTGTACAGATTTATTATCGTTAGTTATATATATTTATTATTATAATATTCCAAAAATATTATCGGAGCGTTAATGTTCTCAGGTTTATTCACCACATCCTAACACAGTTTTAGGTAACTCTATAGGATTATGTATAAGGGACTCGCGAAATCTAATACGAATTAAACTTATAGTTTTTAAATCATGAGTAATAAAAGGAAGTTTGACACGACTCAGTCTCTCTCTTCATTTACACGTTTTTTATCACAAAATACAAACCGAACTACCTATTAGGTTCTAACCTTTACTCAGGTTCAGATTTAAAAATTGTGAACAAAATAAGTCTTATAAACATGTGGGATTCCAAATTCTGGAAAGATCTCTTCAACGAATGGTCCACTCGCTCAGATGAGTAAAACTGTCAATTATGAAACTGTTCGTTACACCGTGGTTTATACGGACATTTCCCTCACAATTCTTCGAATAATATTCATGTACGTATAGGTTCGGAGGACAAAGGTAAACGAGGCAAGACGATTCCCCTCTCCTTCAGTTCTTCGTTTCAATTTTCTGCTCTCGTCGATTCTAGAACTTCAGCAGTATTCCCGACCCACCCTCCTCTTAGCTGCAACGTCTATCCTTCGTCAAGTGAAACGTCAGTTAAGTTTGTTGCTAATGATTAAAAACTATTGTGGATTGCCTTTAAAACTAAGTTCAGTTGATTTCGGCGCAACCAATACCAATAATAGCCCCAGTAAGATCTATGTATAACCATTTATGAATATTCACTCAAATCTTAAAAGAAGCTCATGGGGCTCATACGTTTTTAAAATTATAAACTTACAGAAATCGAATTCGGCGTCACCGCTCCCGAAAATCGGGAGAAGGAGAACTTGACCGCTCACATTGTACTTTCCGCGAACAGCAATTTTATCAAGGTGGAAGTTCCAGTGGCATTCGCGCTTATCCCAGCTATTGCTGGAAGGAAATATATCATGTTTTCTCAGTAAATAATGAGGTACCTACCTATAATAATATAATAACAGGCACAGGTTGTTATCACAATTTACTTACTAGCTATGTCGGGAGTTTCCTAAATCAATGGTAGGTATCTATACATTTGGGGGTTTTCATGTTGAGCACTGTGGATCAGTAATAAAATGAATATAAAGCTGATGCTGACTTACTACGCGCTAATGAATTTGGTATCCGGCAATCCGTATAGGAGGCATTTCTTGCAGATGATTGACAAACCAACTTGCTTTGTTCCTTGCTGTATCCTCAGCTCGTCGATGGTCATTGGATCCAACATAGGTATCTTGTACTTCGGATCACCTGAAAAATGGCCATCACGTCAAACGTTAAATTATTCCTTACTCATGAATGTATGGTTCGGTATTATTGGGTCTTTACAAATTCACAGGTGGGGTAGGTACCTTTTACGACTCCCTTGATGGCTTCAGACCCAATTTTCATAACGCAGTCCGTCACTTTAGGATCATTTCTCGAGCATGCTCTCCTTACGTATGACGCTGTGAACCAAAAAGAAGTCGAAATTTGATATTAGACCTTGAAAAAGTGGACGAATCAGAGGAAGAAAGATTGAGATAAGGTGGTGATTGGTTGATAGATTGGCTTATATCCTCTCCCGTACAAACAATTCTTCGACAAACTGTATCTGCGTCCCAAAACTTGAATGAATGCTCATACTACTACTACTAGCTAATAACTTTCCAATAACGACGAGCGATTTGAGTCTGCTGTTCCCTTCTATGATTATCGAGGTGGATTTATACCGTTTGATTCATGCTCATGCTTGAAAACCGGTCATATATATGTTACGTAAAAATCCAGAAACTGTTTTGAGCATCTTCTTTGTCTGTTGCATCCTAGTCATCTTCTTCCGCCCAAAAGAAAATTACTTAGCCTAAAATACTGTAAATCTGAAGCTGAAAAACGAAGTTCTGATGCAAAAACTTCGTTAACAAGCGTTACATTCGAAACAGACCAAGTTTCAAAATGGAGAATTTCAATTTTGTTGTCCCTTTTGTGGAAGTAGGTGAGTACCCTCACACCGCTTATTGAGGTATCAACTATTCTGTCGTGATCAAAGTCTATAGGTATAATTTCCTCGTTTAATAACAGATCAGACTCAGAATGGTTTCAGTTTTGATTAAGCGGCCGCCAAACCGGTTCCAACTGCACTGCGGCCCAGTCCGGTCTGTTTGACTTAATGAGAGTATTATTCAGATCAGAAAGAAGAATCGCAGTAATTATGCCAAACTCGCACATGCAAACTCTCAGTAAGCGTCGTTTGATTCCAATGATCACGCTTTGAATGGCCTTGAAGAATTAAGTATAACTACATAAAAAACGGCTTGCTAACAATTACACGCGAAGGACCATTGCTGCTAGATGAGGATAAATATATAATTAGGGGAGTGAGGCGAACCGGGGTTGATAAGTGCGATCTTGAAATGAGCCACTTCGAATGTACCACCTCGAAAAATGGTAATACAACGGTTTATTATTTTCCTGTACAGATACCCCTTTGCTTAGATCACTGTTTTCTGCGGACAAACTCGCGCTTCCCCCAGGAAAGCCCGTATCGAGTATCGGAGTCGGCCAGGCAATTAGAGTTACATAAAAAAGATGGATTTTTCCACCGCACCCATCTCCTGAAACGCGGCATATCGGTCCCACGAACCCAGTAATTTTTGAAATTCTGATCTCGACATGTATTCCCAAATATTTACCTATTTAGGTTATTAAAACATCCTCAAATTTGGAATAAATTTAAAAACGCTGTACACAACGGTTTATTATATTCATGTAGTATACAGATAGACTCCTTCTGCTCCCCGGCTCTTTTTTTTGGTCATTTCGTACCCTCGTGCTTCCCGCATGAAAGCCCAAAATTGAGTAAGTAGCACCAATAATCCGAGAAATTCACAGGAGACACAGCTATAAGCTAAGAGTATTGATGAATGAGAAATTGATTCGCATTGGCCATACGCACTGAGCACACCAATGATCCCATCGTTTTGAAATTCATAGGGGACCATCTAGGAGCCACCACTAACCACTGAATTTGAGTAAAATCGGGCCAATGGTTTGTAAGAAATTGATTACCACGGATTTCGCATGTGCGGACACACGGGCAGAGAGATTCCGAACCAATTTTGTCTAACAGGCAAATATACTTACCAAAGAAATCTAAAATGATCATCTTTCTTCAAATGAAATAATATCACGGAACAATCAACTCGATTTTATAGAGCCATGCGTGATCATAATAAGCTGTTCTTCAGCACTGATTTATCTAGCAAGGGCAGCATGTATACTGTACTAACTTTCCGGACGTCCGGTTAACCCTGAAGGGATTTTGAAAAACTACATAATATAGTTACTCAAATGAAATTGAAGTTCTAAATAAGAAATTTCTGTTAACTTACATTCTTACCAGAAATTTCTTATTTAGAAATTAAATATGTAGGTACCTATTTATTGTGAAAGGAGGAGGAAAACTTGAATCTACGTATAGGTACATCTGAAGTAGGTACTGAAAATGAAACTAAGCCGAAGGAAAATGTGTATTTATGATTTTTTTAAATCGCTAAAATATTTACCATGCTTGTTGCTGTGAAAGTAATACACGTAACTTAGAGTAATATCCTAAGATTTTTCATGTTGTGACAAATGACAATTTAATTTTCCACAGAACTGCACTTTATTACTAAGCTTTTCTCCCTAATCCGTGGGCATCGTCAGGCACAAACACAGTAGAGACTAGACTACCACAGCGTAAAGGGTTTTCGTTGTGTCAGTCTACTTTCTATGTTCTCTTAGCAATAAAGTTAAATTGTGTAGAAAAGTAAAGGTGTTATTTTTCATGTCCGAAATTATAATAAACCATTTCTTTTGAGAGCACTTGCCCTTATCAAATAGGCCAATAGATGAGTTCCGACATGACAAGTGAATTTTTCGCACTTTCAAAGTGGAAATCTATTTTCCTTCCCTAATCGTGCGTTGAAACATACGAAATGACTAGACAAGAATAACTATTCATCAGACAAAGTAACGCTAGAGTTAATCAGTTAGTTACAACTATAATCCCCCCTAGAAGCGCTTAATTTTGACACCAAAATAGAACCATTTCGGTCTAAATGTACCAAATTTCCAAAACTTTAATTGAAACAGTTCAACAGTTTTTTTGTGTGGCAGGTTGCTTAGTTGTGTTACAGAAAAATACTTACTATTTTAGGATTAGGTACTCTATTTAGTACTAAGACCGTAGATCTCTATCTATTTAGTATGGTAGTTTGGAACTGTGGTAAAATTTGGAGGTCATGGGCGAAGAATGATATAACAACTCAAATGCATCAAGAGTGTGATATCCAGGAGAGTGGTCGTCTTAGTTAAACGACCTCGAAGGACCCGTTCTGAAAAATAATGACCCGTATATAGCTTCGAGGTGGAGCGGAGCGATGGTCAAGCTTGCTTATGCCGTGATCGCCCTTTTACACCTAAATAGATAGAAATTTGGTTAATTAATTATTGGATGCGCATAGTTTGGAATTAGTATTTTTGATTCCAAAATTGAATTTAATACACTCAAAAACCTATTTTCAGCACCAAATTTTTTCGCGAAACCAAAAAATGGGTGGAGAGGTCACGTTCAGAATAATGCTGGTCCACCCCGAGAAGCGTGGTCAGTGATCATCATTATTCATTTCATCAACAATATTTTGGAGAAACCTCTAGTGCAGCAAAATGAAAGTAGGTGCAATATTTCCAAAGCTTAAAATGGAGAATTAATGATAGGTGGTACACCTACCTATCATACCAATTTCGTTATTTGAAGCACGATGTGATGTGAATACTTAGTTTATAGGCCTCCAGAAGTGGAGAAGTTGACGCTTAGTAGGAAATATTATTTCCTAATGGTATCACCGATCTCGATATGCTTTCTGTGCTTTCTACCTATACACATGCATTCCTCAGATATCTACCATTCAGATCATCACATCAAGCCACTTGTTGCAAACGGAGCTCACGGATAAATGGGGGTATCCTGCTCATGCACACCAACGAAATTAATGTAAAAAGTTCACTTCATCATGACGAAACGAGAAACTAAAGCTTCAGAGACCAATAGGAATTGAAAATGCTGCGCCGCCATTTGTAGTCGCAACGGCTTGCCAAAAACTCTTGTTGATCGTCTGCTTCGAAACGTTTAGCCGCGGAGCACTCTTGGATACTACAAGCAATTTTCGGTTTAGTTCGATTTACCTGCTTGATAATTACTCAATTGCATTTCTTTCTTGTGACAACTCCAGGATTCCAAGTAAAGCAGGATTCTACGTTTGCACCTACTTACATCGAACGGTCCGAATATAAGACTACATCCAGAGACACCAGTGGACATCGAGAATAACCGTCACTCTTACTTAGATACAATAATGGGGTGTGCGCATGGGTAACAAAAGCAGTTTATATGATTTTTTTATGAAACTAGATTCCATTCAAGACTTTGACACCACCGATACTGCCCTACAATAAGTAGGTAGTTCTTGCACTACGATTTTTCAAGTTTTCCAGTAATTTTGACTTCACAATCGGCAGGGTGGTCCCGCCCAGGCGAGAGGGGTGCAATGACGTCAGAATCACAGGAATCTTTGAAATCACAGAAAAAGAACTACCTACTTATCGTAGCGGTTGGTGTCAAAATTCTCAGGATGTCCATAAAGGAGGCTTCTCGATTTTTAGTGATACTGGAAGTACGAAAAAGCGAACCGTCAACTCGTGGAAGCATTGCATTTTAATTGAACCAGTGTCTTACCATGGGGATGTTACACTCCTCACCCTACATGTTACTGAGCTCTGGGGGAAGGGGAAACTATGCTGTATGGGCGGCTGGTTTCACTCCTGACAGACCTACGTTGGATGGAATCTAGTTTCATTAAAAATATAAAAGAAAGAAAATAAAAGAAATACGTGCGCATGCCTACCACATTGTCTTACATCCTCCTGGTGTAATTTTGTGTCTGAATGTCAGAAACCCAAGACTGACCTTGGGCTAGTCATAAATACGAAGCAGTCAGTCGAATCGCAGCTTCATCAAGGACAGTTGGCAACTAAGTGCTGTGCTAATCAATGATTTATTATTCGCATTCACGCAATCTACCGATTCTTCTTCAGTTCAAGATGACTACCTATCCGCTGGTTAGTCTCCTTAATTGCTCGCGTGTGTGGGAACCTCGCACAGTAATTATAGTCACCTTATTTTGCTTCATTTCCAGCGTTCTACCTAATCAGGACTGCATCGTGGTTGGTGGGGGAAGGACCGTTCTGTCCAAAGAACACCCAATCATTACCTTCGTTTTTCTCTCTCTCTCCAACGATGTTCAGAACATTCTACAATCATATTTCAATGCTCCTTAATTTACTGTGAAAATCAGCTAAGTACAAACAGAATGACTAACCGTAAAAGCTTACTGCTTATGTCGATGAGGCTTGTTGTAAGTAATTCGAAGGCGTTCGCTGATCGTGGAGCGCCATGACCATCGAGATAAAAGCTCCCCTCGCCCTACGTGCTCCCACTATTTTACTCTTATCTCGGTGGCCATGACCCAGCTAATCCGGATTTTTTCTGTGAAAATGAGCAAGTTCTAATGGAATGAACAGCCGCGAATGCTTCAAGCTTACGAACAGGCTTGTAAGTAATCCGAAGGCCCCCGCGGATCCCGGTGCGCCATGACCCAGATCCTCCGGGTTTTGTGGAAAGCTACCGTATACCTCCAAAAGAAGCATATAGACCGCTTAAAGAAGCTGAATATTGAATATTAAATGTCGATTTCTTAATTTCTTTTCCACCTATGTTGAAGGTGATTCCTGACTTTTTTGTTTGTTAATTTGAAACAGCTATGGCGACACTCGAGTTTGTGATTTCATAGATGTTCCACGTGGTCGTTGGTCAGTTGCCGAGAGTGCTTGGACAGCAAGGTTGGTCCGGCTATATTTTTTCATTTTAAATAAACAGCGTTCCACATATAAAATGACCAAGGCCCGTCTTTCTATTTAATAAGAAGCTCTCTCTCTAGATTTTTTTTCTGGTATTTTATTTTTCAAGCGGGTTTTTTAAAGAGGGTTTAAACGAACGTGGATTCAGTGTTAATTCTGGTCAGCTTAAAGGTAGGAACACACTGTACGAAACTCAGTACGCTTTACATTTCTATACTCATGCTAGTAGGTTTGTACGCAGTGACCATCTGACGGTTATCTGACCGTCATATCAGAAAGGCGTTTGGCCGTTCGCAGTGATTCTCGGACTCTTTTCGGATTATCTAGTATCCATGACCGGCTGTTCACAGTGTTTTCCTGACCACCCAACGCAAGTTTTCTTATCGTCATTCCAGTACACCAGAAGATAGGGCGGACGAGAAACTGACTGCCTTCTGGATTCTCAACCATTATTAAACTCAAACCCTTCTCAAAAGCTCATCAAAAGGTACTGGATCATAGATGGTTTCTTACAGTTTTCTAGGAGTCAGCTAACCGTCATAAAAAGCCTGTGCGAACAAAGCTAGTACCTAGTTCGTGCGGGGCAGTAGACTGTGCCAAAAGACAACAAGGTGCAAGGCACTTTGTTATTGTCAGTAAAGTAGCTTCTCTCTACACTTGAGGTTTGGCATTTCTTTAACTGACTTTCAAGAAACAATATATTCATTTCGGTGGCAAATCAATACAAGCAAAGAAAGAAAGGAGTCAGGTGGTACCATTCCAGGATAGCTTGTTACATTAGCTCCACAAGGAAACGTTGTATTATAATAAGGACTAAGGTTAGCTACTTCACCTGCCACATGCAAGCCGCTATACTTATCTCTATAGATTTCAAGAGCTGAGAAATTATTTTCCTGTAAGGATACCTACTAAGGTCACAGCGGCATAAGCCAAGCAAAACATAAACTCACTCACAAGTTGACGTACCATGAAATGATTTGTCATACCGACATTTGCAGCGAACGAAAATAAGAGGCTACCTACATGTAGGTATAGACCATAGGCGGGGCAAACTACTTCCATATTATTGTAGGAGGAAAAAAAGAATCCTCATTTACGGAAGCCGATTCTGAATATTGAACGTCCGGGTTTGCGTATTTTGAAGAGTTTAATTATCGATAGGAAGGCGGAAGAAATGGAAGTGCTGTTGTTCCATAGAGTAGGAATGATGGAATGTCACTGAGAAGTTAACTACGCCTTTGCCGGTGAATTTATAAATTATGAGCTTTGTTCCAGCCGGCGCGAGTTTTGTAATCCGTTCTGCGCACAAAAACTGTGTTCCAACCACACCGAGTGCTGAAAAGTTTTTTCTATAAACATAGGTTTAATCTATAAACTGTTCCCACCGCGTCAGGCCCTAGAACTGAGTTCTCTGCTTTTTTCCAACAGAACTGAAGATAACCCCGCTGGAACCTTACCAAAATCACATTTCCCTCAAACCTTCACGTTAAACGGATCTTTTGTCTCTGTAATACCTACTCAGCAATTTTTCAGCTCTAAAATCATCGCAGTTGTTTGGCGCGTTTCCAAGGGGTTCCAGCCGGTGAGTTCTAGAACTCATACCACCGTTCAGAAACACTTCGGTTCTGGTTTTAAAACTGGTCGAAACCAGTTCTAGTGACTGGAACATACCTAATATGAGGCACAACCAAGATCGCCTTCATATACCTACTCGATACAATGGAGTAGACCTTCTGCTTGTTACCTGTTTATTGCTACTGCTTCCTCACATCATACAAATATTATGATCATGTGATATAAAAGTTAGCCTAGAATACCCGTTCAATACGCTTCTCAGGTACCTAATCAATACCTTTTTTATGGTAACAAATTTTAGATTATTCATATAATGATCCACCCCTTCCTTAATCCACAATAATAGGTACCTACCTTATACATTCGTATCACTCTCGTCAGCACTATTTTTGATTCAGAGTATTACAATTATTCCAATTTCAAGTTCTAGGTTTTAGAACTTTTTTAGCAAATTCACAAACTGGTTTGTTCACGAATAATTAATAGGTAATTGTAGGATCGCGATATCGACTATAAAAGGGTCCATGTGTATATCAGTTCTTGAAGTCTGAGTCAGTCAGTGGTTATTGATGCTGACAATCATAATATGAATGCGGAAAAATATTGACGACATCAGGGCCCCTTGATTGAACTAATGAGGCATACCTTGAAAGGTCAAATAACGTTGCGAGTGGAATTTCAATGTCATAGGGTATAATGCTTCCATGCTATTGTGGTATAATAATGTTCCAAATAAGCGTAATTCCGGTTATTATTTGATCGATATTGATGAAATAGATTGGTTGCAGGTGGTTTCATAATTATATAATATGAATATCATCAAGGTCACTCATGCAGAAATACATAAGGACTCCTTGCTGCATTCATATAACTCCGGCTCCGGCTCTATTTATATCTCTATGTTAACCGGTTCTGATGAAGTGTTCAGAGATCAAGGGGGGCTTTAGATGGTCCATCTTAGGAACGCATAACCACAAACATCTAGATTCAGTCGATTTCCGGTAAAACCTTAACTTGAAAGGTTTCTCATATCAGAAACCGCTACAGCAAACCACCTCAGTTGGTCGGTGTCCCTTTTAATCGTGTCCACTTTAATCGTGACCAATTGTAATGAAAAACCAGAAAGTTCCATATGATATGAAAACAGGTTAATATACCTGCCTATTATTTATAAAAAACAAAAACCTCGTAATATGACTAGGTTGTAAATTTACTTCGTTGTTATAAAAATCAATAAAATATGTATTATAGTAGACCTATGGATTGTGGTTCTTCGCCTTACACCACCTGTTGTTACAAAAAATGTTATAAAAATTAATCAAACATAGTAGTAAACGCATGGATTGTGGTTCTTCGCCTTACACCACCAGTGTTCTACAGGATTTACCTGCACTGGGCTTTAACCACAAGTAATTTGTCTGAAAATAGCGATGGTTTTTTATTGCACCTATTTCGCTCTTCTTCGAGACGCATGCGTAGTTATTATTAGTATTTATTTTGCCATGAGCGTGTTAGTGTGTACCTATCATGTTGGTACTCGTACGTATGTGATAACATTTTCGGGCAGTGACCAAGCCGCAATTCCCATACGATTTTCATGGTTTTAGGTCTAGTTGTGCAATACATTCCAGGAATGGCGAAATTCGCGGGGAGGGGGGGGGGATGGAAAACTTGTTCGAATAATAAAATGCATTTTGGTTAATTCGTGGTGCATTTCGGGTTGGAATAGTATTTTATGCTGCGCAGCGGGGAAGGAAATGGCATTGATGCCTGAATCTGGCGAACGATTTTTAAAAAAATTTAAAAAAATTGGTTTATTATTCTCTGAATAATATATATATATATATATATATATATATATATATATATATATATATATATATATATATTGGAACACCCCCTCAAAATTTTTTCTTTTACGTTTCAAGGCGTGTAGATGCCAAAAATGCAATGTCCGTCCGCCGTACGCCGTGTCGTCGATATCGTTCTTCCGCACACATCCTCCATTTCGGCCCTAGTTGTGTCCCCAACCTCGGCAGCCGGATCGGAAACACCCAGGAGTGTTATGGTTGAAAAATGGGCGCAAAATTTGAGGTTTTAGTTAACTTGGTTGTGAGGTAACGTTTTCCATGTTTTTTAAAGTGAGAAGCCCAAAATAAATGTGGTTGATTTTGACCCTGAGTGAAGGATTGAGGTTGTAACGATGTTTTAACTTCCAAAATTCAATATTTATGGGTCAGCAACCTGTGAAAATGGTTGTAATCACCAGAAATTTGTATAATAACACAGGAGGTAGCATATTAACAGGTGAATCAAGACGATTCAATGGCGATTTCACTGATCAAAAATAACTTCAGAAGTAGTAACCTAAAATTCGAGTTTAAAACCGTCAAGTATAGCTTTGTGGGTCTCTTCACTGAGTATTCTTTAGTTTTAGTCCTCAGCTTGTATATCAAAACATAATTTTTAGAATTGTATAGTTTGCTATATTCAGGCCGCATTTTCTTCCGAATTGCTTAAGGTCATACCTCACTCTTCAATTTTTAAAACAATAGGGGCGCCCCTCATCTAGAAGCCTAGCTTCCGAGGAGTATCTAAAAAACCGTTGATTCAATTATGGAAATGCTATTGACAGTAAACGCAATAGGCGAGCAGGTACTTACGCAATGGAAATACCGGTGGGTCATTTTTGGTATTAGATTTCTTGGAGGCGGCAGACAATGAAGACGGGAAGCAGAGGAAGCAAAGAAAAACGGCCGCCGGAGTCGCGAGCGCGAGGGCTTGAGACCCGTACATTTCGAAGGATGAAAAGGCAACAAGTTACGCTGGGGCCCCGCCATCTCATCTTATATACGACGGCCGAAGGATCGACCGGATCCGGCAGGTTCCCAGCGTCCTTCGACGCCACTGCGATACCTCCTGAGTCCCGGAGGCGGCGTTGAGGCGTCTTCAGCTCGAAGCGGCAAAAGGGTAGTTTTCGGGGAAAATCCATCTCCTCACCATGCTTACAAATTTCTGCGGCTCAGTCACCATTATTAGATGCCATTTTATGCAAAACCCTTGACTCCTTTGCACCTCTTACCATCAGTGAACAAACCAATACTGATTGTGATATACCCACCTATCCTGCTTGCCATAATACTTGATTACTGACATATAGAAATACCCCCCCCCCCCCACCCCACAATTCCACATTTTAGACCATTTACTCGTACCGTAAAATGGTAGAACAATATGCCACTTTTCGAAGTTTCAATACCAACCATCAGTAGGTATTATACATAATTATCTACCTATCGATCTAGCAGGGCTTCCCAAACTGTGGTCTAACTTCGGGGTCCGCGGCGAACTTCGAGAAAAATTATACATTCTTACAAAAATAAACGTAGAGTGAATAAATACAATTAAAAACTCAAAAATTCATTTTACTGCAAATGAAAAAAATCAATAACAATGAATAGGTAGTTAGGTACTGAAAACTAAAGTTGATGGGTAAAATAGTGTGGCGGGCGGGCGGGACTAGGCTGGTCTCTCGGTCCCTTTCCCGGAAATTTCAGAGTTGTTGCGGTGTACGTTCAATACGGGGAACTGCTTCTCCCTTCTCTCTGCTGGATGCTTCTCGAACACCCTGGATTTTTCCACAGTAGTATATAACAGGGCCATTGTTTCTTGAGAATACCAGTCAAGCTCAAGCTTCTTTCGCGGGTGTTCTACCTGTTCAAAGTCTCTTTATTAATTAGTTATTTACTCCAATCCAATATGGATCGGTGGCTAAAGGCGGGATCTCTGAGGAAGCAATCAGTTTCTCCATCACCTGCACAACAAGTTTCCGTCGAGAATGTTACAGACGACAAGCCAAATGAATCTTCATTTGATGCACTGCAGCAAGTTCCAGCATTCACAGATTCAACAAGTCTCCAAATAGCTGCAGTTCAAACAGCCAGTGGAAGTGGAGTAATTAAAAAGCGCAAGTACCACGATAATTATTTAGATTTGGGATTTGTAGAGACTAACGAGGGTAAAGCTCTGTGTGTGATTTGCGCGAGAGTCCTTCCAAACAGTTCAATGCTTCCAGTTAATCTGCGTCGTCACTTTGAGGGTACACACCCGGAACTCGGGGAAAAGCAGACTGATTATTTCAAGAGAAAGCACACTGAACTGGCTGCTTCTCAAACCTTAATCAAAACTCACGCAAAAACTGTAAATGAAAATTCTTTAAAACCGTCTTATTTGGTAAGTTATCGAGTGGCACAGGCAGGTAAAGCTCATTCCATCGCCGAAACCCTCATAAAAAAGTGTGTTAGTGATATTGTCTCTTGCATGCTTGACGATAAAGCAGTTAAACTTGTGACATCAGTGCCGCTGTCAAACAACACTGTAAAAAGGAGGATACTTTATTTATCAAGTGATGTGAAGGAATCGCTGGTTTCTCGCATCAAGCACTTGTCGTTTTCTCTCCAAATCGACGAATCTACAGACGTCGCGGGGTTGGCAATTTTATTGGCTTTTGTTACGGAGGTTTCGAGGAGGATCTTCTTCTGTGCAATCCACTTCCTGCCAATACAACAGGGGCAGAAATATTCCGTTTGTTGGACGATTTTTTTTTCGATGAACGAAATTCGTTGGAGTAACTGCATTGACGTGTGCACAGATGGTGCAAAAGCAATGACTGGCCCAACGGTTGGAACGATATTCGAGGATAAAAGAAAAATCTAAGAATTGCAGTAGCAGTCATTGTGTTCTTCATAGACATGCTCTAGCGATGAAACAAATGCCTGCCTCTTTTAAGAAAGTTTTGGATGAGTCTGTTCAAATGATTAATTATATAAAGGCGCGGCCGTTAAAGTCAAGACTTTTTGTATTACTATGTGATGATATGGGAAGCCTTCACAATTCTCTGCTTCTCCACACAGAAGTGAGGTGGTTGTCTCGTGGGAATGCACTTTCACGGTTACAGGAGTTACGTTCTGAAGTCTTATCTCTGTTGTTGGACCACAATATCAAATTGGCCAACGTTGTTAATGATGAGAGATGGCAGTGTATACTTTCGTATTTATAAGATATTTTCATGAAAATGAATGAGATGAGCCTTTCTCTGCAAGGGGTGAATATCACAACTTTTGAAGCTAATGACAAAGTTCGCGCATTTAAAAGAAAAATCCAGTTTTGGGTTGAATCTGTTCATGAAGAAAGAGGTGGAGTGTTTTCCTGTGTTAAATGATTTTTTACATGAAAAAAAACTGGATCTTGAGAAAATCACTTTGACTGATGAAATATGTGAACATCTTCGCGGTTTGGAATAGTCCCTTGAGCACTACTTCCCTACAGCTCGAGATACAATTCTGCAAGAACATGAATGGGTGGTCAAACCGTTTTCAGTTTAAAAAAAGCCAACTAGTCTATCGTCAAGTGAATACGAATGTCTGATAGACATAACCTCAGACTCCACCTTGAAATCTACTTTCGAAAGTGATACTTACTCCCATTTTCGGCTCCGCCTGGAAAACAAAAAGTTCCAACCGCTTGTTGAAAAAGCGAAACGGGTTCTTCCTTTTGCCACAACTTACTTATGCGAATCTGGATTTTCTATCTATGCAGCCACCAAAACTAAACACCCAAGCCGTCTAGATCCTGAACCCGACATCCGACTCCAGCTATCAAAAATTAAACCGGATAGTTCTAAATTGTGCAAATTAAAACTACTTCTTAAGTGAGTAACTGCTTACTTAGGACCGTAAGTTCTGAACTTCTTCCCATTAATCAAGCTGACTCTAAGTTCAAATCATTACTTTTGAATTTATTCTGTTCGATTACCTACAATAGTTGTACTTACCTATCGATTCCGCTCTGTTCAATTTGATTTTTGTGTTGTAAATAAAGTTGAGTTTGTAAATGTAATGTTTGTTTTCATAGTGATATTCCCCTCCACTACTAATAATAAGGCATGGCCTGGCTAATTTACTAAACTTTTATTTACCACAAACTGCAAAATTAGTGTGATGTGTCTAAATCTAAATACTTGAGTAAGAGGGGTCCGCAGTAGATATTGTTCCGTGAAAGGGGTCCGCAAACCAAAAAGTTTGGGAAGCCCTTCTAGCCTATCGTCGACTGTCCGAAAGTGTCCAAACGAGTACTAACTTCTTTCTTTAATAGGGAACCCCCATTTTGGTTTATTATTTTCAATAATGAACCATTGGAATCGAGCATGAAAGAAAAATTCTTACCCCCCCCCCTCCCCCCAAAATTTGATGGTTTACGTTTCAAGGTATGTAGAATCCGAAAATGCAATAAAAATATTTCTGTCTGTACGCCGTACGAGCCACTTTTCTTAGTTACCATGAAAAGAAATCGATGAAATTCGAGTTATAGGTTCCGTTTGGGGTCTAGTTGGTCCTCGAAGCTCGGCGTTACTGTCAGTCATCACTAAGGGGTTCAAAATAGGGGTTGAAATTTTCAGAACGCCGTATCTCGAAAACTTTCGATTGAAGGGTATGGTTTTTTTTAACGATATTAAATTTGTCTAGAGCTAAACAATTTTTCAAGACGACCCGGAGCACTGTACGTCCAGCCGTTCGTGTGCACCAAAAAGCTTCGTCAACACGATCGTGAATCAAACGGTATAAATCCGGCCGGGATTTCTCATCACTAAGGAGCACCTGATTATAATCAAGGATGGCTGAATGAAGTCGAGTTGGTTGTTCTGTGATATTATTTCATTTGATAAATGGTGGACTATTGGACTTTCGGCACCCCGTTACGTCGGGCACCTGCGTCGCGTTGAACACCTTAATTTGCCTTCCCACTTTTACAGACTTAGGACTGTCTCCACTGTCTGTGGAGGTGTGGTTAAAAATTTGGTGTTTTGTGTCCTTCCAAGAGGAAGTCGTCAAATGATAATACTAAAAAGTAAGAAATTAAAAAACTAGCAACACAAACAAAAATTTGGTGTTTTGTATCCTTCCAAGAGGAAGTCGTCAAATGATAATACTAAAAAGTAAGAAATTAAAAAACTAGCAACACAAACAATAAAACAACAAAAACCAAATCGCACTGTATTTGTGTCCATGAAGTCACGCAAAGTCGAAAATACTTCTTCCCGAGATTTTGGCAATACACCTATCTTTTTCCTCCTCCGCATATATGCTACATGCTGCAAATTGTGCACTACTTTCGCCGTTGGGGATGCATTGGGAACTTCCAGCAGAGCCTTCCTTACAATCTGTGAAGATACAAAACACACTTGTGGGTACCCTCCCGATATTGCGAAAAGAATACTGAAACACAAAAAAATATTTACTCCGCATACCTTTCGAGGAGGAGTGGAAATGTCGTCACCTGCTTTCCGCTTAACAGCCGCCCTCAGCAAAACGTCCGCAAAGTCGTCACTCAGCTCGTGGGTGTGCTCATCTTGAGCGAAAACCACCTTCCCATCCATCGTTCTCAAATAGCACTTGCATTTAAACTTCCTTCGTCCCGGGGAAATCCAGCGAGTTTCACCTGATTTCAGTGTTTTTTGGTAGGTGAAACGGAATTGTTTGTGAAAAAAAAACATCGTGGCCGCTCCTCGAGCCCCCCGCAACGCACACGTCACCTGTCACGTTCATCACTGGAGCAAAACTGCCGAACTCATCGAATTATATTGATAAGAACGGCTGTTTACGTTTTCATGATTCCCGGGTGCCGAAGGTAACGGTCCATTCGCCGACTCATTTCAGTTTTCATCTCTGCCTGGTGCCCAGAGTAAACAGAGCGGAGGCGCTCCCCACTTTCACCTCTCATTTCCGAAGGCCCGGGTGCCGAATGCAGGCCTTCGGGATTTTGTTGGTAGGTACTTGTGAAACTTGAACAAACTTTGAAGTATTATTGATGGGTAAATTATTACACAGCGGCAAATTATTACACAACGGAAAATTATTACATAACGGTAAATTATTACACAACGGTAAATTATTACAGAACGGTAAATTATTACACAACGGTTCATCAACCAAGAAGGGGCTCGATTTTGTTGATCGGTACTTTTGCAACTTGAACAAACGTTGAAGTATTATTGATGGGCAAGTTATTACACAACGGTTCATTATACTTGACCAGAGGGTAGGTACTGACCACAGAAAATCCTTGGAAGCAATTTAGTTACAGAGAGGTTGTTGTTCACCAGCGTTGTTGATGACCACCGCGTTATTGTTCTCTCTTCACAAGGTAATTCCAACATGGAGGAATAAAGAAGAATTCATTATTGTTGATAACTGAGTAAAAGATCGTGTTGCTTAACTGACGACAATAATGAGAAATTATCCGGAGGTGATCATTTATCTTCACGCACCGGCGACCGCGCCACAAACCTTGTAGTCCTTCAACCGAATCTCTCCGATCTTCACATTCCCCTGATTTTCGGCTTTTCGTTAGTAATTTTTGAGAAGCTCTTTCGTTGTCAAGTGAGCGTAGGTCGATGTGGGAACAAACTATGAAATAAAAGGATTTGAAGATTGCGTTCCCTCATTTTGAGTATCTTGGTGAACTCCAACATCGATCACCTCTCGCATCACAGAAGAAACTCGAACACCTATATAGTAAGGACGTCAAATTGTAAGAAGTTTCGTTTTGAACTGCAGAAGTAAATAGGTACGCTGCCAATTATTACACAACGTTTTATTTCTTTACCTGTACAGTTTTCTGCGTTGAATACCTACAGGCTCTGGCAGTGTTATTTGGTATCTACCACCTTCATCCGCTGATCTTCCTCCACGTGCTGCTTTGTTATTTGGATTTATTATGAGTAACATTTCTTTATAATGCACCGTATGAAACTTCAGGAAGCAATTTCTAATAACATATAGGTAGTTGTTTGAACTTCATTCTAACCTTTCTATAATTGGGAGAGTTAGAATTGTAGGGATTCTCTCTACCTATTATAAGAAAGTTACAAAAAACTCGGCGCTCCGCGCCTCGCCAGGGGGCAAGCCCCCTGGACCCCCGGTTACCTCTATTTACATACTTCGGACGAAATTATAGAAACACAGAATGTGTTTTAGCTCACGCGTTTCACATAAACCTTTTTCGACTGATATATTGACTGCTCATAGGTTACACCAGGTTACACGATCCTTAGTTCCGTATCATCGGTACTTATATAAAGCTTGCAATCGTGTTCACAATATAAATGATTGAGAATGATCACCTGTGTGTAAACAATTATTATTTAAACAATCACGCTCATACCGCAGCTTGTCGGCCACGCACTCCGCATTGGTTAACGTAACATGGTTAGGTAAATCGAGAGCTATCCAACGAGTGGTGAACGATTTTTGTACGATGATAACTGGCGAAGTTAAAGTTCCGTAGCAACGAATCGGTTGTACGTGAAAATCATTAGAAATTTTTCATAACAGCGTCCCAGATTTCGTTACGAAATTTCGTTACGAAATTTCGTTACCTTTTTTGGCTAGTTAGTCCATGGCTAAAACACATTCTGTGTTAAAATGTTTAAAGAAGGAACAACTATTATTAGAAATTGCGTCCACAAGCAAAATTAACTAACTGAAATTTATTTTTGAATTTCTGTTAGGTATCTCGTTTCTTAGGAACTACAATAATTATGGAGTGGTAATATGACACTTTTCATTTGGAATTACCATTTTTGTATAAGACAACTTATAGCAGCCAAAAACATCGATATTTTAGATTTTTTTTCTTCAGTTTTTGGGTCTGAACACTGCATGTAACAGACAATTTCACTCGCACCAAATTTAAAGAGCATTAAATTCTGCGCCGAATACGTTCTTACACAATAAATAATTTGGTTCTGGTGGGAATCGGCAGTCGAAGTAAGGCAAATTATTCCATTTTGACTGCGAAGTGTGTAATGCTCAGTTTCATACGCATATGGTAACTAAAATACGGTTATTCCAAATGAAAAATGTCATACAGGTACCTAACCAAAGTTATACTGCATTAACTGCATCAAATTCTGCGTTCAAAGCACCCACATTTTTATTAAAGTATTATTCAATTTAAAATTTTAATTGCTTAAAAACTATAAATAGTAAATTGAATATGCGTAGATCACTATTTTCTGTGGTCAATACCTACCCTCGTGCCCCCACCCCTCCCCCCATAAAGTCCTAAATCGAGTACTGCAGCCAGCCAGGCAATGACAGTTTCGTAAATATGCGGTGGATTCAAGAATTATTTCGTTAACAATTATTATTAGTTGTTGTTATTCGTTCAAGTTACAAAAGTACCTATCAACAAAATGCAAAATAACTACATTCTTTAGATTAGATGAAATAATATTAAAAACAACCAGCTCGATGCGTTATTTGATTATAATCATGTGTTTCCTAGCAATGTAGCAATGATATCTGGGTTGGATGTAAGTATACCGTTTCATCAACGATCATTTTGACCAAGTACGAGAACTATTTAAAACGCTGCAAATCCCTGCACAACGGTTTATTATTTTGTACAGAATACCCTTCTGTTACAGATCACAGCTCTCTGTATAGATAACCCGTCTATATAATATGTACTAGTCTATACATATTATGTAGATCGCGGACTCTCCGTAGGATTGTACCTAACCCCGTACTCGTTACTAGGTACCTATGTACCTAAACCGTTGTGTAATAATTTACCTGTATAGGTTCCCCTTCTACGGAGATAGAATAATGAACCGTTGTGTAATAGTTTGCCCATCAATAATACTTCAACGGTTGTTCAAGTTGCAAAAGTACCTATCAACAAAATCCAGCCCCTTCTTGGTAGATGAGCCGTTGTGTAATAATTTACCGTTGTGTAATAATTTGCCCATCAATAATACTTCAACGCTTGTTCAAGTTGCAAAAGTACCTATCCAGAAAAGCCAGCCCCTTCTGCGTAGATGAGCCGTTGTGTAATAATTTGCCATTGTGTAATAATTTACCCATCAATAATACTTCAACGGTTGTTCAAGTTGCAAAAGTACCTATCAACAAAATCTAGCCCCTTCTGGGTAGTTGAGCCGTAATTATTTACCGTTGTGTAATAATTCACCGTTGTGTAATAATTTGCCGGTGTGTAATAATTTGCCATTGTTTAATAATTTACCCATCAATAATACTTCAACGTTTGTTTAAGTTTCAGAAGTACCTACCAACAAAATCCAATAGTCCATCACTTGCCAAATGAAATAATTATCGTAGAACAAACAACTCGACTTCATACACCCATCCTTGATTATAATCAGGTGCTCCTTAGTGATGAAATCCCGGCCGGATTTATACCGTTTGATTCACGATCGTGTTGACGAAGCTTTTTGGTGCACACGAACGGCTGGACGTACAGTGCTCCGGGTGGTCTTAAAAAATTGTTTAGCTCAAGAAAAATTTAATATCGTAAAAAAAAACCATACCCTTCAATCTAAAGTTTTTGAGATACGGCGTTCTGAAAATGTCAACCCCTATTTTGAACCCCTACGACGTACTTTGCACTAGTTACCATGAACGAAAATTGGTGAAATTTGGTTTGTGGGTCCCATTTGAGGCCTAGTTGGTCCACGAAGATCGGCGTTACTGTCAGTCATTTCTAAGGTGTGAAAAATAGAGGATGAAATTTCTCAGGCGCCGTTATCTCGAATTTTTTTTTACATTTCGGTTTATTATTTTCAATAATGAACCATTGGAATCGAGCATGAAAAAAAAAAATTCTTACCCCCCCCCCCCCCCCCTCAAAATTTGATGGTTTACGTTTCAAGGTATGTAGAATCCGAAAATGCAATAAAAATATTTCTGTCTGTACGCCGTACGGGCCACTTTTCTTAGTTACATACCATGAAATGAAATTGATGAAATTGGGGTTATAGGTTCCGTTCGGGGTCTAGTTGGTCCTCGAGGCTCGACGTTACTGTCAGTCATCTCTAAGGGGTTCAAAATAGGGGTTGAAATTTTCAGAACGCCGTAGCTCGAAAACTTTTGATAGAAGGGTAAGTATGGTTTTTTTTTTAAGTTATTAAATTTGTCTTAAGCTAAACAATTTTTGAGACCATCCTGAGCATTGTACGTCCAGCCGTTCGAGTGCACCAAAAAGCTTCGTCAACACGATCGTGAATCAAAAGGTATAAATCCGGTTGTTGTTTATTCGTTCGGCATTCAGTAGCTTTGTGTCCTTTCCTACCACATGAATTACATTTGTACGGGAATGGTTTTTCACCCTTCTCTTCTGATGACTGTTTTTCTTTTATCTTATTTAGGAATTTCTTTTTCGCCATCATAGCATTCTGATCTACATTTTTGTCTTTACGGGAGTCACCTTGCTCGATGATCTTGATTTTCAAGGCCTCGGGAGTAGGAAGGTCATCCCGCGTTTCTATCGCGCATCTGAAGTTTTCAAAGCTATCAGGAAGACTGTAGAGCAACATAATTGTCAACAAGTCCTTGTTGATGTCTACTTCCATGTCTTTTAGCTTGTCGACTGTATCGAAAAACTTCATCAGATGTTCCCGAACATCATCATCTTCACTCATTTTCCGTAGCATGAGCTGCTTCAGCAAAGTTGCCTTCCTGGCAGGTCCGCTCGATTGGTAGATGGATGGCGACGTCGTGCAGTCTTTCAACTGTCTTAGTTCAGTAGGTGATATGTACAGAACAAGTTCAGCTTTCGCCTTACGGTCGAATTTGTTCCAGTTCACCTGTTCTTGGAGCTGTTCTGGCGTACTACCTGGGTTGATGGTTGGGCAAGGCATTGTACCATCCACATACCCGATAAGGTCATTTTTCACCAAAACTGCCTCCATTTGAAGTTTCCAGGTATCGAAATTCTCCTTTCCTAATACCTGAATCTTATTCGCACTCATTGTATTCGGAATTTTGCACTATAAAGCCAAAGGACCGATAACCTCTTATAAATATTATAATATTCACAGAGTAGGTACACGCAGTAAATTCCGAACATCAACTCAATATATTTTTGGGAAACTTTCAAGTCATGAGAGTGGAATTTTGTCGTCAAGCGAAGAATAATAACTTTGTGGAAGCATCAAATCGTACTTCCATTAATAATTTATTATACTAACAGGTAGGACGCCGCACAGATGACCTTGAGACAGATGGGAGTGGTCGACCGATAAGCTGGTGAGATGAAGTCAGCCGCAACGCATCCAACACAGAATCCTTACAAGCCTAGTGTACAGCCTAAATTTTCCGAGGTTTTTAGCGAATATACACATGTTTGAGCATCCAACATTTATTTATTTGCCGAAGATATTATTTCATATATTTACTTTTTAATTAAATACCCAGTAAACCAAGGGATATTCCATAAAACAATCAACATGAAGGCAGGTAGGTATCCTGCTTGATGGAAGAACAACCTAGCGTCCAGCCTATTTTTTCCGATGATTACTTCCGATGAAGCAATGCTATTACTTACTTCATAATAAGCAGTAAAAATATTGTGTTTAAATCATACTAATTTTGTTAATATAACAAAAAATTATACACAAAAATTGGCGTGGACGATTCTATCAAGAATACTATCGACGTTTACCGACTGTTATTAATTTTTCTTCCAGTAAATTCTCGATAAAACGAAGAGAACCGATTTATTTTAACCAAAACCACTTGGCGCCACCCAACAAATAACCGTAAGTACTGATACTGACAATGCCTATAGTAACTGCAGACATTTTAGCATCTGCACTATAAATGCCGCAACATGATTGCGGCAGTTTGGAAAATGGGTGAAAATGGCCAGTCACAATAAACTGAATCACTAAATGCGTTATGGAATGGCGATTTGTTGCAGAAAAAGACTATCTCATGTATGAGACTGCCTATGTCAAGTTAGGTTTTTAGGTATTATATTATATATTTATCAACCAACGGCAAATTGAGTACGACGGTAGATACGCCCTGATCGAAGGCACATTTTGACGTCTGCCTTGAAATGCCACCAGATCGAAGTGGCAGTTTAAATTCCAAATATAGGTAGCTATAGGGATGTTTTTAGTTTTATATAAGTATACCCCTATTTTATTCAGGGTTTTATTAGATATGTACCTGCACGAAGGGAGGTACCTACCGTTTATTTTACCATGGGTGTACCCGTTCAACTTTTGTTATTCCCCGCTCCTTGGGGAAGTTCATTTATTTTATTTAGTAGACGTAGCTAATTAGTATTTGTGATTGTGGAATACCAATTTATGGTAATGTAGCTCTGCATTTAATATTAATGAGTACCTACATTCATTGTTACATATAGGCATTTTTCACGGTAGAAATATTACTCCCAAGAGTAGTTCTCAGGTTGGTATTATACATCTAACCCCAGTTACGTAATTTGAAAAGGCAAGTAAAATAATTTATGGATAAGAAATAATAGGAATAAATTAACTTATACATATATACCGATCTCGAAATGAACGGTCTATATTTACTTTACCATGGAGCCAAACTCGAAGTGATAGGAACAAAAACGAAGTGCAGAATTAAAAATTGATTTTATTAACTCAACGAACTTGTGGTGACTACCACTACCGTTGTCTACCGCGCCAGCAACTTCTTCGCCAGACATCGAACAGAGACGAACATTCCCACCTAACCTCAACTCTACTATTCTTATTATTACGCAACGTGCTGCTCTCCCTCAATCCTCGAGTTTGTCTCCCGCTTTTTCACAACAACTTAAATCATTTTACGTACCATAATTATCTGTTGCCTACTGATTGTTATCTACACAATAAAGTCCTTAGTAAAATTAAGTGGTTTCTGTGTCGACAACATCCAGATACTACTACAGTGGTGACCCCGGTTGGACTTCACAACGACGGCAACCTACGGTAACGATCTTTCAGTTTAACCGAAGGTACGTTTTAACATTAGTCATGCCTTTCGACGACGTTACACCCAAAAAACAGTTAATTGTCGATATGTCCGTTGACGACGGTGGCGAAAACGAGGTCGCTCGCCTATCCATCAAGAAGTTACCACCTGTGTGGCGTAAAAACATCAACGTTTGGTTTATTCAAGTTGAGGCAATATTTCGCACCTCTAGAATTACCACAGAACGCACAAAATTCGACTTCATTCTTTCTACTCTCGACCCTGATATCGCGGAAATGATTTCCGATTTTTTAACCAGACCTCGGTCAGATTCTCCGTATACTGACCTGAAAGAGCGCCTTATACAAGAATTCCAAGAGACAGACCAGCGTAGAACGACCCGACTATTGACAGAACTTGAACTTGGGGACAAAAAACCTACCCAACTTTTACGTGAAATGCGTAGTTTGGCAGGGGAAAACGTAAAAGACGAATTTTTACGAACCATGTTCATTCAGCATTTGCCAGTTCACGTTCGTTCCATTTTGGCGTCAAGTAGTGACACTCTTGACCAGCTTGCCATTATGGCTGATAAAATTCGTGAATACTCACCCCAACAGTATAGCGTGAATTCGGTCGACGCTACTTCCTTTCCAGCAGCTGAACATCATGGTCAAGACAGGTTGTCTCGACTTGAAGCCCAGATTTCGGCACTCACTTCTGCCATACACGAACTCAAATCTGGCCGTTCGCGTTCCAAGTCAAATCCTTCCAGTAGGAGCCGTTCCTCGTCAGGTCCTCGCACTTTCCTATACAACGACCCTACATTTTGTTACTACCATCGCTTGTTTGGCAGTAAGGCCAGAAAATGCCAGGCTGACTGCAAGTTCACACACCAGTCGGAAAACTAGCATCACACTGTCTTGATGCGACGCAAGACAGTGTAGGTGCTGGCTCACGTCGCTTGTTTGTATGTGATCGCCTTTCCAATTTGAAATATCTGATTGATTCAGGAGCCGATGTTTCTGTGCTACCTGTTTCGAAAGCCAAATCTTCCAAAATTCTGTCCAAAAGGTCACTGTTTGCTGCAAATGGGTCCACTATACCTACGTATGGTGAACGACTCATCACTCTAGACTTAGGTCTACGACGTCACTTCCGTTGGCCATTCATTGTAGCTGACGTTCAATGTCCTATACTGGGCGCAGATTTTCTTAGCAATTTCGGACTGCTAATAGATATCAGGAACAAGCGATTAATTGATTCAAACACAAGCCTGTCACAACCCGGTGTATCACCTACATCCAACATAACTAGCGCAGTTCACCTAGTCAACCCTAGTCATTGCTATGCTAACCTACTTAGGGAATTTCCAAATCTTCTGAAAGAAAATCCCAAATTTTGCAACCCTGGAGTGGAATACTTTCACACGATTGCGACCACTCCTGGACCTCCCGTTACTGCTAAACCGAGACGTCTAACTCCAGACAAGCTGGCTCAAGCCAAAGCAGAATTTCAACAAATGCTGGATATGGGAATATGCCGACCAAGCAAAAGTTGTTGGTCCAGTCCATTGCATCTTGTACCAAAGAAAGATGGATCCTGGAGACCCTGTGGTGATTATAGAGCACTCAATGCTCGCACAATTCCTGACAACTATCCTATTCCTCATCTCCACGATTTCAATTCACAGCTCAGTGGCACAACCATTTTTTCAAAGATTGATTTAATTCGGGCATTCCATCATATTCCTGTAGCGCCTGACGATGTCCCGAAGACTGCTGTCACGACACCATTCGGACTTTTCGAATTTTTACTTTTACCGTTTGGCCTCATGAATGCGGCGCAGTCATTCCAAAGATACTTGCACTCAGTCCTACGCCATTTACCATTCGTCTATAGCTACCTTGACGATCTCCTCGTAGCTTCCTCGTCCCAGCAAGAACACGAAAGCCACCTGCGGCAGCTTTTCAAGTGCTTAGACACATGTGGCATCTGCATCAATTTATCAAAGTGTGAGTTTGGTGTGCCCGAGGTTTCCTTTCTTGGCTACCAGATCACTAGCTGTGGAATTCTGCCTCTGCCTATCAAGATTAAAGCTATCCAGGATTACCCGCTTCCCGAGACTATCGAGGATTTACGTCGATTTTTGGGAATAATAAATTTTTATCGCCGCTCGCTCCCAAATGCTGCAAAGTCTCAGCAACCACTCTACGACCTATGTGCAGGCCCGGTTAGAAAACGTGACAAACGAAGAGTTAATTGGACGGAGGACGCTAAGGAATCGTTCAGTTCTCTCAAACATGAGCTGTCAAATGCCACACTTCTCGCTCATCCCTCAACTGACCTGCCCATCATACTCTCGGTCGACGCATCTGATTTTGCACTCGGAGCTTCGCTACAGCAAGTTCGCGACTCCATTCTTGAACCACTTGGATTTTATTCCAAGCGCCTCTCTGACACTCAACGCAAGTACAGTACCTACGATAGGGAACTGTTAGCGGCTTATCAAGCAGTCAAGTATTTCAAATTCATGTTGGAGGGCAGACCTTTTACGATCTACACAGATCATAAACCCCTAACCTATGCATTTACCCAGCGACCTGACAAAGCATCACCACGCCAATTACGGCATCTTGATTTCCTTGCACAGTTTACTACTGATATTAGGTATGTGCCCGGCAAGTCAAACATACCAGCAGACGCATGCTCTCGCATTTCCTCCATCTCGATGCCTAGTGCCATTCCACTGCAAGACGTTGCTCGCTCTCAATCTTCTTGTGCAGAACTTCAGCACTTACGCCAATCGGACAATTCTTCCTACAGTTTTCAGGCAATCACACTAGCTGACAACGTGGAGTTATTGTGTGATAATTCCACGGGCAAACTCCGGCCTTTTATTCCCACAGAATTGAGACGTAGTGTGTTTGATTCCATCCACAATTTGGCACATTTAGGTATCACTGCCACCGTGAACACTGTTCAAGAACGCTTCTGCTGGCCCTCATTAAAACGTGATGTCACTCTATGGGTGAAGACATGTATTCCGTGTCAGCGTGTGAAAACCTGGCGACACACTTCCAGTGCCATCGGAACCTATCCACGAATAGACCGACGGTTCTCCCACATCAACATCGACATTGTTGGGCCACTTCCACCTTCACAAGGCAATCGGTATTTACTAACCATTATCGATCGATTTTCACGTTGGCCCGAGGCAACACCGCTCAGTGAAATCACGGCTGAAACAGTCGCCTCAGCACTGCTCTCCACGTGGATCTCACGTTTTGGAGTACCCCGTTTCCTTACCACAGACCGTGGCAAACAATTCGACTGCCAACTATTCTCGGAATTGTCCAAACTCCTAGGAATTGACCATCTTAAGACAACTGCCTACCATCCAGCAGCCAATGGTGCCATTGAACGTTGGCATCGTGTACTCAAGGCCTCGCTACGTTCGCAGATGGATGGGGATTGGGTTGCCAAGCTCCCCACCGTCATGTTAGGACTTAGGTCTTACATTATCCCTGAGTATCATACTACTCCGTCTGAACTTGTTTACGGCGAACCAGTCACGCTGCCGTCAGACTTCCTTGAGGACTCTACTCTTGCCACCGACGTTCCTTCTCTACTGCACAAACTCAAAGAACACGTCCGCCACATCCGACCAGTGGATTTCAGGCACAATTCCGCCAAGTCAACGTTTGTTCACCCAGACTTGAAAACATGTTCACATGTGTTCATACGTCAAGACGCCATACGGAAGCCTTTACAACCAGTTTATGATGGTCCGTACCCTGTTTTCTCACGCACCGACAAAGTCTACAGAGTTGCCACACCGCGAGGAGATCAGTCTATCTCAATTGACAGGCTGAAGCCTGCCTTTCTCCTACAGAATGAGTCTGCTACGCCAACCGCTGGTCCTGTGGTCAACCAACCTGCTAACAACAGATCTGATACCACGCTAGATCATCCCAAACCTGCTTCAGCAGTGCCAATACCTCCAGGCCACACCTCGACGCCACAGCCTGTGCAGTCTTCTACCACTCGCCTTGGCCGCAGCGTCCGATTTCCAGCTCGGTATCTCACGTAACCGTCGTACCGACTGGGAGGGGAGTGCTGTGGTGACTACCACTACCGTTGTCTACCGCGCCAGCAACTTCTTCGCCAGACATCGAACAGAGACGAACATTCCCACCTAACCTCAACTCTACTATTCTTATTATTACGCAACGTGCTGCTCTCCCTCAATCCTCGAGTTTGTCTCCCGCTTTTTCACAACAACTTAAATCATTTTACGTACCATAATTATCTGTTGCCTACTGATTGTTATCTACACAATAAAGTCCTTAGTAAAATTAAGTGGTTTCTGTGTCGACAACATCCAGATACTACTACAAACTAAATCACTCGCGACGAAACCGTGGAAACCCACTTCAAAGAAAAACGGAGTTATCGAAAAAATAGTCTATTTCCACTAATACACGAAAAACGCAAAAAACACTGTTATACCACTGTTATATAACAGTGTTTTTTGCGTTTTTCGTGTATTGGTGGAAATATACTATTTTTTCGATAACTCCGTTTTTCTTTTTATTAACTCAAACTAAACTACCAACTGTTTTGTGTAATCTTTTGGGCATACCTATTTTTCAGGTTATCACGCCAATCCTCCCGACTAAAATGTACACTGCAGATCGTAGCACATTTAAGATTAACAGGATCATAATCTTCCTTCCCACAGAAATTTACCCGTTTGCTACGGAAAGGTTCGGCAGCCGGAAATTTATAAAACGATACCCGTTTCGATGGTGAAAACTGGGCGTTTTGGTTTATTATTCCTTGAATAATACACCTATGTATTCGCTCAGCAAAAAATGTTTATAACCCCCTCAAAATTTTTTCTTCTGCGATTCAAGGTGCCGCCGTACGCCGTATCATGCATACTGGCTTCATTTTCGGTCTAATAAATTCGTTCTTTCGCACACATGCTCCACTTGGGCCCTACTTGTGCCCCAAAACTTTGCAGCCCAATCGGAATGTACCGAGGGGTGTTTTGAGTGAAAAAGGGTATACAAAGAAATATTTTTTGTGTTTTAGTAACAAGAGCTTTTGAGGTTTTTCCATGTTTATTTGAGAGTTTTCCACGCTTATTGGGACGAGAAGACGAATATGAAGTCGATTTTGACCAAAGAGTGGAAAACTGAGGTTCTTACGAAGTTTCAGCCTTAAATTGACGTTAAATTTTAGCCTGAAATCTTCGTTCTTCCGCAATCGTCGTTTGGGTCCCCATTTGGGTCTTAGTTGTGCTCCGAAGCTCGGCAGCCCGATCGGCATACACCCAGAGGTGTTATGGGAGAAAAATGGGTGTAAAATTAGGGGTTTTTGAGGAATTTTGAGATTTTAGTGAACACGAGCTTTTGAGGCGTTTTCCATGTTTTTTAGAGCGAGAAGACCGAATATTAAGTTGATTTAGACCGAAGTTTGAAGAATTGAGGTTGTAACGAAGGTTAAGTTCCCAAAATTCATTTTTTATGAGTCAAAAGCCAGGTAGTATCAAGAGGTGAATAAAGACAATGATGGTACTATCAATGATCAAAGATAAGTAATCTGTTTAAAAAAAAAGAGCCTAATTCGTGTTTTTGGGGGGCAAAAATTGGTGGAAACCATCAAAAATAACCATTTCAATAATCGCACATGAAAGAAATAATAAATGAACAGCCAAAATTTTCTGAAAGTATGTCCAGTAGAGTAATAAACCCATGTGACAAGGACTTAGCAGCGTTTTCTTGCTGTGGTTAGAGCACCCGAAAACTGCATAAAACGGCACTTTTTCACATTTTTTTAATGAACTGTTCAAGAATTTAAATCTTAAATTAAAAAAAAAACAGAAAAGTGCAATAATAAGGTTTGGAAAAACAAAAACAACATTTTTCGTCCTTGAATCTCTCCCCCCCCCCCCCCCCCCCCGGTATGAGGTAAATTGGGGACTAGTTCAACTCAAATCTCGCTTACAGCCCTAGTGGCCTAGTAGTACATAGTACACCACTTTAAACGATGTACAGAACCGCAATGGATGGTTAGCTGGATGGAACCTCAAATTTATAATAAATGTAAAAACACGTCCTCAAAATCAAACCATCAAGGCAAAGGTTCTAAAAGGTTGCCACGAAGCATTTGTAGTTGGGTTCTTGGCAGCAATGGGAACCTTCCACTTCGAGGCTTTGCCCCCTTCCTTGGGCCAACAGCCAATCAAATGTCAATAGACCACATATATGTAATTTTTGCCGCATTTTTACTTTCATTCTCTCATTTAAAAAAAAAATCCTCTTATTTTTGAAAACGGGCTTCAAACTACGATTTTTCCAAGAGTTGTTCAAGAGAATTAAAAAAAAATTGTTGGACGAAATTCCCCATTGAACACATAAAACACATCCCTAAAAATTATGAATAAAAAATGACTGAATTTCAATTTCAAATGTCTACTGTCACGTTTCTTAGGAACTAGGATAATTATGGAGCGTCTGTTAGAATGATTGGGAAGTCGAGGGTAATACCTAATCATAATTCATTTTTGAACACCAGAATACCTACCTACATGATTTTCTAAATCAGATAAGTACCTATTTATTACCATACAGGGCTTAATTTGTATTCACATAGTCATTGCCATCAGCTTCCTTGGCAGACGGTTTTTTCTTTGTCAGTGAAACTGAAAGTTTCGGTATCTCGTTTGAGGAAGATACATGAACGAGGAATGTTACGTAAATACGCAGCAGAGTTTACGAAACCGAAAATTTTATTCATTATAATTAGGTACCTATATAATTAGATGCTAAAAGTAGATAACAAAACTATGATACATAATAATACACTTTGTACAGAGGTAGTTATACGTTTTCTTTAAAGGTTTATATTTTCCTTTAGTATCGAAGGGGTCATCAGGTTGTAATAAAGAACTGTGAGTAGGGGATGAGTTCGAAGATCTGGTTGATGATTGTGACGATGATCTGGCCGACAGTCTGCGATATCGAGGGCTTCAGATCATTGAGGACTTCGCGCCAGTTTTCGTTGAGTATCAAATTCATGTTGTCACCTGTCAACAGCATAATTAGGTATTTATATAAACAAATTGCAGAAGTTCCTTGTGTTAGATCTGAGTCAGCGTTGTCAACTTCAACGTTTTCAGTAGGTAGGCGAGTCAGATGTTAATAAAATTTGTCGGGCTGGTTTTGACTTCGGACTGGAGAACATTTTTATGTATTTTCAATTTGAGATAGACATTTTGGTTTATTATTTTCAATAATGAACCATTGGAATCGAGCATGAAAAAAAAAATTCTTACCCCCCCTCAAAATTTGATGGTTTACGTTTCAAGGTATGTAGAATCCAAAACTGCAATAAAAATATTTCTGTCTGTCCGCCGTACGCCGTACGCCGTACGGGCCACTTTTCTTAGTTACCATGAAAAAAAATTGATGAAATTCGGGTTATAGGTTCCGTTCGGCGTCTAGTTGGTCCTCGAAGCTCGACGTTACTGTGAGTCATCTCTAAGGGGTTCAAAATAGGGGTTGAAATTTTCAAAACGCCTATACCATTTTTTTACGTAAATATTTTTACGGTTTTAAATAGTTCTTGAACTTGCGAGTTTTTTAAGACCATCCGGAGCATCGTACGTCCAGCCGTTCGTTCACAGTAAGGCCCCGAAGTTTGCACCGACAGGCATTTTCGACTCCAGTGTGAATGAAATTGTATACAATCCAAACCAAATCTCGTAACCAGAGACGCGCCCACAATAGGAATTTGTGAATACGGCCAATCATTGGTAGGGATCACCTGATTATATGTATTGGCGGAGTATGAAGTCGAGTTGGTTGTTCTGTGATATTATTTAATTTGAAAAATGATGGCTCTATTGGAGTTTGTTGGTAGGTAGTGAAACTTGAACAAACGTTGAAGTATTATTGATGGGTAAATTATTACTACGGTAAATCATTACTCAACGGTAAATTATTACACAACGGTTCATTATTATAATCTACGTAGAAGGGGCTGGAGTTTGTTGGTAGGTACCTACTTTTGCAACTTTTTTCACTCCTCATCAACAATTTCTTTTCAGAACTTCATTATGTGTGTTTCTTTTTGTTAGGTACTGTTTGTCATCGGCAGAATTATTTTAGCAACATTTAACTCGTGATTTAGGTAGGTACCTAGTAACGAGTACGGGGTTAGGTACTAACCTACGGAGGGTCTGCGATCTACATAATATGCATAGAATAGTACATATTATATTATATAGACGGGTTATCTATACATAGAGCTGTGATCTGTGACAGAAGGGTATTCTATACAAAATAATAAACCGTTGTGCAGGGATTTGCAGCGTTTTTCTCTAGTCTCCACAGTAATGAGCAACTCGCGCTAATACACAAGGTAGGTACTTTATTGGAGCCTGTGGCATGTTGGCCCCTCTTAAGTAAAATGAACACAAGGATAAATTAAAAATACAATTTATAGGATGAAGTGAAAATATAACTTTCCTCAAATTGTAAATCGCGCCCTCACCTTAGGATCAATGAGACAATTTTTCTGCTAAGTACATGTCACTTCTAATAGGTAGACCATTAATTTGAGGTTTAAGCATAGATTACATATTTAGTACAAAACGTATTATGAGGCACAATAGGGGAAGATAGTGACATATGGAGCTAAAAACCAATATAAATTAAACTGACTGAGGGCAGGGATGCACTGAAATAGATTCTACATAATCGTAAGATAAGGGCTTTACGATTTAAACATCTTTTTGCCCTCAGCAATATTTCACTATCGAAATAATCACGGAAGGATTATTTTAATAATGATTAAAATAATCACCGAGCAACCTTTCTACTACCCTCTATAATAGTCACAGTACCTAGGTAAATATTATAAACGTCGGGTGGTATTCAAGAAAAATACGTTGGCACGACCGCATATATATATATACGCAGTCAGATTTTGATGAAATTCTGGAACTGTCGGGGGACCATCCCAAACCAACGAACCTAACCTACAATATTCAAGCTCTTTCATAACCATTATTTTATTTAGTTAGATAATAGGCGTTTCGAGGATACTGATTACAGACACGCAAATACTTGCATTCACTGACTAAAATCAGGTTCCTACCTACCAAGTTTTATTACTCCTTTTGTGCTGCGTGCGGTCGAGTTAATGCTCGCGAGAATTTCAGTTCAGAACTCCTTACAGTTTTGCCATAGCGCGTGATTTTGTATATATGGGAACTGAAATCTCTCTTACTCACCTCCCGTTTTGAACTAATAAAACCAGTTGTTCAATGCAATAAAAGACACCTACCTAATACCTAGGTACATTTGTAACTTGATTTTCCCCTCATCATAAAGCTTACCCTCCATTATGAATTATTCAGCAATCGTCAAAATGTGTCAGGTAGGGGGATTCCGTTGCAGTTTACGATGCACTGACCGTGAAATCTGGTAGTTAGTGGTCGCTTACACCGGCAATTTTCATTGCAATCGTGACACAAGGACCCTCGTGTGTTATATGTTGAAACTCCTGGTATTGACGCTGCTGTCACCTACTCAACGCTGAGTGCCCGTCATTGAAAATTTGTATGTAGGTAGCGAAACGAGTATAGGAAATACTATAGGGCTGGAACTGTTGGTCTCAAAGGAGGTAATTATGCAAGAAGTTATTAGGTAGGTACCTAGCATTAAAGATTAATTTAAACAAACAGTAAACATAGCATTAAAACAGCTGAAGCACAAGTTAGATTATGTTCCTCATGTTGAGAAATAACTAGATGACCAACATTTAATGCAGTCTGCATAAAAGGTGCGTAGTTTTTTCTTGTAGAAGCCATTATGATTTTGAGACACAAACTAGAATAAAAATGCTGCAAATTATTACACAACAGTTTATTATTTATCTGTACAGATGCCCCTTCTGCGCTATCTATGTTTTCTGTGGTCAATACCTACCCTCGTGCTTCCCACAAGACAGCCCTAAATCGAGTACTGGAGCCAGCCGGGCGATCACATTTCATAAATATATGCGGTGGAAAAAGTAACTCTATCATTAATTATTTGTTGCTATACATGAAACACAACGTTTATGTTTATTGTTATTTAAGTTGTTACAGAAGTAGGTAGGTACCTATCAACAAAATCCAAAATAACCGAACAACCAACTCGATTTCATACAGCCATGCGTGATAATCAGGTGACAGGTGTTCCCTAGCAATGATATCTGGGCTGGATTTATACCATTTCATTCACCATCATGATGACGAAGCTTTTCGGTGCACACGAACGGCTGGTCGTACAATGCTCCGAGACATCTCAAAAAATCCTCAAGTTCGAGATCAATTTAAGCACGTTAACCCCCCCTTCTAGTTAAAGTTTTCGAGCTCTACCCCTATTTTTCACTCCTTAGAAATTACTGGCAGTATAACATCGAGCTTCGCAAACAGCTAGAAACCAAATGGGATCTGCAAACCAAATTTCATCGATTTTGGTTCATGGTAACTAAGGGAAGTACGAAGTACGGCGGACGGACAGAAATTTTGGTTAACTATTTTCAATAATGAACCTTTGGTATCGAGCAGGAAACAAAAAAAGTTTTAACCTCCCCCGGCAAATTTGATGGTTACGTTTCAAGGTGGAGTATGTAGACTCCGAAAACAGAATAAAAAATTTCTGTCCTTCCGCCGTATACCATGAACCAAAATAAACTAAATTTGGTCTGTCGATCCCATTTCGCATCTATGTAGTTGGTTCGCATAGCTCGGCGTTACTGTCAGTCACCTGTTCATCTCTAAAGGGTGAAAAATGGGGGTTGAAATTTCCCGAACGCGGCAGCTCGAAAACCTTCGGTATGGTTTTTTTACGTTTTTAAAATGATCTCGAACTAAAGAATTATTTGAGACCACCCGGAGTACGTCCCATTATAGGTCCAGCCGTTCGCATGCACTGAGAAGCTTCGTCAACATGATAGTGAATGAACAGGTATAAATTCGGCCCAGATACCCAATCTGGTATGAAACAGACTGAGGCTTAGGTTTTGAGTTGGTACTTTGAACAGCCGCAAATTATCCTAGTCTTCAACTAAACTCTAAATGTCATGGAAATCAGTGACAGATGTCCTAGAGAAGGTATTGGCCACAAAAAACAGTGATCTACTCAGAAGGGGCATGTATGCAGGTAAATAATAAACTTATGTAGTTATTTGCAGCGTTTTTTGACTGTCAATGTTGTCCCGAAGTCGCCCGTGTTACCATTTTGGTTTTTTTTTTACATGTTTGCACCCATATATAGGTAAAAGTTAAAAAAATATAAGATTCTACACCCCCTTTTGCAACATACAGTAACTTACTCTATTGTACAATATTATTGTGAATAGACACCGCAAACATAATGTAAGCACCTCTTAAAGGTAGGTATAATCCCAAATTAAAACACACTGCCAAACGTTCGAAAGGCGGACTTAGACACGAGTCTTGTCCGTCTGTTTCGGGAAAAACGGCTTCTGAAAGGGTCTTGTGTATTGGAAATTTCAAGGTATATTTTTATTGGACCAGGGCCACGACGAATACGTATGTTTTGGCCCCGCCAATGGCGCGTCATCATGCAAAAAACCCTCTCATTTTGGGTCATACGACTAGAAATATCCGTTTTGAATCAAACTACTGTACAGCTCTAATCGTGGCTATAATTATGTACCTACCTACTTACTTAATTTCTGTGCCAACAGTGGGCAGCTCGCCGTAATAAATTTTTGTGTTTTTTATATTTATGAATATTGTCAATTTTATTACCAAGCAATCTGTCGCCGTTGAAGAGATTAGTGAGGTGAATTTTGAACCCATTCGCGTCGAATATCACGCGGTGTTTGATGGCCTGTCCGTATTCCTCCCTCTTCTTCTTGTACAGCCTGTAGTCCAAAGCCGCCTCTACGTCAACTTCGTCTGAAAGATGAAGAAATCCATACAGTTAGATCCTATGATTACCTGATGACGGGTAGACAGATGATAGATTGACAATATACTCGATCTCCAAATGAACTTCCTGACAGATGTAGGTAGATATATGAAGATAAATTAAATCATATAGGTTTGTATAAAGATATACTTGGGTCATTTTATTGGCACCATCACATACAGAACATTCCTTATTCTCAGGTGCCGCGTCGACGCAAATCGTAAGGTGGAAGGAGATTTTTAGACATCCATAGATATTATGAACGACCAAATGAATTTTGAATAGTGTGAGATCCTTTATGGTAGGTGCCTAGGTATTTACCATGTTTCTACAGTGGGTATATTTTACTGATCGGAGGTACCGAGGGATCAATTTATCCACTGATCTCACGCAGGTTTTCTTTTGTCTTATCTAGAAGAGTTTCCGACTGCAGCCTTTCAAGGCAGCTCACATAACCCTAAATCATTAAGACATGAATTTTCCAGATTTCATGAAACGGATACTCCTACTTATTCCGGGTGGGTTTTTTGAACAAAATATTTCAGCTCAATATCGGGTCATCATCCTTGTTCTTCGCCTACCTACCGATCTGTCACTGAAATGCTTCTTGCTGCAAATCTGTCTGATTTTTGAGACCTAAATCAGACGAGTCGCCAAATTTGTGCGCAGAAACCCAAGCAGATACCAGTAGCAGACCTAGGATTTGGAAAGGGCTAACCGGAAAATGTTTGAAAAAAATCCTAAAACAAAACGGGTTTTTTATACAGGTATATTTTGGTCTTTTAAATCTTTAAAATTTGTTTATCTATGTGCATTATTATTTAAATAAAATCTTTAAACTTTCTCTCTACAAGTAAATGTTTTATGAAATACCTATCAGTCTTTACTTCAGCATTACAGACAATTTCAGAACAAGATAAATATTATTTTAATACTGTATAGCATTTCCAAGTCAAATTCAACGTTTTCCAAACCAAAGTCAACCTTCTCCAAACCAAATTCAACTTTTTCCATTTCAAATTCAACCTTCCCCGACTTCAGCAAAAAATATATATTTTAATAAACTGAATTATAACCCCTGTTACTAACTTTTTGTTGCATTATTTAAGGCTTCAGTGCAGGTACTAGGTAAGTGTGTTTTTATTTTTATTTTTTTCATTACAATTTAAAATTGTTCTTTTCTGAACCTAACTGAAGTAACGAACATAACTTCGGCGTTTCCAAATTCTTCGTGTTGTACAATGAAAATTACTCCTTTAATGATGCCTATTTCGTTGCCCATCAAACCCAGATTAATCTAACATATTAATCAAGATCAATCAGATTAATCTAACGTACCTAACACACCTGATGTCATACGAAATAGTGAGTCGTCTCGCTATTTCGACTTCAGCTGAAGGTTCGCCGAAGGGAAATTTTAAATTTTAATTAAAATAAAAATAAAAAACACACATACTTAGTACCTGCACTGAACCACTATAATGATGTTCAATTTAAGCCTTAAATAATGCAACAAAAAGTTGTTAATGGGGTTCACAATTCAGTTTACTAAAATTTATATTTTTTGCTGAAGTCAAGAAGGCTGAATTTGACATGGGAAAAGTTGAATTTGGTTTGGAAAAGGTTGAATTTGACTTTGAAACGCTATAGAATGAAGTTTTTGTGTTTCAAGGAAACCTCATTTTATCCAGTGTATATTTCGGGCCAGGTCCCCCCTTAGGAACCTCTGGATCAGCCACTGGTAGACATCTAAATCTGAATTGCTGTTTGTGGTCGGCCGTTGTATTACACTAAAATGTGGTGGCTTGGTCGGTTCTAATCGTTGAACATAAATATATTATTTCATTTCATGAATGACGTTTTCGAAATAACTTATACGCGGATGTGAAGTAACTTACTCAAAGTAATGTTGGACAACCCTTTCCCGGTTATGGGGAACAAGAGGACTTTTCCCAAAACATCGTACTTTCCCGCCACCATCAGCTTGGGGATCTTCAGCCTGAGACTGATGTGCTTTTTCCGGAGATCCAGACTGTGAACATAAGCTCATTTTAGATATAAGGTTACCTGCCATGACATGTAGGTTCCTACGTACCTAGATATGAAATTTTTATATGGTTAGGATTTTATCCATTTAGGATTATACCTATTAGTATTTAGGATTATTAAATAGTACCTACCTACATTCCTATTTAATTTTTATGGTTAGGAATGCAGGAAATAATCATAGAAACTTCGTGAGAGGAACCTGGTGATCGGCCGATATAAGTAGCTAACAATCACCAAGTTAACTCACCGGAAGATTGTTTTCTGGATCATTTTCAATAATTAGGTTGAGTATTTTGAAGAGATCCTAAATGTATAAATACAGGTACCAACGAATTAAGCTAACTTTGGGTGAGGAGGTAGGTAGTCAAATTTACTAAATTATAAGAAAATATTCCTAATTATTTACATATTACTAGGTACTTACAGGTAGCAACACTTGGCGAACCTAACAATACATGGCGAAACTTTCCCGGTACGTACCACACAGTAGAGATACTGAGGGTGCAGGTATATTATCGATACCTACCAAGAAAAGTACTGGCATCATTTTAAATTTAGTTAATGATCATTAAGATTTGTGGTCTGCCAAGTTTTAATTGGTAAATAAAGCGATGATTATGCGGTGCAAGTGAATTCTCTCCTTTCACATTTTACAAGATTGATGGAGAATGTGAAGCTAAAAAGAAGGTCCGTTCCACAAGAGTAACCCAGCGCATTCTACCGTTGTATCCGCTAACTGCCAGACGCCTAGCAGCAAGTCTGTCACAGAAGAACCATACCGAAATTATCCCTTCAAATCCAAATATCTTTAAATATTTTGACGTTCGGCTAAGTATGTAGAAGGAGGTTGACGTTGCCTTCATTAGTCTTACCTCGTATCTAGAAGTTATTCCAATTTGAATGATGAATATAAAAATGTTATAAAATGCCAATACCACTTTTATACGGTTCCTTTAAATTTTGTACATCGAACTACAAAGATTATTTCAATTCAGAGCAGTTTCTTTGTAGTCAACTACAATGGGATATTGGCAAGTATTTATTTTATTTTATTTTTTAAATGAAAGTAGATTCCATCCTGAGAATTTTCAGAACAACCTGCTGTGTGCATGTCTTGGATGCGATTGTTACTAGGCCATAGGCCCATGCCATTCGTCTTCTCACATGTGTGGCTGAATCTGAACATGCATGCTCTTAGTATATTATTTATTCTACCATAGTTCACAACCGCCCATATCTCCCTACTAGACTACTTTAGGGGCCACAGAACAGGAGACAGGGCCTTCTATGATATCACGTTGGCAGCTCTGTCGGCTAGGTATCACTTACGCGCACGTCATGACGCCATTTTCTTGACTCTCGTTTCACTCCTACCTTTCACTTTCAAATGAATTTTTTTTTTTTTTTTCAGACCAACCACTCGCTCCTATGATAAGTAGTTGTTTTTCTATGATTTTTCAAAGTTTCCAGAATTTCCTACGTCACATCACGTCACGGGATCCCACGCATGCGAGAGGGGTGGAATGTCTGGAATCTTAGAAAAAGAACTACTTACCATAGTGTGAGGTTGGTCTCAAAATTCTCAGGATGGAATCTACTTTCATTTAAAAGATAATATAACCCGCTTTTGTGACCCATGCAAATAGCCCATTGGAGCACATAAGTACCTACCTACAAGCAGACGTGAAGTTTCTGAATTTGATTTCTTGAGAAAGATGTGTGCTTTCCTTGATAAAATTACTGTTCAAAACCCTAGGTATGATTGATAATGTATACTTACCTACACATAATATACCTACTAATATTTTGTGTAGCTGTTCACTTGTAAGAAGCCTTTTGTATTCTTCTGGTTCTGGGTTCAGTTATGCGACTTGAAATATCCAGGTTTTTGGGTTTAAGAGTCTAGGGATCAATGGAATGTAGACAACCCCCCATTTCATTTTTAACTTTTTCTTTTTTGAGGATGGTGTTCAGTTCGTTAACCTATGAATCCTGTGAATATAGTAGTCATGATGAACTATTTTTCGACGGGACTACCTGATATCCAGGAGTTTGGCTTTGGACAGGCCATGGACGAGGCAATTGTAACAGGAAAGCCGGAGGTCAAGAGATCCCGTCGGTTTCAAATCTACCCTGTCCAGCAGCAGGGGCTCCAGAACCGGTATCCTCAAACTCGGGTCACCTGGGTAAAAACACACTCGTATTATTCATGTTTGCATTCTCGAATTTATTATTAAAAGCTTTGGGAAAACAAATTAGGTAAAAACAAGTAGTTAGGGGTCCATGGCCCTGCGTGAATCCTTTCGGAAAAAAGTTCCTTTAGCACCAAAAGTATTCTGTCGTATAGCGGCGGATGTCAGTGGGTCTGTGGATATGTAGTTTTTACACTATGATTTTTCAGATCTACACCAGTGACGCCATTACCACCCCTCCCATCTATGTGGGACCCCTTGCTCGGTGACGTCACTAGTGTAGGAAAAATCGGTATTAAGAACTACTCATCGTAGGAGAGTGCAGCTGGTAAAACAATTCTCAGGATGGAAAAAAGTAAAGTTTTCAGACCATAGGTAACGCTCATTACCAATGATTGTTTCCATTGAAATACGTAAATCTGCATTTTCTCCAAAGCCTAAACAGGAGACCGGTATCCTCGGAAATCCAGCACAAGGCCATAACCAGTAAAGACGTTCAAGCCTCCTATTAGGTACACAAGCACAAATTATTGTGTTTTATTGATTCCAACTGTAGCAAATCTCAATATCGAGGCACTAACACACCTTTGTATATGTACCTACCATATAAACCTATAGCAGTGAGTAGGTAGGTATACACCTACTTTACATCAGGGGTTCCCAACGGGAGGGATCCAGAGGAGGCCGAAGTCCAGTATGAAACGGCTTCATTTGTTTTTGTAAGATTAACAGATCTTACAATTTAACAAAACGAACTCCTGGGCGACTGAGAGCGCTGCCGGGAATTGGTTGGTTGTGACGTTTCCACGGCCGTTTGTCGAAGTTCAAGAATACAGGCGATACTCCGAGTAAGACCTGTTCCATAAGTGTTTGGATGTGGAAAATGACCTTAAGTGTGCCTTGTCAACTAACCCTCCCAACATAAGTACAAAAGCTGGTAAGTGGAAATTATTTCCCTCCATCATGCACACAAATTAGCAGAATATGAATATGCAATACTGCAGGTAAATGAGAGTACCCATTCTACTTTGTTCTAGGTAAGTAAACATAGGTATTACCTTTTATATTCTGCTTCAAGGATTATCTTCAAGTCAGCGAAATTCGTGCATAATCATTTCGTGATTTGTCAAAATATTAGGTAGGTACCCAGTTGGATTGCGAAATGTGCAAACTGGGCTCGTGAGACATCACTTGTTCATAACCTGCCCTTCTTGGCCAGGTAGTATTTAAGTAGGTAGGTACGCGTATTACTATGAGCGATTTCGGTTGAAAGTTTGGAAAACACTGAGTATTTGGGTAAGTTCGGAAAGCTGCAATCATGTTTCTTTCAACACAATAGTCGTTGATGACTACCTGCTCTTCCACGTGCACAAAAAGTGTGGTAGGTATTAGGTACCTATATCTCGACTCCAAATTCAATCCCTAAGTGTTGACTGATGGTTATGAATCGTTTCTCTAGCTGTATGTAGGTAGGTAATACGTGGTATAGGTAGTTTGTGAATATTCTTTCTTGATAGGTACTTGAACAGATGAGGTACCTATCTTACCTGGTGCCAAAAGTGGTATGATTTCCCGTCCTCGCTTCAGTGCACATTCATTCAGCCTTCGGTCAGCTTTGCAGGGTTTAATATACGACGCTGAAAACAGAAATTGAACAATCAAACATCGAAATGAAAGATACGAAAGTGGATTACAGTTTAAAACTCACTTATTCCAGTACGTAGGAACCTACTGTGAAACTAGATTGAAACGTTTCTTGATGCAAATCGTGACGTCCGACATTCCTGAAGCAACATAGGTGGGTATCGGTAGGTATTTTAATATGAGTAGACACTACCTACTTGAATGGAAAAATCCAATGACAAAAAAATATGGGAAGAAAAGTATAAATGTTCACCTTCTCATAAAATGTCCTCTGCAGGTAAAAATGGGTTTGGAGTTAAGTACTTCCTTTCTCGAAGTAGAAGGTAGGCACCTAACTACTTGAATATTTAAGGTAAGAAAACAGGATTGCCAATTAAAAAAAATTAAGGCTTAAAAGTAGCTAATATCCAAATTCGTAGTAGTACTTATGGAAATTTCCATACTAAGTACTTATGGAAATAATATCCATACTATGTACTTATGGAAAGTCATAGTATGTACTTCCATACTATGTACTAACGGAAATTCATATATGTACTTATGGAAATTTCCATACTATGTACTTATGGAAATTTCCATACTACCTATGTACTATGGAAATTCCATACTACGTACTTATGGAAATTTCCATACTATGTACTTATAGAAATTTCCAAATGGAAGTTGTTAGGTGCCTGTTACCATTAAGTGGTAAGTCTGTACGATAGTCGGCACTAATATTGCCATTCAGCACTGATAGACTGCAAAAACAGTATTACTGACTGCGATGTTACTTCATGTCTTTTAGCCAATACCGGCCCAAGTATCGATACAAGGACACGTGATCGAAACGAAATGACCGTAATCATTATTAATACTTGATGGGTATTGAAGGAAATATTTAATATATACTTCACACATATTCGTTGATCGTTAATGATTAGCACGTTCAATGATAAAATAGGTAAGATGCCAAATCTATCATATTTAAGGACATCAACTGCCGTATAGAGGATTCCCCTTTGAGCTAATTTTTGAAGGCTGGGTCCACATAATTTGGATTTATCTTTAAAATTCAAGAAAAAAGTTGTCTGACTCAAGACGTGTGTCATTAGGTAAATATTGGTTTATGTATATTATTTGTAGACGTTAGGTGCCTACCACTTTCTTGTGCTATATACCGACCGATACCAGAACCTATGTAGGTAAATACCAAGGTACTTAATATTCATATTCGAACTCGTCATCAAAATCGTTCAACGCATGCTGAGTCACAATATTAAGACACCAATCTTTCAGTAAACAAACCTCAAGTATTTACCTGATCCGAATTTTCGACACACCAACCAGAGTTCATCCATCAGCGCAGCTCGTTAACAAACTAATGGTGTGATTTAATAGGTATCAATAGATATCTACCTGCTCCGCGATAGGTATTCACACCAAATGACTTAGGTATCTATGTTTGACGGTGAATACGAAAAATTCCGTGTTGTTTCCCGTGTTTCATCACAGTGATTCAGTTGGACTGGGCGATTAGAATTTATGATTATTTCTTGAGTCGAACCAGGTATTTTTATTGCTTCCTCACTACCGAAGGTAGGAAAGCACTAGGATTCGTGATTGAGTAAAAACGAATTTATGTCCTCCAAAATGAAAATGTCCACTACCATTTTGCGTTTCAGACATCGAGGAACATTTTTGTTTCCGTGTTTGTCTGCCTGTGGTAGGATTCCTTGTAGCGCCCATAACTACCCGAAATAATGGTCGCAATGGAGTGAAATTTTGTGGAGGGTGGGTGCGGGTTGGGTCACAGATGGTCCCATACCAAAACAATTGGTAACTTTCGTCTGCGCATGCCCAAACGTGAAATACTTACTTGAAACGCCCATATAACTCCCTTAAATGAGTCCAAACTTGGATGGTCGACCACGAATAATACTTCGATAGCTCAGTAAGTTTCATTGGAATTGTACTGTAACTTTCGTCTGCGCATGCGCGAACATGAAATGTTGAAAAAATGTAGAAATGTTTAGCCTATTACGCGTGCTAGGTAATTGATTACTACTCTATTTATTGCTATTCAATAATTTTGACGCATAATTTTTTACCAACTCATTGTACACGTCCATTTTACAATAAGTGAGGAAGCTATACTGCCCACCCAACTTGGCAGACTTTTTTTAGTTCCATAAAATAAATTTCATCGTTATAAATGTCCTCAAAAATCAAAATTTCCTCTCGCATTTAGCTATCAAGACATTGAGGCACAATTTACTTCCCTGTGAGTCGGTCTGTAATAAATTCCTTGTGACCACCACCAATCTTATCGAAAGGAAACGAGCCAAACGACGGTAAATTAGTTGGATACCGACCCAACAATAATTATGAGTGGATCGTTCCAAGGCTGGGCAAAACCTTCCACAAAATCAGTTCCAATGAGGTTCTCACCAATGTAGAAGCTTTCGCTTCTTTTGGAAAATACCTACAGGTACTACGTCAGAGCAAAGATTTCAGGTGTAGTTTTAGGGGTAACTTTCCACTACAGTTTTTACTTCAAGTAGGGAGGTACCTACTTGGGCCCACAGAAGGGGCAATTCATTATGAAAATGTTACTTATGAATACAACTCAATGGGGTTCCAACTGGAAGAATTCATTGTTTAAGATTCTGATACACGATTAGGTACTCTGCTCCCTTCCGAGAGTTATGTCAACTCATTCCGGTCACGAATACTGTTGACGCCATAGGTATGTGATGACTGCCTCTTGGCGATGGCCACGGATCAGGCTCCGGAAATACATTCATATTCCTCATCAAATGATGACCTACGTCATATAGGATATACTTTAGAGTTATACTACTTCAGGTACTCGTACTATATGAAGTACTACCGCACATAAGTACCTACCCCTTTTTTGTGAAGGTAGGTGTGGTTTTGGTAGGTATTTGACTAATTTTTTTTATTTTATAGTGCCAACCCATAGGTACACCCAGTAGCGGATCCAGAGAGGAGCTAAGAGGCTTGTAAGAAAGACCTTAAATTGTCCTCATCACTGTCTTATCTTACCTTTACCTGCACGATATGAGTAGAGTAAAACAGTTACTACTAGAAAGACAAACAATCGAATTACTATGAACAATGCTACCAGCAATTACCCTACTATTTATTGCCCTTCCTTACCTTAAAATTCTTTACTTAATAGACGAAATTAATAACCCAATATTAACTATTAAGGCAATTGGACATCAATGATATTGAAGATATGAATATTCTGATATACAAAGTATTGAAATAGAATCATAATTGTTATCAATAATAGTTTCAATGAAACCAAAATTTAAAGTATTGTGTTAATTTAGTTAATTTGTGTTTTTTGTTAATTTAGTATTGTGCCTAGAGCCACCAAGCAGGTAACCCAACAATGTTGTTGTATAGACTTGTATTTCATAAAACATTTACTGTAGATAGAAAGATTAAAGGCGTTTTTAAAAATAATGCACTTACAGATTTAAAAGACAAAATAATTATATACATTAAAAAACCCGTTTTGGGTTAGGATTTTTTCAAACATCTTCCGGTTTGTCAAAACCTAGCTTTCCCAAATCCTAGATCCGCCACTGGGTACACCTGCCTCCTCATAATGCCAACATGCTTTATAGATTAGGTACATAGGCGTGAATAAATTATTAATAAAAAATGATAAATAATGAATGAATTGATTAATTATTATTATCCTGAGCTATAAATGTCACAATTCGGCCAAATCATTACCGTTTGGATACGACGTCGGATATTTCGGATTAAACTAGCTTCAACTTTCTCCAACCCATTTTTACATAATAAGTAAAATTGGGTGGAGAAAGTTATAAATCTATTTCATCGCTCATTCCTTTATCTACGATCCGAAATGACTGCAGGTAAAGATTATTCCCGTAATTATTCATTAAAATGGCATCGTGATGATCTATACTTGGAACCAAATGAAGAAACGAATCTTATAGCATGCATTGAGGTTATATTCAGATCAATGAGAAGACTGTGAACTGAACTTCACCAAGGAACTAGATACTAGTAATTAACATCACGATCTAAATCCTGGACATTGGTTTTTCAACTTTTTTCATAAGAAATTAATTTTTATAAAAAAATGCTCTTTATAATTAACTTTCACGAAATCCTATCCATATAACATTTTAAATTAATGATAGAATTCAATTTATCCATAATCAGCTCGATCAGCTAAGAAACCATTTTAATTACTCCATAGTCAATATTAAATAGGGAAAAAGGTATGTAACACCTATTAACTTGAGTAAGCATCTACTGTGTTTTGTTTTTGATTTTTGACGCTTTGCTTTTACTGTTGCGGCGGAAAATGAAACATCCAGTATTATAGTGTTAAAAACTATACCCCCCCCCCCCCCCCTTACACGATATACGTAAGTTGTAAAATTAAAACTTTTTATAATTAATTTAAAATCAAATCTAAACAAATAATAATGTTAATGAAGTAACTACATGATAGCAAAGTTGGTACTTACGAAGTTTTGCTGCAGAGGCGACTGAAGCTAAAGCTAGGAGTAACGTTGCTGGTACTGAGGACAACATGATTAGTGAGAGCCGCCTGGCTGATGGGGTAGTTATATACTTATATAGGAGGGTTCTCTGGCTGGTGCTCCTCCCTGTAACAGTTCACTGGAACGGCTCGTGGAGCTGTTCTTCCCATTACGCGCCGTCGAATGACTGCATTACATTGACAGTTTGGACTACGGACTTCGTTAATCATAAAGGGATTTGAATCTCGTTTTAGCTCTCTAAGTTCTGACGAATCTGACACAGCCCGGTTCGATTTTCATCGCCAAATTTCTGCTTTTCTTCAACAGCTACCTAGTGCTTGTACTTGTTTGGTAGAGACCAGGGATTGGATAATCCTATCTCGTCAAATATTTTCACTATTTGAAAGCGAAAAACATTAGTAATTGTAGAGAAATGTTCTGTATCCATAAATTTTATGTGGGAGCCATTTGTATATAAATAAAAAACAAATGAGACCCAAAAAACACAACAAATGACTCCCAAATAAAATGATGATTTACTCGTATTTCGACCACTCCCACTCACATGGCTGCTGATTTTCGAAGTTTACAATCATATCTAGATAATTATGAACTAGGTATAATCAATCATATCCACATTGGCGCATATTTCATTGTTTTTTCCCCCATATGGCTATTTTACGGTCACCCTGAATCTTGATAAAGCTCAATCTTGAAATTCAAGTAGAAATCATCCTTCATTTTTAACCGACTTCAAAAAAAGAGGAAGTTCTCAATTCGACCTGTTTCTTTTCTCATCATTATTATTATTTTAAAATAATTATGATGCATGTCCAGCTATTAGGTACTCCGAAACTACTGGACCAATTTCTATGAATCGTTTTTCAAACGAAAGAATAATACGTTTATAGAACAAAAAAAAAATCAAATTAAAACAAATTATCAAAATCAAAGCCTATACAACAACATTTTTCAAGTCGGCGCCAAATTTCAGCTAGGTAGGTACCTTCCTACCTAATAAAAACCCCACATACAGCCTTCATATTTTATCCCTTGGTTTTTATAAATGTTGAAATTTGCCGCCAACTTCAAACTTTTTCGGCGCTGAATAAATTAGGTGGGTACCTAAGTTTGTTCAGCATAAAAATTATTCTTTACGTCCAAGATCTTCAACCTACTGGCACCGGAAGCCACGAAGAAAACTGGCTAAGTATGTAAGAACCATGTATTTCGCATTGGCTGTTTTTATTTCTCAGCCTAAGCGACTGTTAATGGTTGCTTACGCAGTGTGACTCAAGGAATAGGTCGGTATTTCTACAAGGTCTCAGCAAGTACCTAAGCTTAAATCAAGAAGAACAACACACAACACACAAAAACAAAACACACAAAATTCGAATTACACAGAAACGTATTTAGTAGCTCAGAGCCCACAGGTACAAACCTATGCAAAATTTCTTTGCAATACAATGTAACTATAGATATTATACCAACATAATCTACACTGAAGTCCCGATTATCCGAACTCGATGGGACCGAGAGTTAATAGAAAATTCGGGTAATCGGGAAACATTTCCGAGATAAAACGAGTGTATGGCCATATACCGCCTATAAATGAATCTTAAAATTAAGGTTTTGAAACGGTAAAATAACGTTATTTTATGATGTGTTCGCAAAGTGCCTACAGTTAGGAGAAGGGCTGACCGTGGGGGGATCCCCGGTGGGCACAAGGGTTATTGTGCAAACTGCAAATTTCCCTTTTATAAATGAGCTCAGTTACTTCCTTAATAAATAAGGGTAGAACAGTACGTCCAGTACTCCTGTTTATAAATTATAAAATTGGTGTGGGGAGGGGCCCGATGAGGATTTATCCCCGGGGCCCTTCCGAGCTCTGGGCGGCCCTGTTAGGAGAAAGATAAAACTGTAAATATAGAATGTCTAGTCTACCGCGTAAGTAGGTACCTATGTAATATAGTCCGCAACAACCTATGTAGTATGTAGTATATGGTATGCAAGTCATTGCATACCTACACTGTACGATTTTTTCATTTTTCGATTCGGGCGGGTTTCGGATGATCGGGACTTCACTGTAGGTACATGTAAATCGTACAACTTACGTATGTAGGTACCTGTGTAAACCTATTCGTCTACCACACGTGAATAATCGGTATTTCCCTTTACCTATTAGCTGTTCGGGGTAGAGACGGGATGTGAGCAAACGCGTTTATCTGTCCATTAAATATCGAAAATTTCCGCAACAAATTAGTTCGAGAGTCCACGAAACAACAAACAACCCACACCCCCAGGCGCTTTTTTCCGCTAATGTGTCGGCCTTCTGATAGTCGGAAAAAGACCTTTTTAAGACGACTGTGCTAGAGGAAACGACCTGCACGTGAGCCAAAAGTTCCCATAGCGCGGAAAGCTAAAAGAACTGTTACAATTGAGCCTAATATTTTTTGCTAGTCCTTTTCCGTCTGAAATTGCCGTACATTTCGGTTCACTATTTTCAATAATGAACCTATGGAATCGAACATGGGGGGATTAACCCTCAAAATTTGATAGTTTCCGTTTCAAGGAATGTAGAATCCGAAAATGGAATTTAAAAAAAAATTTGTCCGTCCGCCGTACTTCGCACTTACCTTAGTTACCATGAACCAAAATTAATGAAATTTGGTTTGTAGGTCCCCTTTGGGGTCTAGTTGGTCCATGAAGCTCGGCGTTACTGTCAGTCATCTCAGGAGTGAAAAATAGGGTTTGAAATTTCCCGAATGGCGTAGCTCGAGAACTACCACTAGAAGGTATGCTTTTTTTAGGATCTCGAAGTTACGAATGTTTTGAGACCACCCGGAGTTTTGTACGTCCAGCGGTTCGTTTGCACCGAGAAGCTTCATGACCGTGAAGCTCGTGATGCCTGATTATAATCATGCATGGCTGTATGAAATCTGTATGGAACTGGTTGTTCCGTGATATTATTTTATTTGAGGGATAGCTGTTGTTCAAACGTTATGCTTCATGAAAAGCAACAAATAATTAATGATAGAATTCATGAATCCACTGCATATTTATGAAATGGAACGATTTAGGGCTTTCCTGGAAGGAGCACGAGGGTAGGTATTGACCATAGAAAACATAGTGATGCACTCAGAAGGTGCGTCTATGAAGGTAAATAAGAAACCGTTATGTAATAATTTTCAGTGTTTCTGGTACATTTTTGTTATTGTTAAACACTAAATTGTACTAACATATATTTCACTGTGAACACCTAGCCCATAACATCGACCTATGAGCCCACCCTTTTCCATCGAAATTTGTTTACGCACTCTCTTCAGGAATGGTCAGAAAAATATAATGAATCTCTGTAGGACTGGAACGTGCGAAAAACTTGGCGACCAATCAAAACAGGTATCTATCTACCTACCCAAGACAAACTATTTACTGCTAATATGGACATTTCAAATTAATTGTCGGCACAGTCCCCAACCAAAAAACTCGTACAAGAATTACCTACCTAACATCGCTACGGATTTTATTGGAATTGTTTTTTAACCGACTTTAAAAAAATCAGTCATGCAGCATGACTTAATGAGCGAATTTTCAAAGAAATATTCGAATTAATGGCTATGGTTTTGAATAAAGGAAAACTTCGGTCTAAAATTTGGTTTTCTATGTATATTCTCTTCGTATTTATTTTAATTTGTACGTTTTGTCCATCCTGATTCTACCGTTTGTTTATTACGTAATTGTACTAAGTGCTTATTTATTTGATCGCTGTGGGTAAATTCAAGGAGTTGTACTAATCGTTTGCCTCCCCCTTTTTTGCTTCGAACTCTCGTCTTCAATTAATACTTCTCACATTTTTCAATCTGACCACTCTAAGGGGGTGGGGGTAAGAGTTTAAAGATTATCCTAGTTTTGGGTAATTTTTGCGCACTTTAAATGCTCTAATTTAAGAACGGATTTAGATATCTAAAATCCGATTTCACTATCGTGTTCAGCGTGCAAAAACCTTTAAAATGAGGGGTCACTTGTTAGAAAATAACATTTTGGGGATTTTTGGGTAATTTTTGCGCACTTTAAATGCTCTAATTTGAGAACGGATCAAGATATCTAAAATCCGATTCCACCATCGTGTTCAGCGTGCAAAAACCTTTAAAATGAGGGGTCACTTGTTGGAAAATAACATTTTGGGGATTTTTGGGTAATTTTTGCGCACTTTAAATGCGCCAAAACCCTCCTTAGAGTAGGCCAATTTCGCCCATCTTCGAACTTAGCCTTTCGATTGCCAAGATAGATTTTTTGTGCAAATTTGAGCTGTTTATCTCAATTCTATCGAGAGTTATCGTCTGGAGTGACACATATATAAATAAATATATATATATATATATATATATATATACATATAAAAAAGTGTTAAATTTCAGGAATCGTTTTAGAATGGTCTGAAACGGATTTCTATGAAGAAAATTTCCAAAAATTTATATTATTTAAATTTCGAAGCCATTGCAATAGCTTCATTTTCTTTGAAAATTCGCTAAAATGAGTTGTTACTTTTTGCAACGTTCATGAATGCCTCTCATTTTTCACCACTCACCCTTCAATCATTCAATTTCCTTCAGCAATAAATCTCCTCAATAGTGATATGGATAATGCGGTTGGTTGGGCAAACAACAACGCCCTTGACCCCTAAAAACACCAATTCATGATTTTGTTTCTAGATCTAAAACAGTGACCAATCCCTCCTTTGAAATTGAATTCCCATTTAATTAAGCCCTGTAGCGTTGTGAGAGATCTCGGTGTATATTTAGGTTCACATCTGAATCACGCTTCTCATATTTCACGGACAGTTAAAAAAAAGTATACGGTTCAATTTACGTTCTGAAGAAAATTAAAAATTTCACCCTTCCCCGTCTTAAACTGACCTCTCTCAAACTTCTCTGCTAATCCCCCGCTTTCTTGTATTGTGAAATTGACTGCAGATATGTTGGAATATGGTGGCTAAGCTTTCAATACAAGGGCAAATATGATCATATCTCGGCATTTTCTGAGGCTCTGGCGGGTTGTTCCACGGATTCATACTTAATCGAGAATCTGCCTTTTTTTAAATAGGTAGGTATATATATTTCGACTCGTTCATGTGGAACATATCCAGAATATTTGAGGGATTTGTTTGTTTTTGGGAGACCTCGTACACTGCACGCTCTTAACATTATTCCTCACAACACAAAATCCCTGGGCAACTCCCTTAGGCTGGCTGGGGTGAAAATTTGCAGCTCGCTCCCTCTCACAGTGAGATCACGTAACCTCCCCACTTTTCAGATCCATGTCAGGCAACATTTTCGCGCCATTCAATAGTTTAATTTACATTCAATAACACCACATTTCATTCTGGTTTATTATTCTGCAAATAATACACCTATTTACTCGCTCAGCAAAAAATTGTTGGGAAAAATTGGTGGAAACGATCGAAAATTGCTATTTCAAGTATTGTACAAGAAAGAAACAATAAATGAAAAGCGAATATGTCTGTAGGTATGTACAATAGAATAACAAACCCATTTTCCTTTTCAATTTGTTTTACAAATTTCACTTTTTCTAAATTAAAAATTCGTATTACTACCTATTGAGACCAGACCATTGCATTTGTAATTTTAGTACTATGCACGCTATGAAAGCCTATGCGTAATATGATTTAATATATATATATGACCGACTCTTTTTTGAGGTAAATATTTCTATAATCGAATTAGTCCCTCTTTATGTCGTCAGTCACCATCCCACACAACTTCAGGTGGATTAACATCAAACTGTAGTTAATTAATACCAATAATTAATACAAATTTTGACCCCCAAAAATCCAAATTTGACCCCTACCCTGTAAGAAAAACAACCGAAATGGTATTTTTCGGTCTTAACTCACCCTTCCATACCACTTTCAGTAATTTTATATCAATTGCTCGCGATTTTAGCAGTTTTTTAAAATCGACTTTTGACCCCTTGGAATTTTTTCTAATCTTCGAACTCATCCTTTTGTTTGGCAATACGAAAATTTTTGCGAAATTTGGCTGTTTTATCATGTACCCAAGGGCAGATATCGTTTGGAGTGTTGGAGTGTCTATATTATACATACCATACAGACAAATTTTTTAAAAATAGGGATGAATAAATTCAGGATACTCTGAAACGGATTCCCCCCCCCCCAACCAATTCAAAGTCATGTTCTTAAAATTCTGGACCCATTGTAATAGTTTCGTTTTCTTTGAAAATTCGCTGGAAAAAAAAAATATATACATAAAATTCTAACTTCAAGGCAATCCAAACCAACTGGTCTTTTAAAAATTGAAGTTTAATTCAAATCCGACTATCAGATAACTCAGGTTTTACAGAAATTACCGACTTCCTCTTTCATCAGGATTACCTACCAAATAATACAGATAATCCGATCACAACAAATTATTAGAGAGAAGGAACTTGATAGGTAGGGACCTACCAACCCACGCAAGGCAACAACCTGTCTTTGTCCGGCTGGTTGCGGAGCATTTGTATTGACAAGAGACTTGGACGCGGTGGACATTCAAATGAACACAGAGCAGACGTCACAACATCCTCACATCATCAGATGCCATCCGATCCAACACCGTATTCGGCACGGCGCCACCGCTCAGGGGTGACCTTATCCAGGCTCACCTTCTGTTTCTGCTGCTATCTCGGTGTTCACACCTAACAGGTCAAAAACACTCATAACCCCTCGAAATTCCCTCTCGATCATTCCATCGTCCACTCTTAATTATTTAGCAAATCACCGCACACAGGCCTCAGCAATGAATGTACTAGCTAAAAGCCAATACATTGCATTACAATAAGTGAACAAATCATCATTTTGATGAAGTTGAGAATAATTAGGTAATTATCCAATTTTTATGTAATTTTTTGGTACCTACCCAATAAGTGGAGAGACACCGCACGAATTATACAAAAAATAAAACAGGAGTTATAAAAAGAGTCACAGGGAATCTTTGTTCGTGATTCTGAACCTAACGTAGTTTTCCAACGTCGATGTTGTTTGCCAAGACTAAATTTCCATCATTAGAAGAAACGAGTCAGGAGCATCTACCTACCTCCGTTCATAAATTTTATAGTGAGTTATTGGGAACTATGTGAAATAATAATAAACGACTATTCTGATGAAACGTTAATTAAACTTTTTATAATATAGGTAAGCACCTATAATGAACGTCAAGTACATTAAAAATACATACTGGTAAATGAAAATTAAATCAGTACGTAACGTATTTTACGAAGACGAGTCGACAACGGTAACTTTGTAGGCGGAGAAGGGCGGTCGAGAACCAGTGATGACAGCCTGGAAAAAATTGAAAACAACGAAAACTAGTGATGCGAGTTATCTACTTACCTACTATACTTCTCAGACAGAATCAGAGTTGTAGGATTTGAACAAAATTAAGTGCCCCAATACCTTGAAGAAGTTGATGCCATTTTCAATAAATCCAATTATAGGAGCCCACCTACTACCCACCTACTATAATCTATAATGAACCAAACTGTAATATTCTGTTGAATAATAGTTATTTTTGAAAATAAAAAAATTAAAAATTAAAAAATAAGGAGAATAGTGTAATCCAACGTGTTATATTGAACTGAGTAATGGGTGGTAGGTAAGTAAAAGGCAACCAACAGTTGACTCCTTTTTGACGATAAATAATGACACAAAAATAACAAATGATTGCCGGGAGCGCATTCTTCTGGCCAAGGCCAAAGTACGTATAAACAGTTGACAACTGAACTTTTTCCCTTTTCCCCGTTTTTCCGTCTTCTGAAATGCCATAGTGCTACCACTGGCCGCCTTTAGGGGTGCGGAAAAACTGAATGCTTGAACAAATTATTTTTAGTTTACTTTCCTTCACTATGAGGGTCAGACCACATTTTGGCAAATAATGGAGCTATGGGGTTGTCTCTCACCCTCCGTCGATATTATTTCCTTTTTTAACATTATTTTGGTCCATATTTAGGGGTTACTAAACACAGAATTTCTTCATAAGATTTTGATTAATCTGACAAAATTGCGATCGTTTTGTTTCTAAAAGGCGACCACCCTTCTTTTTAGTATTTTGGGCTAAAGCTGCGACCACCCTTCTTTTTAGTATTTTGGGCGTAGCACAGGTAAGCAGCACCAGCAGCGACAGTCTCTTCAATTTTTATTCCCACAAAACTGGGTTTAGTTTAGACAGGCAACACTGTTGACACTGTTGCTTGTATCAAGATACAAGCAGCTGTATCCAACAAGTATGTTCCGAATATGTTGTGGGAACGTCACACTGGAAAGACACCAGGAAGTTTAACCAGGCGTGACAACGAAAGATACGAGATAAAACAGCAACTACCCGCCTTTTGGTTTATTATTTTCATTAAATAATGAAGCTTTGGAATCGACCATGGGACCCCCCCCCCCCCTCCCACAAATTTGATGGTTTACGTTTCAAGGGACGTAAAATACGAATATCGAACAAAAAACGCTGCAAATTATTACACAAAAGTTTATTATTCACCCCGTTTGGGCTCTAGCTGGTCCTCGAAGCTCGGCGTTACTGACACTCAACTCTAAGGGGTGAAAAATAGGGGTTGAAATGTTCAGAGTATCCCTATTTTGGAAAATTGTATTTTGAGGTGTGGGTTTTCTCGCATTTTTAAATAGTTTGATTTTTTTCTGAATTTTTGAGACCATCCGGAGCATTCTACGATGTTGCCATACAATTTGCCGTAAAGAGCAGGGTGTGTCCAGGCATCAAGCTACGTTGAGGGCTCACACCACTGGTCTGCTGCTGGCTAGACTTTATAGCTGAAGTTTCCGAGATCGAAACCCTACCGGGATCGAATATTTTTTCACTCCACATAAAAAATTTCCCTTCAGAACTTCATTATTTGTGTTTCTTTTTGCCATTTTAGCTAATTTTGTCATCGACAGAATCATTTTAGAAACACGATATTTAGGTAGGTTCTTAGTAACGAGTACAGGGTTACGTACAACGGTACGGAGGGTCTGCGATCTACATAATATGTATAGAATAGTACATATTATATTATATAGAAGGGTTATCTATGCAGAGAGCTGTGATCTGTAACAGAAGGGTGTTCTGTACAAAATAATAAACCGTTGTGTAGTGACTTCCAGCGTTTTTCTCACAGTGTCTTTCTCTCTTTTCTTTTCTCTCACTCTTGCTGATTTCTTTCTCTCGGTTTAAAAAAAAATGTTCTGAGAGCCCACGGATGAACTAGAAAACTTTCTTCATCAACTGATAACCTAACGATAGTGTCACTTCACCAGACGGTACATGCCGAAGTGGAACAGAAAGGAAACTGAAAAGTTCCTGACATGCAGCATGGCTATGAGAGCGACTTTTCAAAGATATTCGTGCTGTTATGTAAAAAGATGATATATAGTGAAAAACCATGCCACTTCCGTAACAATATATCATTTTTCGTGATTTTAGCCATTTTAACCGATTTTTGACCACTAAGGATTCAAATTTGGCTCACTATTTTTTGAGAAAAATACTGTTATAATCGAAATGGGCCCTCTTTCAGTCGCGAATCACCATCCCACACGTCAGGTATTGATTATAGCCCTTAACAATTTCTGACCCCCCAAAATCCAAATTTGACCAATATTCTGTATGAAAAACAACTGAAATGATATTTTTCTGTCTTTAATCACCCTTCGAGTGATTCAGTGATTTTATATAAATTATTCGCAATTATAGCAGTTTTTACCTATTTTTAACCCCTAAAACTCAAATTTGACCCCCTTAGAATTTTTGAAAATTGCTAATCTTCCAACTCATCTTTCTGTTCGACAATACGAACATTTTGGCGAAGTCTGGAATTGCTATAATGTACTCAAGGTAAGATATTGTATGGAATGACACGTAAACAAGTATTCCAAACAAAAAATATCACAAATTCATGTTTTGAAAATTTTAGACCCATTCCAATAGCTTCATTTTCTTCGAAAATTCGCTAAAAGGTTAGCATTTCGTTTTGATCTCTTTCGGCATGCCGTTGTGGCTGCAAAACCTCTCTATTGTCCCTGTCAGTTCAACAAAAACAATGAAAATTTAAATGAACAAAAAATGTTTCTGCCAGCATGGTCTGATACCAGCAACCTCTCAGTGCCCTCATCCTATTATTCAACGAATTGGTCTACGTTTTTCGAACTATAAAAAAGTGTTAACCTGAATGATCCACGCTGTGTTGACTATGGGAACACCAAGTTTGTTCGCTTGCCCGGCCAAACTTCTGGCCACCTCGGGGTCTGCCACTATACCGTTTATAGTGCTGTCTAGCCCTGAAATAAATGAAAACAAATTGCAAAATGACGACTTTAAAGAGGTGGCTATGCACAACAACCACAAACAACGCAGCAGACGAAAGAAACTGTCAAGAGGGTGGGCAGTGTAGTTCCTCAAATCTTATACAGTGGTACCGCTTATTGTGATCGCGCTTGATATCATGATCCGCCTATTGTTATGGAATCTCTCTGGAACCGATCGGTCCCACAAGGAATGAACTTGTTTATTGTTATGGATTATCGCTTAGTGTTATGGGATATCGCCCTGTGTACAATGAACTATCGACTGTTTCCCGTTGTTTGTTCAACATTTTGACGATTACGATTAAACTATATTTTATTATGACGATTGAAACATTATTAAAATAATTTATGAATATGTATGTACATATGTATATGCTATGTAGTTCATCATTCAGCCCTTGAACACCTCATTCGCTTTCTGTTATAGGTTGGTTACTGTTATGATTTCGAGCTGGTCACAATGCTATTACAACACAAGCGATACCTACTGTATTACCTTATGATTCATAGTATTAGCTGGTGTAATAAATCGTTTCATCACAGCAGAACTTTGATGAAGAAGGTACTGTCCAACTTGGTGCCTATTTCATTTGGACGACATTTCCACAATCTTTCCTACCTCTGACAGACGCACAGTTACAGGTTACAGTTCAGGTTGCTATTTCACCGTTTTTTAGGTTCAACTAAAAAAGACTTACTAGCGAACACTTGGTGAGTTTCTTCCAGAGCTATCGGTTTCCCACCCAAATGCAGAATGAGAGAGCACCAGAAAGATTTGGACTCCGGATTGGAGCGCAGTGCGAGAAAGAACATGAGGTTCGTGAGCGGTTTGACTCGGCTGGCACGAGGTGGTGCCCATGTCATCTTGACTTCACACCAACCAGGCGGCAGGAGGATTGCAGAGCCAGAGGAAAGAGCGTCTCTCAGAGATTTGCCCTAAATTGGACATAAGAAATAATTGGAGGTTGAGGGATAAATAAGCTCAGTCATGAGCTCAAAAAGCATAGCGCTCGATAGAAAACTTGAAAAAAGGGAAAGAAAGTGAAGGGGTTTAAAAATCATTCTTTTATTTTAAATTTGTATACTAGGTAGGCACCTACTGTACATGTGAATTCCCGGCTGATTGTGAATGTTCATTCTGGAGGTTTTGGATTCAAGGAATACCACCTTATAGCAGCCAAAGTTGTTTATTAGTCGGCAATAAACAACTTTGGCTGCTATAAGGTTATTCCTTGAATCCAAAACCTACAGTATAAGAAATAATGACGAATCAACTTGTTCAATAGACGGAACATACCAGCGATCTGACTGGAAAAATGAATCCGCTTACTTTTCGGACGCAATCCAAAATCGTATCGTGTCTGATGATTGTGCACCCGAGAACTACTCCATAGATGTAGTTAACAGTACATGTAGGGTGGCTGCTAACCACAATAAGGTCGTGGCCTGCAAAATGAATGGGTAACATTGACGAGTCAAGTATCAAATTCTTCACCAACAAAAACTCAAAATTACTCGAAAGTTCTCGTATTTCCCCCAAGTTTCATTTAAACTGGAACACGTGGGCATAGGGAGTTTATTGAAAACAGATTTCATCCATCAAATTCCAACGCAATATTTCCTCAGGAAGTGATGGGGGAACTACAGATGGTTTTTGAAAATGCATACTACTGCTATAGAAACAAACGAAAAATCGTTTAAAAAATAGAAAATTGTTCGACATTTTTCAATTCAGTACCCCCCCCCCCCCCCCCCCCCCTTTGAAAAGTAATAATAAGATGAAAAAATGCAAGATAATAATCCCACATTAATTTGTCTTCAAAACCCACATATCAAGGTAAGGGTAGTGCAAACAGAAGAATAAGGACAAATTGATACAAAAAAAAAGAAGCTTTCGGGAAATTCCTGAGGAAGTACTTCCTTAAAAACAGGACAAAGTTCTACAGACTTTAGAGAATGAGAGGAATCATTGAAGTACCTATACCTACTTTCAGCTCACGAATATCAATCTGGTAACTCGATAAAATTATACTAGAACAATTTTTCCAAACAAAAATAGTAAATTGTTCTTGTATGCGATAGGTCCCTCGGAGTCTTATCAACCATCGAAACACTTGATTTCTGGAATCGATTTCTGATTACCACAGTGGGAAACACGGGGCGCGTGGGTAGATCAATAGTAGACACGGAATATCGATTGTTTTGATAGTTGATAAGAAGCTGATAAGAACCCGAGGGATGTATAACCTACGTACCATAAAAAATAGCTATAGGTAGGTAGATGTAGGTACCTAATTAGGAAATGGCGAGGCAGAAAACTATTGTCGTTAATCGATAGTTGGAGATGATACTATCGGAACTATCGATAGTCCTAATTATCACCAACAATCACTATTCTCAAGTACTTCACCAACCCCATTATCCTACGACAGTCTCCTATTTATTCAATCACCTCGCTGTTTCAAGTAATCGTAGGTACTCTTGTCAACAGCATAGTATAGTACAGAAATTTGAAAACTGAATCATTGTTCTCAAGGCGAAAAATAACCGACCTACTGTCTCCCAAAGATTTTACGGGCTTCTCAAATAGATTGTCTTTTTATTAAAGTACACTTTACATTTTTAATGTATCAACTTTTCTGTTTGATCCTACTGCCTACGAATGTCCTTAAAAAAAAAAAGGATCAGTGTGAGACCAAAGTCGACATTTTTTAGCTTAAACTTTACTGGGCTGCGTGAGACCTAATGTGGCATGTGCCACCACGATGGCATAAATCAAATGTTGTATCAAGTTATGGTGGAACAGGAAATTGACAAGTAAACTCATAATCTGGAAAACCCTCAGAATGGGTAAATCTACCAGTGAAAGTAGCCTTAAGAATTCGCTGTTGGAGGTGGAATTCAGCTCAAAACGACTCGACTAAAAATCGCCTACCAGGATCCTTCCGAAGATAAGCTGGAACGTCAGAGAAGTCCGTGTAGATACGGCCACCTCCACATTCAATGGCCTGTTGCAGCTTCAGGACTTCGAACTCCAATGATGTGGAGTAGTAATTTTCAACTGCAAAAACAAAACAACATAATACGAGTATACCAGTTCCCTTATTACAGCTCATACTAGCGTTTTGATACCGAAAATATTGATATTATGTTACTTGAAAGACTATCGAATTCTTGTTCTTACCATCGGTTGACTCGGACTCAGAGTCCAAGGCACGTTTTCGGGGTTTCTTGAAAGTGTGAGGCGGACTTCCGTTGGTTAGAACGAAATGTTGGGATGAAAACAGATTCGTCTGAGGAGGACCTGGAAAAAATCGATGCAGGAAATAGAAAGTTTTTCTAGGTTTATTATACACAGTCCAATCAGTAGAGGACCGTCAGAGAGGGTATCACGCAAAAGGTGGTTTAGCTTTTATTTTTTTCAACCAGCACATAATATACTCGTATGTACATACAACAAAACGCTACAAACATGAAACAACAAAAATGCTAACACAAACGACCTCGCGACAACTTTTAAAACACCTCGAAATTATAGGACTTCTTGATGTTTGTGACTTATAACATCTAAACGGTGCACCGTACAGAAAATTTCACTCCTAAATAAAAGAGCATTAAATTCTGCGTCGAATTTCCTCCTTAAACATTAAATTTGGTTCAAAGGTTTTGTCGGAATCGGTAGTAAAACTACGCACATTTTTTAACTTAGACTGAAAAAATGCTATTCTCAAATTCACACGTCTGTAACTTTAAAAAAAACGGTTATGCTCTACAACATTTTTAGTTACCTATTATGACATTTTTCATTTGGAATAACCGTTTGTTGGGGTCTTCTTTAGTGCTGCCCCCCATTTTCAAAGCCAGATTTGAAACCCTAATCTCAACCGTTTTGAACAAATGTGTAGTGCTTTTGAATCGTCAAAATCTCCTCTTTCCGTCTATTTAAATCCGAAATAAAGAAAATTCGAATTTCACTGTTTTAAAAGCATTCGAAAAAAGTGCGTGGGCAGCACTAAAGTTTTTGACTGGTGTCCTGCCCCCCACGCTCTTGGCAGGTGGGATTGTGATAAATTCATCAGTTTTTATTCCGCAACCCCGTCCACTTGATCTATATGTCCAACTAATCTATATGGTACCAATCAGTTGATTGGGGGATGTTTTTATTCCGCAACCCCGTCCACTTGATCTATATGTCCAACTAATCTATATGGTACTAATCAGCCGATCGGTTGTTTTTGTTGCGCTTGTAAAAACATGAAACGTGTCCTACATATCGCGTCTCCCCTTCGCCGTTTATCAGACACTTCAGTGCAAAAGACCCGTGGAAAAAGTTAGTAGGAACCGAAATAGGTACCACGTTTTTTTTATGGAGACGAAATGTCCGCATTAACAACGGGGACCCGTTTCTAAAGTTTGTTGAAAACATTAAAAAACTTTACAATCCTCTTGCTGTTGATGACATTTAATGTGCATTTGTAATAAAAATAACTTCTTCAATTGAGTTTTCTAATGAATTTATCACAATCCCACCTGCCAAGAGCGTGGGGGGCAGGACTAAAGTTTTACACCAGTCAAAAACTTTAGTGCTGCCCACGAACTTTTTTCGAATGCTTTTAAAACAGTGAAATTCGAATTTTCTTTGTTTCGGATTTAAATAGACGGAAAGAGGAGATTTTGACGATTCAAAAGCAATACACATTTGTTCAAAACGGTTGAGATTAGGGTTTCAAATCTGGCTTTGAAAATGGGGGGCAGCACTAAAGCGTTTGTTAGTTACAGGCATATGAAAAAACCGCGAAATTCTTTGCAGTTTCAAGGAGGTTATTAGACGCAGAACTTGATGCTCTTTGATTTTGGTATGAGTGAAATTTTCTGTACGAAGCACCGTTTAGATGTTATAAGCCAGAAACTGAAAAAAAAATCTAAAATTTCGAGGTTTTTTGGCTTCCGAAAGTTGTGTCGAGGTCGCCCGTGTTAGCATTTTTGTATATTACATGTTTACCCTTATAAACAAGTTGAAAAATGAAAGTTTCTGCACCAATTTTTGCATCATACAATACCTCTTCTTACTAGCTCAATAACCTAGGTGGATGAGCTTTCAATAGCTCGTAGTTCATAGTTTGTCCTAAGATCATGAAATGATTATTATTAAATGATTTAATTATTAAGGAAGCTAAGGAGCCACAACTTGGCTGACTTACTATATTCATGCCTCAGATAAAAGTGAAAGCTCATCTCAATTCCAGAAACAATAAATAGTGGAAATAGAATCAACTTAAACTGTGAAAAAGAAGCGTAATCGTGCAACTTACATTTGGTTTTGTTTTCTCCTTTGAGTTTTTTGAAACTCTTCACTTTGTCAGAAAGTTGACACTTTTCTGGACTTAGACCATATCCTTGTACGCATTTACTCCATCGTGAAGTACAACTGTAAAAATGATTGATTAAATAATCGAAACAGCAGTACACACATACTACAGTCTGTTTCTGAACTTTTGAACTTTTTGATTCTGGAACTTTATTCACACACTCATGTTGACGAAACATTTCGGCGCAAACTTCAGGGCCTCAATGTGAACGAACGGCTGGACGTACAAAGCTCCGGGTGGGATCAACGAATTCTCAAGTTAGGATTAAATTCAAAAACGTCATATCTTCAAGGGGTGAAAAATTCATAACGCCGTAGCTCGATAACTCTCAATAGATGAAATGGTTTTGGTTTATTATTTTCAGTAATTCTGGAATCGAGCATGACAAATTTTTCAACCCCCCCCCCCCCCCCCCCCCCCCAAATTTTGATGGTTTTTCGTTTCAAGGTACCTATGTAGAATCCGAAAATAGAATACAAAAATTTCCGCCCTCCCTCCGTACTTATCTTAGTTAACATGAACCAAAATCAATGAAATTTGGTTTGTAGGTCCCATTTGGGGTATAGTTGGTCCGTGAAGTTCGGCGTTACTGTCAGTCATTTAAGGGGTGAAAAATAGGGTTGAAATTCCCCGATCGCCGTAGCTCGAAACTTTCACTATTTTTTTTACGTTTTTAAATTGATCCCGAACTTACGAATTTTTTTAGAACACCCGGAGGTTTTTACATCCAGCGATTCGTTTGCACTGAAAAACTTCGTCAACATGATCGTGAACGAAACGGTATGAACCCGGCACAGATATCATCGCTAGGGAACACCTGATTATAATCACGGATGGCTGGATTAAGTCGGGTTGGTTGTCCTGTGACATTATTTCATTTGAAGAACGATGGCTCTTCTGGATTTTGTTGATAGGTACTTTCGCGACTTGGACAAACGCTATGCTTCAGGAATAACAACAAATAATAATTAATGATTGAATCCAGCGCATTTTCATACAACTGTAATTCCTGGGCCGGCTCCAGAACTCGATTTAGGGCTTTCCTGGAAGGAGCTCCAGGGTAGGTATTCCCACCAGAAAACAGTAATCTATGCAGAAGGGGCATCTATAAAGGTAATAATAAACCGATGTGTAATTTTTTGTTTCTGACTCCAGCATCATCTATAATTATTATGTTTATTTAGGTTCCACCCCAGACATCATTGCTAGGGAACAGCTGATTATAATCACGCATGGCTTTATGAAATCAAGTTGGTTGTTCCGTGATAATACATCATTTCATCAGATGGATGGTTATTTTGAATTTTGTTGATAGGCAGGTACTTTTTACTTTGGTATTTTTGTTGATATGTACCAGTTTGTTGTTCCCGGCCAAACGAACCATCCAAATCAGGTGACAATTTGGGAATACGTCGGGGGTCCTACTTAGGTTCAGCGACCATCAGAATTTCAAAAATGACCAGACGGGGAGTTAGTTAGTGGTAATGGCGCTTTCCAGGAGGGGGGGGGGGAGTGGAAAAATGCACATAAGTAACTGTGATTGCCGAACGTTAGAGAGCTTATACCTAATTCGAATCTGGTAGGATTTTTGTTGTGCTTGTCAGTGTGCGTGCGTGGGCAGATCCATCGCAAAAACGACTCTACTAAAACAGAGTCTAACACTAATAGGAATTCAGTAGGAAAACAATAAAACGTTGTGTAACAAGTTGCAGCGCTTTTCGATTTCTAACGACGTGAAAGATTAATAGCACAATGATAACTCCCCAGCCTCCTCTCTAACGTTAGTTATCTTCCTTTTTTTTATCTGCGTTAATGAGGGCAATGGTGACGCTGTATCAGTCCCGAGTGTTCCAAATGTTACCTACAACTCCCCAACTCCGTCAAACGCGTTTCCCGGATAGTATTTTATGGAACCAGTTCCTTTGGTTGGAACGTACTCGTTCATGTTTGTTACTGATGATGACCTAACCGTCGAAATCGATTTAACTTTGTATTCATTGTTTTCGTGGAAATAGACTTTGTTATATTATAACTCCGTTTTTTATTAAAATGGGTTTCCACAACTTCGTCGCGAGTGATTTAATTCGTACTCGTGCTATTTAGCCTGGAAAAATTGAAGAACTCAGGGAACTCGACTGCCGAACCTGACGCGTTTAGGCTGCCCGTCCACTGGACGCGAATTCGCGCGAAGAGGCGAATTCGCACGTTTTCGCCTCTTTGTCTCTTCCAGCGAAGGAACCCCGTCCACTGGACGCGAATTCGCGCAATGAGGCGAAAACTTGGGAATTCGCCCCTTCACGCGAATTCGCATCCAGTGGAGTCAGAGTTCGCAAGTTTTCGCCTCTTCGCGCGAACTTACCGGTCTTCGGACGCGCGTCTTACCATAATTCAAGTTGTTTCGGTACTAACGTCTCCAACTATGCCATTTTCGCAATTGTCAATTTTTCTACAATGGAGTCCAAGGATAAACGCCTCGAGGCGTTTTCCTTTGAAAGGTTCATAAAAATAACGTTAGCCAAGAACACCTTCTAAATACCAAAACTGAATACCATATTATTCATACCTGTCATTCATGCCATGTGATTTGTGCGACTAGAGGATTTTTAATCAAGAGGAAAGGAGAAGTATTGGCTTTTATTGACTTTTTAAAAATATACCTATCTATTTTTCCCTATTTTCATTTTCTTCAATTTTTTATTTCAAATTTTTTGCCGAAAATCTGAAACAAGGCGCTTACCTTTGAAATTTGCAACTAACCCCAAAATATTCGTTTAGATTTATGCAAAATAAAACATGCGGTTTTGGAACTAGATTTCTGTGAAATGTATAAATATCACTGGAATTTTCAAATATTATTTTTTCTCTATATCCCTTTCAAATATTTATTTTAATTTTCTTCAAATAGATATTCCTCCAGGAAAAAAAAATCACTAAACAAAATAACTGTACAAACAAGATATGAAGAAGAAAAAAACTGTAACAAAATGTATTAAATAGGTACTACTTAACTGATGATGTTGTGTACACTATAAATGTATTAATAGAAATGTAAGTTTTTTTATTTCGTTAACATTTTTAAATCATTTTCTTCAACTAGGTATTAAATCTTTTGCTTATTCGTCAACTGGAAGCGATTCCCTAAAACTTTTCCAGCTTTCTGGCATGAGAAGACAAAGTTGTTCGATTATTTTCGTCTTCTTATACTTAAGTGGAATACCACGCAAAGAGCACCTCATGTGGGCTCAGCTACTATAAAAATCAAAGGAAGAACGCCTCGCTCATCTGACGATAAATGACTCGACCCACTAATTAAGCCAATGATTCCAAGGTAAAACGCCTCACCTCAATTTTCACCGAATTGAGGCGTTTTTCCTCAGAATCTAGGATTAGAATAAATTATTTGAAGTGTTTATGGTGCCGTACTGGAGTTGTTTTACCTTTGACTTGAACGAGATGAGGCGTTTTTCCTTTCAACAATACAATTTTCCAGTTTTTCGGGTAAAAATTTCCGTTTTCCAATTTGAAATTTCAGTTTTTGACCTCACCAATGGAAAGAGCATGTCAAAATTAGAGGGGGTACGTAAAAACCCCATTTTCGGAAATTTTTGAGATAAGACGTTCTTCCTTTTGACGTCAGAATAAAGGGCCGTCTGGATCAAATGTCCAAGTTCATCACGGGTTCGCGCGTCTGGAAACAAACTGGTTTGGTTTTCTTCGCCTTCGCCTGACTTCGCGCGAAGATGGCGCTTGCAATGGACGGGGGCTCATAACAAATATCGTGTTTGATAAAAGGCGAACTGTTCGCGCGAATTCGCGTCTTTCGCCTCTTCACCCGAAGGTGGCGCTTGCAATGGACGGGGTCTCATACAAACATCGTGTTTGAATAAAGAGCGAACTGTTCGCGCGAATTCGCGTCTTTCGCCTCTTCGCGCGAATTCGCGTTCAGTGGACTGAACTCAATCTGTGTGTTTTCTAGCTTATTGCAAGAAGTCCCAGCACTTATTAGTTCGGATCATGCTTAAATAATAAATCAAGAACGAAAGATGCACTGGAAAGTTTGAAAACACTCACTATGAAGAGCCTGAGTCAGTTTCCGAGTCGGATATAAAACAATTTTGAGGCTGTGGTACCTCAACAGTGACACACCTGGGGAATAAAAAACGGTTGGATGAAAACGGAGAAACGTCAATAAATGAGATTAATGCGCTTTTGACAGCCAGTAAACATCCAAAAGGCGGAGTTGAATGGCACCTTCTTAAAAATACTAAGCGAGTAATTTTCATCATGTCAGCACTAACCTCGACCCGCCTGGTCTGCTCGTCCCAGCAACACTGATCTGTAGAATATTTTGAAAAATTATAAAACGCAGTACCTATTGCCAGTATGAAAATCAAAATTACACCAAACATTACAATTATTCATAGGTACATACATTCATAAAAATTAGAAATAATGCTATTGAATGTGCCAACCTTTCCATCCGTGTCTTTAGGTATGGGCGGAGGTTTGAGCTGACTGCGAGAAACAACTTGCTGTGAACAAAAAAAAAATCATAAATGATTTATAAATCAAGGACTTATACCGCCCCCAAAAGTAATGATGCCGAGTATACCGAATAAGTACACCGAGTGGTCCATTTATTAGCGCAACAAATCCAGATGACCAATGTTCAGCGTTGTTTTTACGACCTCCTAGGAAAGTATTAATGCTGAAGGACCGATATATTTTCCAAATTTTGCACAGATTTGATACACCAATCGAAAGTCAGGTTTATTTATTACATTTATTTGTATCAGGTTTATTTATTTTCCTCAGTTTTATTTATTTATATTTGCATTTATTTTTAGTCGTTTTATTTATTTTTATTTTTAGCAGTCAGGATTATTTATTATATTAAATTTATGTATTACATATGCTATATTATCAGCAGTCAGGTTTTTTTTATACATCAAATCAGCAGTCAGGTTTGTTTATTTATTTTATTAAACAGTCCCCTTTTTTCATTCCGCCAATGGGGATTTCGAATAATTAATTAAATAGGTAGGTACTAGGTACGTGATTTTTTTACCAACAGACTTCAAAAAAAAGGAAGAGGTCCTCAATTCGACCTTTTTGTTTAAAAAAATATTCATTTATTGATTATTCCGAAGCTACTGGACCAATTTCGATAAATATTTTTTCAAATGAAAGAGGATCATCCGGCGGTGGTCCCGTACTAGTTTTTCAATTTAAAAATTAAAAAAAAAAAGTAGTACACACGCACTGGGCACGTATACTCTTCGAATTCTATTGAAGTGCTTTGACAGACACTGCACGACGTTACAAAATAAAATAGTCTGTGGATGCCCCCAGTAACGAGGTATCAGTACCTACTTGACAGCACGAGGTACCTTACTAAAAATATTGCACTAAAAAGAAAAACTGTAAACAAAAAAACAAAACCGACTTCAAAAAATATGTATAAAACTAAAAAGTAAAGAATAATTTTTATGCTGAACAACGTACATGCCGTAAGCCTGGGCGTAGGCTTATGATAGGCGGGCGGAAGGTAGGGTTGGTTTGGATGAGTTTGGTTTGGTTGGACGAGTGAAGGATGTGCTCCATAGGAGTATTTTGCTACGCCCCACGGTTATCACCACAGCAGGCGCTAGTTGGAAGAGGAGACTAGCACCCCGCGGTTATCACCACAGCAGGTGCTACAGGCAAGGGCGCCCCCTGGTTATCACCTCAGCAGGCGTCGGGAAGAAGGAGGCTAGCACCCCGCGGCTATCACCACAGCAGGTATTCTAGAAGGGAGCACCCCGCGGTTATCACCACAGCAGGTGCAGGAGAAGGGTATGAGAGAGAGAGAAAGAAGGAGAGAGAGGGGGTTGAGAGAGAAGTCTCAGTCAGAGAGTGGTCGGACAAATGAGGAGCAGGGCTGCTTACAAAGGCCCCTTTCCACCCGTCCCCCCCCCCCCCGCCGCCGTTATGACAGTTTAGGGGCGACAGCGGTCGATGGAGGGGACCCTTCTCCTACTTTCTCCGCGGCATCGCTCAGCTCGTCGTTCCCTTCGTTCATTTGGTCAAATCTTTACCATATTACATAGGAGTAGTAAATGTACGAATTAGAGGGGTACCACGACAGTAAATAATTTATTCAAATACAATTTCACTTTTGAAGCCGGCGCCAAATTTAAACTAAAAACACCACACACATCCTTCATATTCTCATGGTTACATTTTATTTGAAATTTGGGACCGACCTAAAAAATGTTGTTGTATTGGCTTTGAATAAACTATGTACGTTTGTTCAGCATAAAAATTATTCTTTACTTTTGGTTTATTATTCTCTGAATAATACACCTATGTAATCGCTCAGCAAAAAATTTTTATAACCCCCCCTCAAACTTTTTTCTTTTCCGTTTCAAGGTGCGTAGATTCAAAAAATGCAATGTCCGTCCGCCGTCCGCCGTACGTGATGTGATAAACAGAATGCACCCAGCAGCCTCTCGGGTAGTCAAGGCCACCCCGATCGCTCCTATAAGTATCTGTTGTTTAAAGTTATCCCCGTTCCAGCATATTTTCGTTGGTCGGGAAAACGAACGGTCGCATCGGTAAGAACGTAAGAAGCAAGTTCGGCTCAATACTGGGTGACTAAAACAGGTCCACCCATACAATTTTGGTTTATTATTCTGTGAATAATACACCTATGTATTCGCTCAGCAAAAATTTTTTATAACACCCCCTCAACATTTTTTCCGTTTCAAGGTGCGTAGATTCCAAAAATGCAATGTCCGTCCGCCGTACGCCGTCCGCCGTACGCCGTATCACGTGTACAGGCTTCATTTTCGGTCTAAAAAAGTCGTTCTTTCGCACACATGCTCTATTTGGGCCCTAGTTGTGTCCCGAAACTTTTCAGCCCGATCGGAATATACCCAGGGGTGTTGTGAGTGAAAATGTGTGTAAAAATAGGTACTTTTTGCGTTTTAGCAACATGTTGGTAACATGAGCTTTTGAGGTATCGTTTTCCATGTTTTTGGGGACGAGAAGATCGAATATGAGGTCGATTTTGGCCAAGGAGTGGAAAATTGAGGTTGTACCAGATGTTCAGCTCCCAAAATTGATTTTGTATGAGTCAAAAACCTGCGAAATCGTCTGAAATCACCATCAGTTTGTAGAATAACACTAGAAAAAGTGTCAACACGTGGATCAAGACGATTAAATGCCACTACCAATGATCAAAGTTAATTTGAAAAAAAAAGATCTAATTTGTGTTTTGGGGGCCAAAATTGGTGGAAACCATCAGAAATAGCTATTTCAATTATTTCACATGAAACAAACAATAAATGTACAGCCAACATTTCTGTAGAATAATAAACCCCATGTGACAAGGACTTTGCAGCGTTTTAGTTTTATACAGCTTTTTTGAAATGGTTTTATTTTTGTAAAAAAAAACACCTCATAGCTTTGTCAAAACATTTTTACGATAATTGAGTTAATTTCGGGGAAGATAGCAATATTATCTCTTTTTAATCACAATATTCTGTAGAACACACTGTTGTTTCAGGTGGTGCGCTAAAAAATAGCAACCACCAAAATGACACATCCGTTGCATTTTTCAGCCCAACATGCTTGTTTTACTGTTGCGTCGAAAAGTGGAACACCCAGAATAAAATAATAAGCTTCATGTCAGAAAGGATAATATTATAATATAGGTAAGTACTGTCAACACTCATTTCGACAAAGCTAACCATAGTCTTGTGTCTCCGCTTCTTCTGTTTCTTGATCTTTTCACGATGGGCCAATAGCTGCCGTTCAGTGTCGAACAACATCCCGCAGCCATCGGCAGTACAGAGGTAGGCCTTGTCTAGAGATTCCTAAGAAAAAGGCAATAATATAAATATATATATATATAACTCCGATATGGAGAACAAATTGTTGGCTATTATAGCATTTTCCAATCAAATTAATAATATAGTTCCAACCGAATTATTAATAATCCTGCCGACAAAATTAATGATCGTTTGGATGTAATCAATAATCGTTTTAAATACCTACTACTATTTAGAGCTGAGTTATTTGTATCTATTAAGCACCTACTAAATAATTTGTTTCTTTGTCTATCATACTACGTGATCGCAGTTACAGTTAGCTAGGACCTATTTATTTTGAACAGTTATGAATTTCGTTGGAACGATTATTAATTTGGTAGGTATGATTAATTAATTTGACGGGAAAATGAAACAATCAGGTATGTGTAAACATGCATTAATGTCGATGTCAATTAATACTAGAAACAATTTAAGAACAAATGGGGAAAAATCCATATGACTTCTGAAAATGCCGTAGAAATCGCTGTTGATCATAACCAATATTGGGCGTCATACAAGGGTTTTACATGTGCACAAGCGTAAGCTAAGGTTCCATTTGGATTACAATAATGATTCATACTATACGGTAATCCAAGGCCATATCACCAGGGTTCGGAAACGTAACGAAATTTGCTCCGAGATCAGTCACACAAAAGATGTCCTCCAATATCAGGCAGTTACCATGGGCTAGCGCCATCGATCTTCGAGTCTACCGTTGCCAATCGGAAGTATGAATTTTACTATCTCTATTCAAAAACGAAATTTGCAAATACTTAATGAATATGGCAAACACATTCATGATTAGGCAGAAACGTAAGCTGCTTAAAAAATCTAAGAAACTTTGGAAATAAGACGCTATTTACATATTACACAGTAATAACTATATTAGGGAAGTATGTCCCCAACAATAATTATTTCAATTAGAATATATGATATTTTTAAAAATCCTGCAAAAATATAATAATACAAAATAAATCAAGCAGAAACCCTTACGACATGGCGTCTGTAGCGTCGGTAGGGAGTCTCTGACGTGCATTTACAGTTCCGGTAATCTACACACTATGTCTATTTTACAAAGTGCAACGTATTTCTATTTATTACTGATTTATTTATAAGGCTTCTATTTATTTACAAGGACAACTTATAATCACTGTAATTACAACAACTATGTCAACAATAACTTTATTTATTTACTTTATAAGAACAACAACCACTGTAATTATAATGGGCAATGTCAATAATA